>JAWQUT010000449.1:209903-299929 GCA_033807755.1 Ellobium chinense
ATGCAGAAAGGGTTTTACATGTTTTTTTTTTCTTACTATCATTTACAGATGTGATTAATATTCTTAGGGTTTGTGTGAGGGACAAAGACAGACACACAGAGAGAAACATTAGACTGTGTTGAAAGCAGGAGGATATACGCACTATTGAATGTCTGTAACTTTTCATTTTGATCCCCACTATGGACTTTATGGAGTAAAGGCCCGACCGACCACCAGTGCTAACTGTAGCCTGTACCTGCTTGGGCTTGAAAGACGAATGTGAAAAGCCTCCAAGTTTCAAATGTGCTAAAGATTTTGTCTTGTGTACCTTTATTGAGATGTGAAATTGTTTCAAATGGCATGTCCTTCTTTTTTTTTTTTTATATCCATTTATTAAATCGTGCTTACATAATAATGTTGTAGGCTGTATGGCTTTATTTCAACCACACCTGACTGGAAAGACACAGAACTATAGTACTCAGAAGATAACAGTGGTCGTAAGTTGACATGAAATGAACAACTAAAATCCTTAATAATATGTCGAGAACAGAAGTGTAGTGTGAACAAAAATGAATCCTGCTGACTTTGGTGGAGGGGATAGAATTATTTCATGTTTGATCCTCAATGAACACAGATAATAATGAAGTGAACGCGTACTACTACCACTCGTGAAGCCATTAAATTTTGTACTACACATTACAGATCTTATATTTGTATTCGTGGTTTTAAAGCATAGTGCAATTATAATTATCTATAAGCCTTGGCTCTTTCTAACTCAAATAGATCAGACAGGAGAAGAATATGGGAAATTAAGATTTAAGTATAATCTCGCAGCAGTCCAAAATGAAGCAGTTCAAATTTGATTTTATTGAAAGTGAAGAACAATAAAAGAAAGACCTACCTTGCATTGTAGAAGGAAAAGTCCTTGTGCTATCCATATTTTGTTGGGAATCCACTTTCACCAACGTCGCCACCACCATCGCCAGCAACATCAACAACCGTGGTTGCGACAACGACGACGGCAACATTATCCCTCCTGACAGGTAGCCTGTTCCGTGGGCAGGTAGAATCCTCTCCATTTTCATCTTTTCTGGTAACAAGATTGAGGAAACAAACCGTTAACAATTTCCTAGTAAAACAGATAAAGAGCTTAAAGCCGTATGCCTGGCACCGGCTCGTTCATTTGGCGGTGCAAGATTATCTCCGCGTTGTTTACACTCGCAAGTTAAAGCAATTGAGAGATCAGTTGAATGGAAGAGATTGATACTTATTCCTTGTCGGTTGGCTGAATTTGCTGAATTGCCTGCATTGTTGTTTCTAACGAGTTGGTTCTGAGCTTGCTGAGTCTGAGTCTAGTTTTCCTGTTGCCTTCTCTATGTCAGCAACTGGTGCTGTGGAATTTGAATGATCCAGTTTTGGCAATCTCCTGGGACAGGACCGCTCTTGCATTAATGCAGTTCATTTAGTCATTGGTTTAGTCACAAGATCGGTCCTATTCCGTGATTATCCCCCAGTTTTAAGTTCAGAAATGTTTTTCCTTTTCCCACAATCACTTTTATAGTTATTTATGTTCTCACTGTAATTTGGCTCTAAGCTGTCTTCGCTAAATTTATTTATTTGTGGAATGCCGAAAAAACAAAAACCAAACCCATGTGTAACTAATTTTAACTTCAAAACGCTTTACTCCGTGTGTGAGAAAATATTGGAAACTGAATAAGATCATCTGTAACCTTAGTTTGGTTGTGTCCTCCCCACTCATCCCTGGCTAAGTCCTTGAATAAATACTAGCAGACGACATGTCGACTGACCGCGACCATCCACGCGTGATGCAACTGGCCACCAGCACACGAGGGGGATGGACAGATAGCGTCCATAGCAACTGTTACTGGAGCGCATACACACACGCGCAGTTTCTTGGCAACAATCGATGTGGAAGTCCCCCACGTGTAAACAAGACAAGAAATGTGAGCTGAACAATACGTTAGTTCGTGTCTTCCCATCGTAACATCGGCTTGCCATCACTTGTAAATAATAAATACTTAGGTTAATTAATTACAGTGACTTCTTCGCAGGTAGCTTCAAAAAAGAAAGTTAAACGAACGCTTTTTCTTCGGTACCAGAATGTACAATAGCAGTGTAATCAAAGTAAATGCTTTCTCATTTACATGATAGTCTCATTCTTAATCAGTTAAGTGAATATCCAGCAGACCATGCTAAAAACAGGCACGCTGTCTGTGATATGTCTTGAAAGGACTGATTTTAGGAGTAGTAAGGCTCCTGGTTAATGGTATTGGTATGAGCTGTGAGTGGTTGAAGATTTACAACGATCCTGACTTGTAGCCTGTAGCTTAAACTATATTCTATAGTCTGGGCTTCCGCTTCATGGTGGCACTTTTTGAAAAAAGAGAGAGAGAGAGAGAGAGAGAGAGAGAGAGAGAGAGAGAGAAGTGGAGTGGGGATGTTTACCATAATGCTCTGCAAAACAATCATAGGATCCCGCTATTTACTTTCATCCCCCCAGTGCAGGCGTGATGCACATTGTAAAAATACACTCAGCGCATAGGTTTGGAAAATTTCGGGATGAACTGTGATTTGGGAGTGGGAAGGTGGAGGGGGGAGGGGGAGGAGGAAGGCGTGGGAAGTGAGCCCACTGTAGAAAATCCCGTAAGTTGCCCCCCCCCCCCCCCCCCCCCCCCCNACACCCCTTCCACTCCTACAGGAGTTCGCTGCGACCAACAGCTAGTGCAGTTGTTCTTAAGTATGCGTGTGCGCAAATTAAGAGGTCAGAGAAGCTGTTGTTTGCACACCTTCATGCCCTTAAATCGAACCCCAGATTATCGCCTCACTCAGTTCATTCGTGTTGTTACCACATTGTTTCAATGTCGATTATTCGCGCGAGCAAACAGCAGCACCAAGTTGTTGACGGCGAATAGGGCCACCATGCCCTAGGCGACAATAATTAAACAACAGGAAGACAGACACTGTGGTGGAGCTGCGACAGGCAGGATCTACGAATTCAGACAATGTCGAGAACATGAGCCCACTTGACGAGTAACAGTGCAGTAAGAGTCATAGCAACAGAAAGTTTGAAAGTTTGTTTCAATCCGGAACATGAATAGCAATCAGTGCAGTATAAACTCTTCATTTATTAAAACACTGACAACCTGGATTCCCAAGCGTGATAAACAAGCCAAGAATAGTAAATACTACTAAATTGCACATCCGGGGGAACATGGAAAAAGCTGCGTTTACAAGTCCCGACTACCCAGTCAATTTTATGTAGAAATATAACATTTCATTGTGTGGAAAATATTGCCATTCGGCCGAAGTTGCGATTATCCGGATTACGATAAAGCTGAGTCGACTGTGCTATTCTGAGGGCACAATTTGTAATTGTTCAATCATCCACCATTTCTGTTCACAACTGAGGAAGTAAAACTTGATATTAACTTTTAATTTTTTCATTTGAGTGTTCTTCAGTCAACTTTCCCAACTTTCCACCACATTTCTTTAGTACAGACCATCATTCAAAATAAAGACACTCTACACAGGATGGCCCAGTCAGGTCTAAAATCTGAAGTATCCACGTGAAAATCCTCTTTTGGCTACTTTAGATAGGGAGTCCAGACGTTGCTGATAACATAGTTGAGGTATTTGTCTAAATCTTTGTTTCTCTAACTGTCTGGGCAACTTACTGCCGAAAGAAGTCCCTGAGTTACAGAAGATAAAAGAGTTTTATCTATCAGTTAAGTAGACACGTCAAGAGAAGAGAACCATAACCTTTGATGTAAGAACAGTGATGTAGATAACATGATGATGATAAGAAACAACCCTCTCACTGCATACAGTAAAATGTATTTGTAACTGTATTTTATTCAATAACAATAACAACAATAACAGTAAATTTAGTAAACTCAGTGCTCTATGTACAAATGAGTGTAATAAAATATAAATTACAGTAAAACTGATAGCCTGCATACTGTAAATAATAATAATAATAATAATAATAATTCATCCATCCACTTACATTATGGTACCAGCGTGCCTGCACGCACGCACGCACGCGCGCGCGCGCGCACACACACACACGCACGCACACACCCACGCACGCACCCACGCACGCACGCACACACACACACACACACACACACACATACACACACACACACACACAGATATATTTCCTTAATAATTTCTTCTACAGTAATCTTAATTGCAAAGTTTTGTGTTGCAGCTGCAATAAATGTCTAATTAAAAAATCGCAAATTTCTATATCGGGATCAGTTAGGCTAACAGAAACTCGGAAAAGGGTCAATACTTACCCTCTTGTATCAGCCCTGCTTAGATCAGTCTACTGCATTCACACACACACGTGAGATTTGGTGACAGATGTAAGATAAGACAAACAAGTTTGCTCGGGCGGGTCTCCTCCTCCTACTCACATTTTGCCGTGATATTGATGAAAATGTCTTACTCACAAGTCATATTTTCATAGCTAGACTAGGTCTGTGTTTGGCTACTGAGTAATCCATCTGTTTCCATAAAAGAAAGATTAGACATTAGCACACTGATGCACAAGAATTCCACTGCCCTCTGCGGCTGAACAACAGTATTATATCATGAGGCTGACCCATACCTAAACCTTTAGTTTGACTAACATTGCCATAACAGATACAGAAACTAAGCTGTGGGAAAATGCAATCTGATTGCTTGAATCAAGGTATGCTGCAACTTGAAAGGTCAATACAATGCATGATAATACGGTTTATTAATTTAGTGCAAACGGAGAAGTTTACTTGACTAGATTCAAGAAACTAGCGGTTCACAACAGTGTTACTTGCACATACCTAACTTGTCTTAAACATGACGTTTGGAAACGGAGTAGCAAATCCGATGAAGCAAAATAACATGTAGTCTACATGTTTAGTCAGCGAGTGGCTATATCACAAAAACTCTTCCAGCATTCAAAATAACTTATCCAAAATCAAAATCCTATAAAATCTTTTTTTAATCTTCTTCCCTTCCCCCACGTTGGCTATCCGCTTTCGCCTTAGTCCAACAAAGAATGAAACACATGTATTCGTTTTCTCATGCACTCAGTATTCCCTCGGCGTGTCGGACAACTCACGTGCGTCATGTCCTAGTTTCTAGCACGAGCCAGAAGTAAATCGAAAGTAGGCCTGACCTAGTGATGGGAAATACGTTACCACCCGAATCTCGAAGAATATTAACAACATACTGAATCTAAAGCTAACCCGCTTTTTATTTGATTAAGATGAACAAGTACTGATAAACTAATCCGCCATTTCCATCAACAACTGATAGCAATGCAAACAATACCAACGTTAGTTCACACCGGTTCCACAAATTCACAGTTCTCCTTCTGTTGTAACGCACACAGCGATTCTGGACCTTCAAACGATAAGGAAGTCTGTGATTTTGGTGCGAGGGGCAAAATCGTAGGCTAGCATAGCTCGCGCAACGAATCTCGCGAAGCTGCGCCACGCATTGATTGGCCATCAGGCTTACGATCTAGCTTAGACCGTAACAGTTCAGAGCTCTAAGAGGGAGGTCTGCAGTTCACTTCGGGATTTGAACAAAAAGTTTTGTCCTCACAGACTAGAGTAAATCTAGTCTATTTCAGAATGTACACTATTTGCGAAGTTAAGAAAAAGCAAAAGGTGGTGAAAGAGAATAAAGAATGAGATGCATCTTGTTTCTCGTAAAATCTGCCTAGGAAACTCCTCCCAGAGAGCATTCTACTTCTTTCTCAACTGGAAAACACAGAAAAAGCAGGAGAGGGGTAGATTGTCGCAATTTGGACGACTAATGGCGCCAACAACAAACACTCACCTGATCTCCAAATACACATTTAGCCAGAGACGAATATGGATGGACTGATGTTTATCAGTCACTGAAGGTGTTAATTTGGAGCCTTGAGCAAGTTGAGGCGGGTACTCCGAGCTTTAAATCTAAACAAAAAGAGGGGAACATGAAGAATGTAAATAATGGTAAATAAAGGTAATTGTATAGATTCAAAGAATTCATGAGCAGACACCCACAAGACGTAAGTACTGTGTATTTACTTTCGTATCTAATGTTCAAATGGGTAATTTGATTACGTACCCGTGTGAAGTGACATGTGATGCTCCGTACATGAAACAAACTAGCGCCAAAGATTTTCAGTCAAGATTTTCGTTTACTCATCCTCTCATTTACTCATTATGGCATGGATAAAATACTGCGATACCTGCCAAACACGCTGCTAACACAAACGACCTGGTAAAAGTAACCATGTTGTCACTGACAACTAAATTTAAGGCTTTCACCCATTGTCAGAGAGAAGAATATATGAATCAGAACGTTTTGATAGACTAGGCATCTTTGAGTTGGCCATGCCTGCCAAGTCGCATCCATTTCATATAAAAAAAAATAAAAATACAGCAATACATGTGTTTCAAAAAAATAAAAAAAAAATCTCAGTTTTTGGGTTGGTAAAAATCGCATGTATAAGCAAATGTTTGTTTATGTTAATTCGGCAAAATTCATCTAAAAGGCACGTTTGATGTTAAAAGCGTTCTCTCTATCAAGTCATTATTGACACTTGTTCTGTATTTGTTTCCAGTCATTGAATCTATGCGTGGGACACTTTTTTCATTGCGACTGGAATGACTTCATTCTATATGGGGCAAGCTTCAAACGTCTGATAATCGGGTTGCCACTCTACTTTTTGCCATTTCACTAGATTTCAATACACTCTAGAATCATCTGAAATTGTAGTCGATACTTTTACACACGTTACGTTACAATTAGGGCAAAAAAATTACTAGAATTGTGAAACGAACACATATAAAAAAGGGGAAAAAATAATGATTAATAAAGTGCATATTATCCCCAAAACTCGTAAAACTTCTTCATTTAAAAGAATAGAGACTGCAAGAGCCCGACCTGTATGTACAATTTATATGCAATGAACTTGCATGTTTTTAAAGAAAGTTTCTTATTGCTGTTTGTTTTTAGGCCTAGAAAGTGTGTAAATGAAAGACCAGCTGTTTGACGATTTTGTGTTTAGGCTGGTTTAGACTATAATTAATTAGTAATTAATAAGGCAGTAATTAATAATTCAACAAGCTGATGCCACTTGTTCTTTATTTATATAACTCAGTATTCAGTATAATCATTTGGCTAAATGGGGTAGGGGATGGGGAGCAAAACGCCGAAACGAATTTAAGAAAAATATGTTTTTTGCTCTTGATTGTTTCCATTTTTCGCACTTTCTTTCTAGACCACTAGAAATAATAAAATCTACTCGATCTAATGCAAAATCACTCGGCTTGGCAGGCTCATGTGGAAAATTCCTAGAAAGTACGAAAGTTTTGATTAGTATCATTCCATTATTGTTTTTTCGTTACTTACAACCCTCTGAAAAATCCGTCGTTTTGATCTAAAACTTTATCTTCATTTTGACGACTTGTAATCTTCATGATTTTCATTTGAAATGTATTTTCCTGGTCATATTCTCGGACGAATTTGAACAATTCTCTCATCACATGGATGTCTTTTAAAATTTTACTTGGCTGAAACGCTGAATTTTTTTGTTATGCTTCAGGCGAATCAATCTGAGAAAAAGTTGTAGTTTTTTTTTTTTCGTTACTTACACCGTAAGAAGTACGGTTACTTACACCGTATACAAGAAGTACACAATTTCGTTACCTTGCGCTTATTACTGTACAAGATTACTCAGGCCATTGTTTCATCCGATATAATGAAAACTGGTATGGTCCCTGAGTATTGCTTTGAAATGAATGAATGAATGAATGAATGAATGAATGAATGAATGAATGAATGAGGGGTCTGTGATTGAATACATGAGTAAACATTAAAAAAACAACAAAAAAAAACACCTTTTGATTTCAGTGTTTATTACAAGTCATTGTCTTAAATCATGTGACAATCTCCAGCTGTACTCATCTACACTTACTGCTCTCTAGATCATGCATGCAAACTACTATTATTCTGTATTGCTTTCCACATTCATTGAAAGTCCACTCTGATACAGCGTCCATTTTGACGTATAATGGCGTATTCCACATAAATTACAGTAGAACCTCTATGCAGCGATCATAGTTCGTTCCTTAGAAAAGAGACACCTAAGACAGGTGGTCACCCTCCACAAGTTGATTCTACTTCTCATGATATACAGAGACTCTTTAAGTTACTACTGTATAGTTTGGTGGCACACTTGGGCTGCCTAAAACTAAAAGCACTTTTAAATGTCTAGACAGAAACCTATTTTAACTCCCTGGTGGGCCACAAAATCTTTGAATAGCCCTACTGAGTTTTTAGATTAGCAAACTGATGGTAGATTGTGTTTTTCATTATGTTTTTGTACTATCTGGAACATGATAGTTGTGGTCATGTTAGACAGGTGAGCACCTTATGGAGGTTAAATGTATAGGAAATATAAACAGTCATCCTTAAATCCTGTTCACACGGCGAGTAGCCCAGAGATACATGTGTTGCTCTACCAGGTTTGATTGTAGGTTGTCAGTTTGCAAAGTTTGATATCATGTTTAGAATCTTCAGCCTATTCTGAGATACTATTTGAATTCACGATTGATTTCAAAGTGTTAAGATCACAGCAGATTTTTGTGAGGAATTCTGCCTCCTCATGCCAAGAGGAAGGTTGTATGTAACTATTTTTTTTGTTCTTGTTCACATTTTCCTCAGTCCACCGGTCTGTAAAATGGGCTCTGAGCTCTAAGCATTGCAAGATATTGTCGGAATGCTCGTGATCAGCACCTTCACATGACAACATCATTGTAAGCTTCCCAGAGAACTGAGGAAGTTCTAGAGTGACCAGGCCTGCTGAGGTAATAATAATGTGAAGCCACCTGAGCAGACACTGGCCTGAATACGACACTTAATAAATCACATCACGTTACCGCCACTGTGGAATAGAACATTATATGTCAACATGGACAACATGTGAACATACAGTCAAACAACAGGACTATTAACTACAGGTTTATGAAACCAAACTCTTCTGTCTGAATTTCACCCTCTACTCGGGATAACATTGAGAAATTCTCCCAGGGTTCACATATCGCCACTTCGGTACTATTGCCCTGTAACCAACACGCAAAGGATCTTTGCACTGAGGCACAGATGTATAACATCATGGGCTTACACGAAACAACAGATAGAATCTCTTTCCAACCTTTATTGTGAGTTAGGCATGCAGTATTTCCTAGTGTTAGAAGTTCCTAGTGTTAGAAGCAAGCTGCAGGTTACGAACTAAATGTGATATTCCCATACTCGTATGCCTGTCTTTACCATCAAGATCCTTCAGAGATCTGAGCTTGAGAAATAAAGCTCTCTAACACCTCTGAAAAACAATGACAGAAATATCCTCAAATATGATCTTATCCTTGATCGTTTCATAATAGTGATGAAGCAACCACTAAACTTCCAGCTGCATCTAGTCTGATCTTCCAGTTCCATGTAAAAGCAAAAAGTACTGAATGTCCCCATATCAGAGACATGTACAAAAGGTACAATGGAACCTCGATAGTAAGTACTGTATTCATTTAATGAGGTGAATTTACATGCATGGATTCACTATTATTCTGTCGTTTCATTATTCAGTGGAACTTCGCTATCATGTAAGCCTCAATATTAAGTAAACATCACACGTTATCAAGAGCATGTATATGATTGTGGTTCCACTGCATTTAATTAAATCCTGCAGTATTCAGGCCTCTTTCTGGCACTCATGTGAAGATTGAATGAGTAGAAAGAAAAGCAAAAGAAGTAAGAACAGAGAAACATACTTATTTTGAAAGTGTGAAATGTGTGCATGTTTCATTTGAAAGTGATGGAATGAGCGAAAAACAGATGCATCGTTGGCTTCAACAAAGCAAGATATGTAGGTGGAACAGACTTTGTCATTTACCAGCAAGGGTAAAATTAAAAAGACTCGATTTAGTGGGTCTTTGACCTGTTGAGATCCAGCAAAAAAAAATAATCATCATTCCCATTGCAAAGCGATGAATTGTCAGAATATATACAACCCAACACAGCACCTTGCAATGCTCTGCTTTACGCTTTGGTGGTCGTTATTGTCCTCTAAAGCATTCCTTCTATTTGCAGTGTTCATTTGATTACAAGGCTGTATTTATAGTTCTTTATAGCAAGATGCACTTTTCCCAGACTTCCAAACAATTGAAAACTAAATTGCCTACATAAAAAATATCAGAGAAATTAAGGATTCAAAAATGACAAAAAGAGCCTCTTAAAGTCTCCCATGTGATAGGAGTGATGAATTATTTGGTGATATTGTCCTTGCTGCATTTCAGGTCTATGGGAGATCAAAAT
Organism: Ellobium chinense; assembly: GCA_033807755.1. Lineage (NCBI taxonomy): Eukaryota > Metazoa > Mollusca > Gastropoda > Ellobiida > Ellobiidae > Ellobium > Ellobium chinense. The sequence goes on from JAWQUT010000449.1 coordinate 220,260, forward strand.
ATATCACATGGTTTTCCAAACTCTAGGTCAGCTAAAAGTAGCTTGTTTAAAAATAGGAGAAATTAAAGAACATGGAACAAGGGCTTTGCAATGGATAGACAAGGAATTTGAAGGACATGAGTTTTGATGATGTGAGAAAGTAATACATTCTGATTCGTCTTACTGTGAGTTAAGATACAATACACATTATAACGAGAAAGCATTGAAGGGAAGGCACAAAATAGATAAGCACGAGGTAACCAAAACATTAAGACAGACCATGATATCTTAACACAGACAAAAAGGTTAAAGGTTACTGCTTATCATTTATCATCACATACAGTAGTCCCTCTAGTTTCTTCACCCAGGAGCACACTCTGCCTTATGAAAACAAACTCAGGCCTTTGTTGGTAAAGTCATATATATATACAGCAGTGTTCTGCTCTAATATAAATTGTCAGTGTTGACATATAAAGCCATTTAGTCTACTCGGTTTAACTGCAGTCTGCATAATTGTAACTTTTGCTTAATTGTGACATTTTCAGCAACAGAATGTTATATAGTTCTATATATAAAAGTCATTGGATAATCATAATTCCTTTCAATTCCAACCCTTTCAATGCTCGCAAGGAGTTCCAATTATGCTTGAATTACTGATAACAAATGCACTGGAGCCTGTATCACAGACTTTTCATATTCTCATTGGAGTGCCATTTTTTTTATAACACAACAAACAGAGAAATGCCACTCTCTAATCTTTAAAAAAAAATTAGCACAACATGGCAGTGCTATTAATTAAATGATTGGTAAGTGCTTCGTATTTTAGTAATACTTCGTTGTCTTTTAACCTGTAAATTCATAAAAATAAAGCTGCTAAATTCTGTTCACAGAAAAAAAAAAAAAAAAATTNAAAAAAAAAAAAAAAAATGTGGTGGGATTCTCTGCTTGTTGCCAGAAACAGAAAGTTGATGAGGATGGACCAAAGCCTCTCTACTGTCAGATCATGTAGCAATTCATTTGGTCACTTCCAACAGAAATGATTTGTTAACTGATTAAGACGGTTTGTTGAAATGGAACAGGCAACCAAATAACGTGAAACAATGTGTTTCTGGCTGATGACTGGGTCATCTTTAATAGGAGTTATATGACAATTAATTAATGAATGCTCTCCTAAGGAGAATGAATCAAGTTGGGAGATAATGTTCCTGTTCTATTACCATCCAGAAACACACAAAACTGTAAAGATCTTGAGCACAGACCTGAGTCAAGATAAAAGAAATGAAATATGACAGCACAGTCAACTCCACGTAAATGCAATCCAAATTATTGCAACTTCCATTTAATTACTAGATTTTCCTCACAGCAAAATGCTATACTTATATATGTATATATAAGTTATCTTAACTCCTTTTCATCACAACTTTTTCCATGCTCCTGAAGAGCAGTTACACAGAGTTAACTCTCTAGTGCCCAGCCCTATTTACAATGGCACAAAAAGTCCGAGCTCCAGTTTTTGGATCACTTCTGGATCCACTCTGCTGGAACAAGCATCAAAATGATAATAATAGTAATAATAATGTGGTTTATAAGTCTCATATCCAGGCTAATGCCCGCTCATGCAACTTCACACTATTATGGTGGGGTGATGATCTTGGTTTGCTTTTTCTTTGTTCCACGAAATACGCTGGGCACTAGAGGGTTAATTGTACACGGTAACAACTATGCAAAAGCAAGGATGTGAAATGTATGAGGTGTAAACAGGTATTTCAGAAAGCAGTTACCTCAAAAGCACAGTAGGCTTTACATCCTGACAGAGTTACTACAGAGACCAATTTTTAATCCTTTGGATTCTGATTCAACAAAACAAACTTGGCTAATATTATATCAGATGTTGATTAACACAGTCGGCAGCACAAGTAGAAGAATGCCGATATGAATATGAGTGATATAAATATGGATAGATGACAGATAAATTTGTTACTAAAGTAGATATGTTAATGTCAGAAAGGGTATTAACAATATGCCATTACCTTATGTACAGTAGGTATATTATAAAAAATAAAATAATAATGCCAAAATATGAATGACAAAATAAGAAATAGAGTCATTGTAAATGAAAGATACCACAGAGCTGACCAAACATTTAACCAACTGGTCATGTGAACATCCAAAGCCTGACTGCAAAAAATGTTAAAATATACCATTAATGACTTAATGCCACGTATGAGGAAAATGAAAAGATATTGCAGAGAAATATTTAAAAAAAAGGTACAATATCACTCTTCAGTGTCAGCTGTCAAGTGGATTTCTTTTACTATTTCTTGTTTTCCATGATACTGATGCAAAAGTGCAGACCATTAACAGCTGAATAATGTCCATTAACAGGCAAACATGGAATAAGATAAGCTCCTAATTAAAAAGGCTATTTTCTGCAATCAAAGCTCTGAGGCTGATTGTGTTTCTAAATTTCTGTGTCTGTGATCCCTGATTTAAACTCAAGTTTCATGCAGTTTTATTGTTATTAATGATCATGATATAACATGATAGTTCTGAAACTTCTGCTATTCTATGTGTGACCATGTATGTCTTGCAGCCAGTGAAAATGAGGCTAGGGTACTATTTGAATACACAAATTATTTTGTATTTTATCTAAACTTATTTTGTCACCTTGGTACCATAATATTGTACATTATGCAGAAAATATTGAGAACCTGGGCCAATTCGCAGTCAAGATGCCTCTGCCAGCGATTAAATTGTAATTATCTTCTAAGTTATTGTGAATATGAGAATTTGATTGGCCAAAAATGATGTGCTTTATATTGCTCACGACCAATGAATTACTGACTTTTCATGTTTGACTGCCTTCTTCGTTTCATTAGCCTGGATAAAATTTCCCACAATACCAGAAGACTGTAGTGTTACCACAGGTCAGCAGTGCGATCAGAATTTAGAATTCATTCATGGTAAATGACTCAGTACTGATGAGATTAGAAACAGTTTCATTAAGTATGTCCTTAGAAACACAAGTCAACATTGGCTTGTTTGCTTAGTTTTTTTATGGCAACCTGAGCTTCAACAATCACCTCACTGGTTGCACTGAAGTCCAGCTGGTGATCACACTCAAGACTGATTGGTCATAATTGGGTCAAGATTGTTTCAGTTAAAATTCATGCATAACTACTTTCAAGTTTGATGATATAGGCATAGTTTTACATAGCAGTAATAATTAAACAACCTACTTTCACAGCAATCAGTCAGAATGCTTGAAACATCAACAATGAATATGTCAGAAAGGCTTTCTATTGTGGTCGCATAAGGGTCCTTTCAGTCTAAGCAGATACAGGAATATTGCAGTGAGGCGACATTTTTGTGTGCTTTCATGAAATGAAAAAATCTTTTGAGCTAGTGTTATTCCAGCCCAAAATGTAATCTTTACAAGCAGCTGGCACAGTGCAATGATGAAAATTCCAAAATTTTACTCTTTACAATTACCGCAATCCACAAAATCATAATCCAAATAATCCAATCCTACCTTTTTAAATCATCAAACCACAAATACTTATCATTCCCTCTTAAGACGTGTTTTCTTGAGCAGAAATGACTGTACTTAAGATTTCCCCACATATAAAAACAAGTTTAATATCAAAGGGCGCTGACTTGTCTTTTGAGCCTGATAGCAACATAAACCTCATTCCTACTAACCGCAAGATATGTGGTACTGCCATGAGACAGCAACGGACATGAATCACTTGCGATCTGGGATCTTTAATTTAAAAAAAAAAGCCCATGAAGTCAATACAGAAGGACAAGTTCCAATCTATTCTGCACTGAAAATGCCAGAATATAATTATAGTAATGCCAAACTCTGAAGCCATTTCAAGCTGCTAAATCTAAGAGAAATAATTTGACAAAAACCGGGAAACAAACTCCCAACCAAGATTTAGTGAGAATTCTTAGAAATGTCATAATTATTAGATATACAAGAGATGATTCTGAGTAATGTCTTAGAAATTGGATTTTATCTGAGTAATGTTTTAGAAATTAGAGTGAGAAAAGTCATAGAAATTAGACTTTATCTAAGTAAAGTCTTAGAAATTAGATTTAAGGTGATCCACTACTCTACCTTGTAGAATATAAGTGCATTACTGTGGTGTGCACTGCCATTTTTCAATTCAGTTATGTTACATGCAAAATTGCTCACCAAAATGTTAAACAGTGCATTATTTAAGTGATCTTAGGAAAACTGTATCTCAAACTGCAGTTGTTGCTTGGCCATCAGATTTCACACACGTATCTGAGACACAGTAATGCATGTACTTACAGAAGCATTTCATATTTATGAGGTTCATTCTCGTTCTGTTACTTTGAGGGACAGCCTCTTCCCTTAGTTTCACCTAACTTTTTCTCAAGGAACACATATTAAAAATCCCTCTGTAAGTATGAGCCTTAACGTGTCTCTGATACATGTGTGAAATCTGGATGTGAAGAAATGAATGTACTTGAAGATAACATTTTCCTAATATCACCATCGATAACAGGCAAAACTGCACTGTTCAGCACTCTGGTCGGCAGTTTGGCATGTAAAATGTATTTAATTGGAAAAGCGCGGTGTGTACTACAGTAGGGCACTATACTCTTCAAGGGAAGAGTAGCAGATTTCCTTAATGCGAGTAATGTCTTTAAAAAATTAGATTGTATGTACAAAGAATATATTCCTAATTGCACCTTGAAGTAACCATCACTGATGCAGAAAAAGTGCTGTGCCTTAAGTCAAGACTAACTTTCATGCCGTTCATCAAAGACCATGAAAAATAAAAGCAGTAATTCCTTTACATCAATTTAATAAAATCATATTGTTACATATTTCGCAAAGTGATGAATACCGCAATTTTTGGGTTCTCGTTTTTTTTGCATAAAACTACATAGTATCGATACTTCTGTAACCTCGAAGAAGCGCTGTGTGTTGCTATTTATAGTTTTCGAGATATTAAAGTGTTGAATAAGAAAAATTCTTCATACATTTGAAAAAAACAAAAATTTTTAAACTGCTCTCCTGAAAAATCACGATTTCACTCCTTCCTCACTATACGCAAAATCAGATGATATATGCACTAGATATCTTTCTATTAAATCCCCACGAAAACAGCATAACATAGTTTCAGTGCATAAAAATACAAAAACCTCCAAAGTAACCACAGTGAACTACAAAACCACTTGAATCTGCATTAAGTAATAACATTTTACACAATTAATACACAAGCCACTGCTGTGAAAAAGTATGACAACATAATGCGGGGAGTAGTGTTTACAGTAAGTCCTTCTTTGACAAAACGGACTTGTGACAGAATTATATACTGCCTATGATAAGACAATGTAAGAATTCTTCTCACAATCTAAGTCAAGATTCAATTATGTTCCCACCCCACCTTGACTCAATTTTCGAGCCCCTCCACAACCTCTTACTTATTTTCGGGCCTATCTTCAATTGTCAAGGTCCAGCCAAGCAGACTCCACTCCTCTTCCATCCAAACCCTCCGCCCTTGCTTCATTTAAAAAAGATCCTCACTCTTTCCACATTTCTCATTTCAATCCATGTGACTCACAAGACCTCTCTCTCCCCCCATCCAAATGCACAATCCCCACATCAGCCAAGTTGTTCAAAGTTATTACACAGTAATAACACAATGAACAGCCCACCTACCACACAGTCCTTCATTATCATCACACAAATGACATGCCACCAATCAGAACTGGAGTATATTCTTCTCACCTCTTGTCTCATAAAATCGAGACAGATAAATACTCAGTAAAAGTCTGCCAGGATGGAATTTTCTAAACATAAAACACTGACAATTAATTTAGAAACAACTCTGTTTCCATCAGACGAAGCAAGTCGAGTGGAAATTTGATGAATATAGAATAAACTGTTCAAGTTTCAGGGTGAATGGCTACTTCATGTCAGCCCTTGTAGGTAACTGAGTCACTATTCACAACTTAGTGTTTTTCACTAGATTATTGTCTTTAGGCACAAGTAAACAAAAAAAAAAAAATGAATTTCCAGTCCAGTAATTCAAACCAATGTCACTTTTGTGAAATGGTAGCTGAATGTCATATGTTGTGAGCTTTAGAAACATGTTTGGTGCATTTTTAATGAAAAAAATGTGTTTTCCTGTTTCTGTTACCACAGATACAATGCAAATAAACTTAAAACAGAGGTCTTTAAGACAATGTCTTCCTATGGCTAAAAGAGCCAGAGGAACAATGGATCTTCTCTCAAATAATGCATTTGATAATTAACTTTGGAGCACTGCTGAAGTCATGATGCAAGTAAGATTTTCCACTCACAGTTTCACAATTTTTTTTTTCTGCAAACAGCATGCCTCAAATCACTAAACATATTTGGTAACTGAAAGTTATTACTGATTTGGATTTCACTGAATTTCTTTTGACAAATAATATATAGTCTGTGATAAAACAAGCATATGAGAGAGAGTCATTCATGCCTTACTCAAGAAAGGGTGGGCAATGGGAATCTAGGTACAGCATTTAAAAAAAAAAGACTAGTAATGAATCAGTTAAGAACTGCCTGGAATTCAGTTTTTTCAGCAGGGGACGGTCACAGCTTGTACTGCTTGGCTAAGGAGATTCCCTAATAAAATGGAACCAAATCAAGAGTTTATCTCCAAAGGTCCCAGTCTTTGTGAAAAAAATTACTAACGTTAATGGTAGAGAATTTTCATGTACAATCGAGCGAGCTAAGAAAATTCTTTACATAAACGTGATATTTCTGATCATTTTCCAAATCTCCACATAATAATTTGTTTACACCAATCCTACAGGTATTACAGAAAATACTACATACAAAGCATTTCAGAACATCTTATGAATTTCAAAATAAGCAGGTTGGCTTGCCTTTAGAAATGAAATATGGTCACAATATGGATCCATGTGATGAAAACTTGATTACATGATATAAAACAGTGTGCCCAGCAAGCACTATACTTTTTACAAAAACCTCAGCCTCGGCAAATTGGATTTCAGTATCAAAGAGCATCACAACACAACAAAAAACAATACCAACAAAATATTTGGTGCATGAACAGTTCCTGATAAAAATAGCTATCTTCATGCCCCAAGCAGCACATAAAAGGTCACACTATATGGTCAGAAGAACACAGCTGTCTCCTAACTAACAGGTCAAAATGCATAACAGGACCAGTTGTACAACTTTTCCATATTCTTTTGGTAGTGGGTAATGATGATAAAAGCAATCTCCCACAATTCATTGGAAAATAAACTGGGAAAAATGGGAAGTCTTGAAAGAGTCTTGACTGTGCTCGAGTCTGTTTAAGTATAACATTGGAATAACAATGCCGTGCCAGAGAATGTTCCAAATCCTGTCCCGCAACTTTTCCATGATATTATCAGTGGTCTAACATTTCATCTATGATAATAGCGCTTAAAAAAACAACAACTATATGATAACAGCGCTTAAAAGAAGATTACCATATAACAAACTTGAAATGCATCCATTTCTGACAAGATTCGTCACAATATAAATATCTTAATACATGTAAAAGATTGTTTTTCTTAATAGTTCCTGGCCCATTTCATCTCTTACGTACTTTAATTCCTCTCTGGGTAAGATGTGTAAATGGAAAATATTCACAGCTAAATCGTACATACATATGAAAGACAAATAATGATATATTAAATGCTGCAACTTGCCTCTGGGCAAAAAAGCTATGCACAAAAAAATCAAAATGCCAAACTCATTTACTGATTCCCAAATCTGAGGTATATTTCAATAAAAAAAAATAAAAATCTGACTTCGACTATCAAGAATATGGTGCTCTTTGACATCAGTCATCAAATGAATTAGTTTGTCTTCATAGCTTCATAATTAGTGATGATAGCAGGAACTTTACCTGAGCAGTAGGACCTGCATTTAATAGGTAATATTGCTCAGACTGTAAGACTCTCATAAGTGTATTAGAAGTAAACATGTCATATATCAGTATCATGTGAAACACATTCAGTGTTTTTGAAATGGTCAGTTGTCAATCTGCTCTTTTCGGGTGAAACAGATTTATCTACTTATCACATAACTCACATTAATTGGGGCTAAAATGAGAATGAGTGTCGTCATTATGATTTAGGTCTTCAAAAAATGTGTAACCACAAAAGCTAGGTCCCTTTTCAGTAGTCAATAATTTGATAAGTGAACAAACTACTCCGTATTATCAACTGCTCAAGGAATGATGAAATGGGTGTGAGATTCATTTGACCAGTTTACTTTTTAACAAAATGCTCAAGTTTCATTTAGATTTATCTTCAAGTTACAATTTAGTGACTTTTTAGCTAAATACCTTGATGACGAATTGGTCGGTCAGTTATTTGTGGGGAGCAGCATTAACTTTTTTTGAAAGCTGTGTGAGCCGCTGCAATATGGTAGAAAGTCTACTGCATTGAAATGTTAGTAAAGATAGTAGCAAACTTTGTACAAATGAAATGGACAAACAAAGAAAAACAATCGTAAGAAGACAAATCACTGCCTGTACATGTCAGAATAAGCACAAGATACAAACATTCTATTGATACACAGCTACTGTGAAGTGGTTTTATTTGCAAGAACCTATTCTTCATGAACTTTGTGAGTTGAGCTTGACTCTCAAAGAGTACTTCCTGCAAAAAAAAAGTTGCACTGGGAAGTTTTCAAACAGGCTTACTACAAGTGATATCCTGCAAGGAAAATGCCAATGCGGTTGTCTGAAAATTTATCACCCCTCATTATTTGGACATCACCGATTATGCTTGTTTTCTTATCAGAGTGACACAGGGTGAGTTTTGTGTCCAATTCTGTCATACTGGATTATTCTAGACCTCTGCACTCATATACGTATACAGTAAGGAAACCATAATACTGCCGCCCGCAACTGATAGTGTGGTAAGACAAACAGAACTTTTAGGATTTAGGACAATAGTAGGTGACGATATGGACTTCCAAAAGTTAGATCCTCATGAAAAGTAATTTCCAACTTATCATGAAAATCAGATCCTTGAAGAAAAGACCATCTTTACACGGTGCATTTACCATAAATGAAAAACGTTACACATAAATGTGAGATACAACTGATACCTGAATCTGATTATGATAGGCATGTCAAATGATATTACCCCATACTGTAAAATCCCAAGATTTCACCATCTCTGATATATATGAAAATGTAAACTGAAAGCAAGGTAACTGTAAACATAAATTACATAAAACCGGAACACCATCACATTATGTCAGATATGCACAGCATGTGTGAGTTTTGCCTTGGGGACCAAATCAATCCCTTGTGTCCTCAATGTGTCAGAGAGTCTCCTACATTATACAGTGGAAAGGTAACAGCTTACAAGCTGCCTACTCTATTATTGTCTGTCATATCCTTACATTATTAATATGAACCTGTAATGTGCTATCTTTGTGAACCTCTGACACTGATATTTACTTCTGCAGGGTGCTTTTTCTGTAACATAAATTGACAGCATATAAGCAATGTCATTTTTGACTGTTCAGCATATTATGGGGTTCAGGAAGGAGGTTGACAGGATTCGTGTTCAGCACTGGGGCCCTTTCCAATACAATTATACTTGTATCTGAAAATAAACTTGCACCCCCGTGAGACTGTCAACATATGAGTATCATTTGAACCTAGAATAAAATGCCTTAGGAGACAACTGCCACCAGCAGAAATTGAGCCCAGGACCTTCCGTACCAAGAAGAAGATTCACTCTACCTCATGACCACACTGCTAGCAGGTTGAGAGGACTAATCTTCTCTTGACTGACACGCAATTATCTTCACATTCAATGCGGATTCTTAGTGAGGTTATGATGCTGTAATATGCATACATCTGTTATTTTTCCATCTGAAAGCATTACATACAACACAATATTGGTGTAATAATTTGAAAACTGTATTAAACTAAGAAATGGGTACTTGGTCACCAATAACAAAACTCACACATAATTTTTCATATTGTCAAACTTTATATAGGAACAGCCATGTTTATATATGATGTATGGTTAACTGGCCGTCCTATATGAAGACCAACAATATATTGAATAATAGATTATATGGAAACCAAAATAAAGTGTAAAAAATTTGAATTCTCTGTATATACACTAGCTAAAAACCTTGCTTGCACCACTTGACCACAGAGCAATCCACTTGGAAGGAACAGTGAAATATAAAAAAGCACAACTCTTCTGAGATCACCACCAGATATGTGAGATGAGTGAGACAATACTCAAAGGCCAGAGGAAGCTTGGTGTGCAGGAGCAATGTACTGCAAACACGCTGGATATCTCAATAGTCTGCATATAGAAACATATAGAACTCCCAGAATGTCAGAGTGCCATTGGTCTAAGAGACAGTCTCTTGTTAACTGGAAGCTTCTTCAAGCATCTGAGGCAGATTTTTTTTCATTTTGAAGTATGCTTCAAATCTCTTAAGTGCATATGCCTGTGGAAAGAAAAATGTATAAAATATCAAACAAATAATCCAAGAATAATGTCAGGAAAATTTTGTGAACAGGGTTTGAGCAACTTAGAATCTTCCTGAGCATCATGACTGTGATCCTCTTTAACTCTTGACTCTGCTGCCCAGACATACTAAAACACACAGAAAAACCAGTAGCAATGAGTAAGTAATGAAAGACAATTCCAGGGGAATTCTGCGTCAATTATGCTGATTTCTGGAAAGCTTTGACCTTACAACATTTAGTTTTAGTTGTTTCTCACAGAGAGTTAATTTATTTTTTTAACATGAACCAAAATTGTTTGTTGTAAGGATCAAGTTTTTTTCAAATATTAGCATAACTGACTAATTAATTCTCTTGGAATTGCCCTGAAACCTAATGAGATCTAGAAGCAACCTGCCTGACTCACTGTAATGTCCTGAATATTTGTGAATCAACGGTATTACCAATAATCACTGAATGATCTCAGTGAATAATAAATGGAATGGCATTACCAATCTCTAGATGGTCACATGTGACTTAACACAGGTGCATGCCTTACCAATATGGAAATCTGATGACAATTTCCAAGGCGCACAATTTACTGAAAATAACGTGTCTCACAAGCTCTACCCAAATTTTTGAAAATCTGGGTGTTTCCTTACATCATATATAAACTTACTTTGAAACCATTATTATGATGGATGAGACATTTGGGAAGGAAATGCTTTGTGACCACAATACTGGCTCAAAGTCCATGTCTTCAGGAACTTTCCATGATCACTGACATCACCAACCACACACACACACAAAAAAGGAATTCAAATGACAGAAATTATATGATACAGTAACTTGAAGACTACAAATCAACTGAATCCCTGATCTCAGCTCCACAATTTCATACATCCTTAAACTGTTGTCTTGGTGCTGTGACTATAAACTAACAGTGCAAACACAGCAGAACAGGGTTCCTGATCAAGTTGACATAATTTTTTTTTCATGGTCACACCCTACAATTCTATGGCTTTTCTTTGGAAATTCATTATTCTTATTTCCTGCAACAAATCCAGAACAGCGAGATTCTTTCCTTGATTGCCAGTAACAAAGATCTGAAGGCAACTTAGTGGCCAATGAGAATGAAGGAAAAACCCTCCAGGCACACAGGAAAGTGCGGCAGAAGCAAACCTCAGTGACGATGTGGAGAAAAAGAAGTTGCAACAAATGCCTTAAGATAGAATAGACACAAGTGCACACAAACAATGCTATACACAACTAAAACTCACAGTATAATCTATTGGTGGGATGGGAGGCTGTGCAGAGAAAGAGAAAAACATACATGAGATGACTATAAAATTGTAAGCTCTCCAAGATTCAGCTTTATTTCCTGACATTTATTCTTAGCAAGCTCCAAATTCATCATAACTTGGCAAGTTATTATTTTATCCTGTGTTTCAGGTTGATTATATTTAGTTTAACAATAGTCAGAACAACTAGGGCAAAATAATGTAAATGTGAATTATTCTACCTCAACTTAAATCTTTTATAGTGAAAATCCCTGTGACTTTACAATTCTTTTCAATTATCATTACAGCATGGTAAATTTAATACAGTAGACAACATTTAAAACTAAATCCATGGAAGCAAATACTCATTTTCAGTTTAAACAGAGAAGCCTTCAAATCCACCAATTTCAAGAGAGAACAAATCCTTAGCAACGCACAGTGAATAAAATCATGTGAACATCTTAGCCGACACAAAGGTATTCCATTCAGGTCTGTTTTCTTCCTATTTATTCCCAGAGATTTCCAAGGCCTTAAAATAAGCAATCCTGCAATGTCACTCCAGATAACTAGGACTTTTCACCTCTGTGATTATACACAAATGAATAAACCATCAAGCGGGGCTCACAAAAAAAATCCCACGAATGACTTCTCCTGAAAATAACACCCTCACATAAAAAAACAAAAATTCTACAGTATCTATGCATAAGCCTAGTCAAGAGACATCGATGTGCAGCACAGATTTGCTCTCATCCCTCTTTCACAAGGCCTTTCAGCAGACTGATGAATGCTTGCATTTTCCCTGGGCATGTCTCTTACAGTACTTGTTTCGTCTGCAGTTGTGTAAAGGAGTGCACATGAAGTTTCTCTCCCCTCAGCCTCTAGTTCTCCCAAGAATGTTGACAGAGGCTGTTGCTCTGGAAAGAAGCACTCTGACCTTGCAATATAGATTTGGTGCTGATCTTGGCACCTAAACTTTATTTTCTTTCAGTTTAGCCATAGTATTAATTTGGTTTGACAACAAAGATGCAGAGGAAAATACACCGCACTTATCTTTTCCTTTTGCTTTCTTAGTACTTCCAATTCAGATGTTTTGGTTTTAATTGTTGTCTACTGTATAAAACATTGCCCTGAAATTCTTGACAATGTGATATAATTTTAAGCTATCTCTAGAATATGTTTACTAAATATATATAAAAATAATTTTTTAGTAAAATTAATTTGGTGAGCAGATATAGTAGTTCTTTATTCATGCACTACAAAGGGTCACCCGCAATAAAGGAATTAACAAAGCAAAGACCAGAAAAATAACAGAGGAAATGAAAACAACCCGAGAACTAGAAGGACACTCCAGCCATGGAGCATACAACTCTGCAGGGCAAAACTGTATATGAGGGCGATGAGGAGGAGGGACAACAAATCAGCCAACAAACAAAAAACAAGTGAAATCCTTCACTTTAAAGCTTTTTAAATGTATGTTGCATTTACATCATATGCAATTAAGAAATTATTATATAGGAAAACATATTTAACTAGTTACAACATTTCGATCTGACAGGCATCAATGGCATTCATTAGTATTTCTGAGAAAAGTTATTTTAATCTGTTACACATCAAAATATAACTTTCAGTTCCAAACTAGACCCAGCTTTTCCATAGAATTTCATGCCAACAGAATAAGATTTTAAGTTGTGAGATATCTCCTTTGATTCAGTATGTGCCATGAAATACTAGACTTTATTTTAGCATGGCTTAACCAAGTTGCATCAAAATGCTCAGAAACTTTAGTTATTTTTGTAGAATCTGAAGTATATAAACTACTTTAGAGATATAGTGCAAAACGTCAACTCATTTCATTGAGTTTTCAGTTGAAGTGAACCTTGCCAGGTCCAGACCTATCTTTTTTTAAATTTTAGATGGATGAAATCAATTGCATCACTTTGATGTTCACTTAACCCCTTGACTGCTCTTTTGACGTATGCTTTGCATCATGACATCTGTGGCAGTCCAGTGCGCTGTTGACGTACGCCAGACGTCATGACATCTGTGGCAGTCCAGTGCGCTGTTGACGTATGCCAGATGTCATGCTAAATCACTGTTTTGTTTTGCCTATATCTGGACATAATCACACTTTTGAACAATAAGATTTAGTTCCTCTGAAAGCCAGTTGTTTCTGTTTCTAGGGAATGATGACATGAGGGGCAAATGCTTGTAGCAGCGAAGGGGTTAAAGTTAACTCAGAATTGCAGGTTGTGGACTAATTTCTGCATTGTTGAGGTACGATTTATTACTGTAATCACGAAATCCATGCCCAGTTCACATTGCATTTGCTTCCTGAGTGTAAGAAAACCTGGTGGCACTGCATTGTGAATGGTTTGGATGTGGGAGGAGATGGAAGGGAGAGAACCATTGAGGTCTAGTTGATCCATTCTCTGCATCATGGACACTACCCACATATAGCAACACACGGTTTAGCCCATCCCCTCCCCCATTTTTTTCTTTTTTTGAGGAGATGCTTCACTTGAAAGCAGTCTTCACTTTCATGATATGTGTTGTACAACTTGTTTCTCTTCAAAAACGGTTAATGTGAATTTCAATTGAAGTAAGAACTTTTAACTGGTCCTGTGGAATTCACTTTAAGCAGATTGCACAATATGTAATTACAGTCTATACAGTGCCATCCATAGTGAAATAGCATACATCTGGTCCAACAGTTCCCTTTTGTAAACCATCCTACAGCCCATTTCCAATCACATTTTAGTCTACAAATAGCTTGAAGAATGTTCTTTTAAGATTTCATATTATTTTTTTCAAACTGAGCCTGCAGCAACATTTTGAAATGAATATGTGTCAAATTACTATACTGGCACTGAATGCTTATCATTCATTACTTAAAAGCTCAGTAATATTGCCACGCATTGTTTACGACTACGAACAAAAGCTATATCGTCTGTTGATAAAATTTTAAGAGTTCAAGCATATGTACATCCATTCTAAGAAGACGACATTAGGTAAATTAGATCGCAAGCCCATACAATCATGCACTTTGCGTATGCAGGTTGCGGTAGAACTGGCAGTGTGTTTGCAAAGACTTACATATGTGGATGAGATGAATTTTGTTAAGACATCTTTGCTAGTGTGTAAATAAGAAATGCCTCAGTTAAAAAAACAGGAAGTGAAAGCTGTGAGACCTTTTCTTCAACGCTTGACATGGTAATCATATCCTAGGAATTATCTGTAAATTGCTATATGAAAGATCACTAGAAATCACAGTTGTGTAATTTAAAGGGTGTGAACAGCTCTCATTAAAGAAAGGTACAGAAGAGAGCCACAGCAGCAATGACTGAGACTCATCTAAGCAGTGCTTCACAGACTGTGAAGGGATTATGCTGTATGTCCACTCTCAGGTATCATAACCGGACCTATCAGTTTGGATACAATCCCTAATTAAAAACACAAACCAAACAGTAAGCTTTTCATTTTTCACCATTTCCAGTACCCCTCTGAGGTAAATATTGTGTGTATCAAGTGGCATGTTTGGGTCATAATCTAAGGCTGATGACTTTGCAGGCAGCCTGCCAGAGACCAGATGAACTACAACTGAGGCCTAAGAACTGGCCAGGCAAACTGGCCAACTACTTTGACCTTTGTTCCCATGTGTGGTTCCATCCAAGATAAACATATTTCTAAAAGTTTATAAAAGGTGAATCATTATCTTGTGTTATTTCCACTGGGAATTTTTAAAGTTTTTGAATGGCCACTGTGAATAAGTGTGATCATCCTGCTTTTGCACAACCTATATGTGACTTGTTTGCATGTTTACTCATCTAGGTGCATGTACTTATCAGAACCATATACTGCCAGAATGCTGGGAACATAATAATCCATGAGGCAGATCACACATCATTAATAAAGTCGTATACAACCTTATGACTCAAGACAAACGATGTGCTCAAGAAACCGACAACAGATTCTCATCCTATTAACCAATTCCCATTCAGAGTAAGCAACTGACTCATAATAGCAAAGCTGACAGCAGCCCTTTTTAGCTAGAGCATGCCACTTCAAATTCCTCAAAAAATATACTCCGACATCAGAACAACATTGAAACAAGACAAGATAGTTGTTTAATCCCGGCCATATTCCCAAAAATCAATATTTTCACTTTCTTGATGAAGCAAGCAATATGGACTGGACCATCTGTTTATTATGATTTCGCAAGAAAAACAAATTCTGACAGCTTACACATATTCCAGAGTTTACTACCATCCATCTGTTTAAAGAATATTTTGACTTCTGACAGTCCTCTGTTTCGCTTCATATCTTATGACTTAAGCACAATGTATCACATTAGTTATAATTTTTATGTGTGTCTAAGTGTAGGTCTATGTCTGTGTAAGCTGAGGAGAGTTGAAAAGTATATGATGATCTTGTTGTAAATTTTGGTGGGGTTATCAAATGGCTGTAAAACCCCTCCTTCCTCCCTCTACTTCAGAAAGCACTCAAGAGCAAGAAAATAAGATGGGTATTATATATAAATGCAATCCATAATGATTATTTTTAATTACAGGGAGGTAGCCATGCATTATGATAAATCAGCTGCTAGAACATTTCAATCAGTCCATTCCCCTGGGGTAATTCTCATAGTATTTGCCGAGCCAGCATGCAGTCATAGATCTTGTGTACAAAGAAAACACAATATTCTACAAAAAAGTATTACTGCCATTTGAATTTTGCAAACAACAAAAAGAACATCAGCATTTTTTACATGGGCAATACAGTGCCCTTGGGGTTAGTAAAATTTTGACCCCTCCCCTCTTCCTGAAATTATCCATTCCCCATCCCTTATTCTACAGTAATGCAATGATCACTTCAAGTCATTCCTCTTTTTCCCAGGTTTATCTATTACAATTACCACGCCCTATGGGTCTCACTTTTTCTCCTTTCTCCTGACCCATTCTTTCTTTCTCTCTCCCTTTTGACTTCTGAAATTGCATCTCTTTCTGTTGCTATCTTTAGATAGAAATTGCATCTCTTTCCATCTACTACCCCTTGTTCTGCAATGTACACTACAGTGCTTCCATGTTGTTCCTTTTCGTATACTACTACAATACTACAACAGCCTAACATTCACTTTCAGTCTTTTTTTCTATTTTCCCAACTTCATTTGCAAGGCATACTCAACCCTATGGTTTTCATTCGTTCTTTTTTCCTACCCCATCTCATTCTCTCTTCACTCCCAAAATTGCAACCCTCCACTCCATTCCACTACTGGACACTACAATGCTTTCCACTTGGGTCCTTTTCTTAAAACCAGCATTCGAATCTGACTGCCTCAACCACTCATTTGGGTCCCAATTACACAGACTCCTACATGCTAGCCTTCATTAGCTAGCTGGCCACTCTACTGGTTCAAGCAAGAATTTTTCCCCTGCTGTGCCAGAGTAACAACAGTCCACTGTACAGAAATGATAGGGAATTGGCTCAAAGTCTACAAACCCATTAACTCAGAGAAAAGCCTCAGGCAAATTTACTTACTGAATAATCAAACTCTATACTAGACGTCTGTGCTTGGACCATGGCCCAGACTCCCCATGTGAAATGTGAGTGAAGTGCCAGGGTGTTTGTCTCTCGGTACATAGATTTAAGATCAGCCTGGGTCACTTCAGACTTCCCTGATGCTAGCAAGTAGGAGCGAAAAAAATGGTACTGAGGAGAAAGATATCACAGGATTATAAGTTACACATGTTTACATATCATAAATGTGCAGTGTGGCCATACTGTTCTGCCAGGGATAAAACACCATTAATTGTTTTATTTCTTGAGATCTCATGAAAAATATGTCTTCATTCAATAAGATTTTCAAGGTGACAAGTTGCACCCAAACTATAATCAAAGTTAACAGTCACATTATTTCAAATTACGCACAAAATATTCCTGAGTATAGTATCTCTTTAGACAACAGATTCAGAGCGCCCATCTGCTTTTTTGTTGCAATACATCCACATCAAAATTTGAGAGACAAGAATGTTCAATTATAAAATGAGCTTAATACACTCCTACTTTAACCATCACATCAGAATTTTTCAGACATGCACTATTTTTTTGTCTCTCTGTTTTTTCTTCCTTTCTATTTTTTTGGGGGTGTCTGAATGAAAGCAAATGTGTTCCATAAAAGTTGCATCTTGCTGTACTGATTCAAGAGTAAGAAATTAAATAAGATCAAGAAACCTTCTCAACTTTAATACACACCCAATTAATAAAATATAAATTATGCAAACTTGTCTGTGTATTTGATGGAATAAATAAAATAAGATGATCTAAATATATATGAAGTATATGTGAATAAAATCCACAATTCCCGCACATAAACCGAATATCATCTGGAAATAAATAAATAAATAAATAAATATACTTTTTTTAGAATTTTTTTTCCAAGTGCCTGTTAAATTTTTGTATGTGTCGGACCGGCTTGACCAAGTCAAATTTTACATAGAAATTGTCACTGATCTCTGCGCTGTCAACTGTGAGTGGACCTGTATCACAAGTTTTGATAACTTCTAACAACAGTTGACAGTACATGCTCATCGCTTATATTTCTGACCTCTTCAGGAGAGATCTTATATGTAACTACTCTAGTCAAGGGACATCTATTATTGATGGTCAAAGTTAGACAGAGTGCTAAAGTGATTCATATATACTTTTACTATGTGCCTAAGACATACATTTTTTTCGCATAACCATATCCAAATTTGGAATCCTCTGTTCATGTACTAAAGAGAGGTGCTAAAATGTGCTAAGGTGATTCATAATATGTACATTTACTATGTGTCTAGGACATACATTCTTTTTCGCATAACCATATCCAAATTTGGAATCCTCTGTTCATGTACTAAAGAGAGATGCTTTCTCCACCTCTCACCTACTCCTACTTAAGAAATTGTATCCTTTACAAGGTCAGTGCAGTCATGTAGCCAGTGAGGTAAGCGGCTTTTTGTCATGAAAGCTCTTATGAAAACCTATGTGCCAGTAAGATTCTGCTCTCATTTTACAAGTACCAGACAGATCAAAAGACCAGTCTCAAGCTAATGATGATATCAAACCTGTGCGTCACGTGATGGGTAATTCTCCAAGACACACTCAAACCCAGGCCGGCCTGTACTGGAGTAATCAAACATCCATTCATTGAAGTGGTTACCAAGGTCAAAACCCCTGCAAAGAGTCAAGAACAAATATTTTTTCCCGTGTGAACAGAGAGAAAACATCTGAATCAGAAGTGTCCCACGCCTCAATGGAAACACTATCTAGTATATAATGGGCTTCCTAAGAACATACAGGAAACTTGACAGGAATTTGAAAATATTCCAGATAATGCTATGTATCAGCCAGTTTTCTTCTCAGCAACTTCCACTTGATGAAGCTTCTTATGCAAGAGTACTTAATTACTGTAGACAAAGATCTCATCATTCTGTTCTTTAATGGATTTCCTTGCTCTCTGAGCCTCTGACTGATAATCTTTGTATATATTGATTGACCACTTCTGTGGTTTTTACCCTTGAGGTGCTTAATCTCAAATAAATATATTCTAGAGTTGTTTGGAGTTTCAGAATACTGTAGCCTGCTCTGGAGTACTATTTATATTGCCCAATAACAAACTTAATTCAGAGGTAAAGTTCAGCACAGTTAACCAAATATATGTGATTGAGATTTGAAGTTTATGCTTGACACAGAGGACCTTCAGAGATTAAAATCTGACTGAACAGGTCATCTTGCAAATAGAAATGTCTGTTTCATCACTTATAGTGCTAATTATCTGCTTACTGCATATGTAGAGGATATTTCTGCATCGGGCAACCACTCCAGGGGGGTGTTACATAATTATGACCTATCTGGCTATGGAAAACCTGATGAAAGATTGTTGTCACATTACATTTGGGGAAAATATGAGTTTCTTTGTAAAGATGAGGAAATTTGTTGACAGCTAACCAACCTGTAATTGTAGTGTCCATATTCCCAGTCTATTATGGTTATTCTAGGCGTGTTTGGTCCAGACTTCTCCGCTAATAATAAATTTCCTGGGTAGTAAATACACAAGTCATTTCAGAGTTCATCATGTATAGATCTCAAGATACAAATTCACTGATACAAGGCTAATTTATTCATTTCTGATAATGAATCTCTATCTCTGTAACTGCTAATACCACCTAGAAGATTTCGGTATCATAATTAAAGATCAATCAATTCCCTGTGTGCACCATTGAACACCGCCAAATGTTAAGCACTTGAACACACTTAATACATAATTTATGGGCCTCACAAAATCATTTAGTATTAAACATATTTCATTTTATCCATTATAAGAGAAAAATGACAAGGGTTTTGCCCATCTCAGTATGGTTCACTGAACAGCTATAAAGATTGTGCATTGCAAAGGATCATGATATGGTTTTGCTTGTATTGAATAAAAAGTTTTCTGGTCTTGAGTTAAATAAGTCACGGGTGGAGCTGATCTATTCCAAGTGTGAGTAAGACTATGGTTTAATAACAAAAAAAAAAACTGGTTGGAAGGGGATTTAGAAATACATTGTAATAGGCATTATAAAATATATAAGAAAATGTTAGTATTTGCATGATAACATTATTTGCACATTTAGAATCTTCATGATAAACATATTTGAGTGTATTATTGAGAAATCATGGCCATGATAAGTATACTGATCAGATAGTTAGTCATCCTCATAATATTTATGAGAACATTTTATTTACCAGCTAATGACAGGAACTGGAGAATACATACCGCCTTGCAAATCGTTGTGACAAAACACTATTGGACAATTGAGCTCACTTGCCATTTTCCTGCAATGAATTAAAGTAATATGCATAAAATTAAAGTTTCTGTTAATACTATTTTATTTTTATAGAACAACATTTTAAAATTAAAATGATCACAAATCTTAATATATTTTGCATTCTTTGCATTCCTAAGATCACTCTCACACATTAATTTAAGTTCAGTGTCATGGTATTTACATAGACTATCTTCCACAAAGGCTGTGCACAAAGTGTAAATTTGTTTCTGATCGCGAATAATGCTACCAAAATGCAAAACTGCACAAGCCTAAACATGGCACAAAGATTATGTTTTGCATCAAGAGATAACTCTCTTATTCTAACCTCTCTTGGGTAATTCCAGCTGCCTTAACCTTTTGTTAACCATTCACAATAGACAGCACAGCTATTGCCTCCTCCACTTTTTGTCCAATAAGTAGGTTTTTGATAGCATCATCCCCTTCTTTAGAAGAGCAATTCATTTAAATTAAATTTAAATCAATAATGGTATTTATTAATTTTAAGCAAATGAATCTAATGACTGGAATAGATATATGGCACCATATGCATCAGAGAATATCTAGGTTTACCAATCACTAGCTCTATTACATCACACAATACCAACTAAACTCACAGCAGTTGATTAAACTCGGTTTCCATGTCAAATGATGGTGCCATCTTGAGCAAAGTGGATATGGTATCACTGTTTACATCAAAATTATTCTGAATGTCTTTGATCCACCTGCAGGACATAAAAGATAAACCAGTTTTTGAATCTTGCTCAATTTCAGGCTGAATAGTAAATAGTAGTCAGGCCCAAAGTATATGTTCTCAAATCAGAATTAAAACAAAGTATACAATTCCAAGGGACTGGACCATTATTTTGATTCTGCAGAAAATTTTAAGACAAAGGAGGGAAAGCAATGGGGTTTGGGACCTTCAAATGTGACAAAGCAGATATATTGAAAGAATTAACGAGGAAACTAAGAGAGGAAGTAGGCAAGGAGTAGACAGAACATCACTCCATGACAGAATGCTGGAAATCAGTGGATTCAAAGAAGAGGACAGAAGTTGCCTGACTGCAGGAAGAGCAAGGGGATCCACAATCAGATAACATATGGGACAATTATTAGTAGAATGCACTGGCTGAGTTCCAAACTTCCAAACTGGGAAATACAGCGCCTGTGGAGCTGTTCAGAGTGCAATGTCACTGTTCCCAGAAACAAGTAACAAATAACGCGGGATTCAGTTGATTCTATTAGAGTGAATATGGCAGATTTTTCAGAAACTAAAATGAGCTTCAATGATGTGAAATCCTCTTGTAAACTTTGTCAAAATTGATAGAATCTCAAAATACAACAGCTCCTTCAATTTATATACCTAATTATTATAAGATACACAGGATAACCTTCAATATTAAGCTTTACCAAGATGAACTCATTCTAAGATGTGGGATAGTTAGCCTAAAGACAGAATATGAACCTGATTATAGCAAGTTTCGATGAATCAACTTATATATTTACGGCTGACCAAGAAGCAGTTCATCAATCACAATGTCATTCTAAAGTTGAAAAGGTAAGTGAGATGACTCAGTATCTGATAAACAAAAGCAAATAGGAAACACATGAGACATTGAATATTCTGCTATATTATTATTAGTTTCACTCTTTATATCTGTAAAGCCTTGCAAATCCTGACATCAAACCATGACCCAGATTTTCACCACCAGGCAAGACACTGCCAAACACATTCAGTTATAAATAGAGGCATAACTCAGATAATATGCACTGGAGACTTAAGTTAATATGGTGGGGAGGGATGGGAAAGTCAAGCAAACAGAATGAAGAAAAAGAAAGCCAACAATCAAGTCTTGTAAAAATGAGAGCAATATCACAATGGCAAGCTATACGAGGCGGAATTATAGAAAGGGGCGGATTCATGCTGCTAATATTACCCAACAGTTATTGTGCTCTTTTTATGGTCCTGCTCTTTATATGGTCCCATGCCTTTACTTGCACAATAAATTACATGAAGAAGATACTCAACCCCCAAGCTGTCACTCTCAAGTTATCAGTTACAGTGTGGCACTGCATGGATCATAATGTAATCCTCATTGTAATATGCTATGTACAGCGTATGGCTGCATGGATCATAAGATAAAACTTGTTGTTTTAACATGCTTATGTTTTGCCAGGATGCTGCAGAATGCCATTTAATACAATGCTCAGCTGAAATAACATGATGTCATTGATATTAAGGGACAGAGATGCAGCATAGACAGAGTACCAGAAATCTGGACTAAAAAATCTAATGGATACTGAAAGATGAAAAAAAACCAAAGAGTGTTAGAAATGATCAAGAGTGCTACTGTACAACATCATCATATAGCAAAAAAATTTTGCAGAAAGCCTTATCATATAACTGCATACCAGTGTGGTTTCTACTTTAAGGACAGTGGCTGATTCGATATGAAATTGCCAAAATACCTCCCTCTCACACACACAATACAATAAAAGGAACCCAAATAAGACCACAAAATATGAAAGTATCTCACACTCAGGGCATATGGCCTTCTCACAGATTTATCTGAGGAGACACTTACATAACTTATCTTTAGAACCGCCCTATCTAAATGTTTTTCAAAAACAGTATTTGGCTGCTTTCCACCAACACTTACCCCCTGACAAGACTCTTGAACCATCTGGGTTTCTTGCAGAGAGGCATATCAAGTGCATGAAACTGGGCCAGCTTTTCTGCTACCAAGTCCATAACTTCTGGCTGCCTTAAGTCAGATGGCAAAAGAGGGCGTGCCTGTGCCAGTGAGTAATATGAAAAAAGCCTGATGATTCAATATAAGTAGGGTACAAGAAGCTTTCCTTTTTAGACCAGTCTATTTTTTAAAATCAAAGCAACAATGGAAACATTCCATTCAAATAGAAATGCAAGGCTAAATAAAGAGCATTTCAGTTAATTTTGAGTAACTGAGAGCATTTCAGTTAATTTTGAGTAACTGCCTTTAGGGAAAAAAACACAACCATTATTATATTGCTTTTCCAAGATGAGAGGTCCTTGTTTAAGAAAACTTTCATACTTATCACACTCTGAAGAATCCATAAAAGTTATCTCTGACTAACCAAACCCACAAAGTGGTTCAAGTTTTCATCAGTCTTACATAACATTCCCCAACAAAAATTGCCACACAAAAAGCTTCTTGATTTGTCTTTGAGCTGAAACTTTATTATTCCTCAGGCTTCCAAATTTGTGACTGTCCTTGCCAGTGTGACTTTATAGAATAAGGATTGGGAATTTTCTTGTCTGTATTTCTCGGTACAACTGCAGTAGTACATGTACATAATGGACTATCATGAGAACTCTACCTTTATAAACTCTTCTATTCGCCCATCATGGTACATGCCATAAGGTTTTGGACCTAATTTTCTCTCCGCCAACAAGGCAAATACAACTGAGTTGTGTACAAGGAAGTCAAGAGTTGACTTGCTGATCTGGCCATAGATACGTAACAACACTTCAGTAGGCTCTGAACGCACAGGTGACAAGCCCTCAGGCAAGGAGATGAGATATAGGTAGTTGGACATACCACCACTGGGGATGAAGAGAGAGAGTGCAATTAGTGATTAATTACATTAAACTATCATCAAAGCTGGGAAATTTTGATCTTTACTTTGATCGGATTTAGATAAGGTTATACATGCCTGTCTTCTCATTACACTTGATTCTGAAAAATACATAAACCAATATCGTGAATTTTTAGTCTTGCTTGGGCAACAATTTTAACTGAATGAAGCAAAAGCAACTTACAATATTCTCTCTAACTGGCATCCCCAGCATAAAACTGAAACTGGGAGGTGCAACAATTAAGAGTGTGATCCATTACAATTTGAACAATGAGGAGAAGTTGACAGTTTAGGAAAAATGGTTGTGGGAGAGTTTTTGACTGCGACAACCCAGAGTTGAAGTACAGTATCATGTTACTGATGTGAGAGTCATTATTATGACTGCCTTATTGCCATGTTTTGATGCGCTCATGTCAAGTTTGCAAGACATACATCAAAATACATTGTTTTCTTGTGACAGAATGGGACTGGATGTTGATATTCAGAGAGAGTATGCATTCAATTTCAAAGAGAGTGCTTTAATTGGAGGGAATCAGATATATAATGTATATCATGAGGTAAATATTTGGTGATCAATTAGGAGGAGAGAAGTCTTTTGATAGTCTTACAGCACCACATACCATCTGGCAACCCTTTTATTTTCTTGTGCATGAGCCTCAGAGCCATCGTAAAAATGTTCCTGATATCATGGCCAATACTTATTTCAGGCAGCTACTTCTGACAAGGGAGGATTTCATGGTGTTACTGAAGAGTGGGCCATACCTCTTTCAGATACTTATGATCAAAGAGATTCAAGATTTATATTTTGTGTATATCCTAACTGTCAAAAAATACTGCACATATACCTTTCTGAAACTAAATTATTTAAACTGCGATAAAAAAAACCTGGTGTGTATAGGGCAGACATTCTGACATCTGGCTCAATCCCAGAGACAGGTTTGAAGTAAAATTTCTAAACTTGCCCAAAATCTACTATGGAATAATCTTCTCTCAGTCAATACTGTTCATTTTTAAGGCTAATGCACAAGTTCTGGTCACTCAGTTTCATGGCCATGAACACTGTCCAGGCTATCTTCAGGGACAAGACCACTCTTGCATCTATACAGTTCATTTTGTCATAGGGAAGCCATATTTTTTTAAAGACTAAAGCAGTCCTATTCCTAGATTATTCCTTGTCCGGTCTGTCTTAATGGACATGAAGGGTTCGATTCGCAAGCTTGAATTTCTACCTGAGAGGATGGTTTTCTTCAAAGTATTAGATATAACATGCATAGTCAGTAATCAATAAATATCATGGTTCCCTCCTGAGTGTAAATAAATATTAAAATAGCACCTTTCCTTCCTATGCAAGTCTTTGAAATTAAAATGAAACGCATACCTACTGGAATTCTTTCCATGATCATAATAATATAGAAATAAGTCTTAACACTACCTACCTAAAGACTGTCCTGAGAGATTGTCATCATTTTATTTCTCCTACAAAAAACAATTGTGTCTGAATTTGCTTCTTCACTGATTACAGACAAGAGGGTCACTTCGATGCAAAAAAAAAAACATTCTTCTTATATTGTAACAACATTTAGACTTACCCTATGGGTGAGATGGTCAAATCTCTCTCAGACTCCAGCTTAAGCCAGGCACCACCAATGGAATCTTGGCACCATCGAAAGGCTTTGCGTCTGACAATGTCATCTGTTATCACATCTTTGCTAAGCGGACCATCACTTGGTTCAATCCGCTTATCTGTGTCATTCACTAAGTCATCATCGTTACTGAAGTTTGTTCCATTGCCATTGTTATGGTTATTTTGAGACACTATTTTGGTGGAATGAGCTCCATCAACATTATCTGCTTTCTTTGTAGTCGCCATATCACTGAATATCAGTCAATCGTATGTCCTGCACAGGCCTTTTTTGTTGTTTTATTTTTAAAATCAATTTAGATCTAGATAGATCTAGACTAGACTAAACCTAAATGACAGTGAGCAATTATTCTGGTCTAGTCCGAGTCTCTCTAAAAGAGTCACACTCACACTCACAGTCACAGAGCTCCACACTTGTCTAGAAACGCCGTTGATGACGTTGACAATAACAGAAACAATAAATTTATAGCTGATGTCTAACTAGTCTACATCTAGACTAGATCATCTAGTCTAGTCTATATCTAATCCACCAGAGAAAGCGGCTCACTGATGAATGAAAATGACGGGAAAAGGGCCACTTGCAGGTAAAACGCCACAATCATCTCTGTATTTGTATCGACTGTGTCTTTCTCTCTCTCCGTCTCGACGAACACAATCAGATGCAGTGTTGCCCGACCTTTATGAACCATAAATATCATTACAGCTACTGCGCCGGCACTGTCCAAGTTAGCAAAAAGTGTGCTAGGACATCTCATTCACTCGCTGACTTTTGATAATGCGAAACATGGCTATTGACTATACACGAGCCAAGTGTTTGGTCGTCGACCTACTGCTTCTCTTCAAAACAGTCCATGACATGATGAGACGGCTCAATGACCTTTGCCCTTACACAGCATCCTTTTGTTAGAACTCAATGACAACACGAATTGATGACGTCATTATGTATTAGTCAAACATTTTGGGAGTGGGGATGGGGGACGCAGAGACATGAAAATAGGAAATAACTGCACGGGACATTTGCATCTGCTGACATTAAGTAATAGGTTGTAGAAAATTAAATTAACTGCTGTTGTCATACGTTGCTTTTTATCGCATTTACGGACAAACTCCTTGCTCCTGCCCTTTAAATTTCCCCAACCGGCCAAACTTGTGGCGAGGCTTTGCTTGTACGGGAGAAAACTGATACATATTAGAGGACACTTGTCCATCGCCCCAACCCAAACCGCAAATTAGATATATAACTTCACTGTATCAAAAAAAAAAAAAAAGAAAGCTTATAGGAAACTGGAGGAAACAACATTACGTCTGCATTTATATCTAGATAACAACGTACAAACTTGATTCACATCAGAGTTGGTCGTAATAATTGGACGTGATTGCACCTTGTTCCAATGGAAACACCACAGGCTTAACCCACAAAGCCGGTTCGAACTTTGGCCGAGTCAGTGCAAGGCAGAGTTCGCAGGAGCCACACGTCAGCAGTAGCAGCCGAAAGGGGTCGAGGATTTTTTTCCCTTGTTTTCTTTGACTAGAATATAGACCGATGGGATAACAGTGTAGGGGGCATAATATGGTTTTGAGCTTCTCCTGTGATGGCTGATGCACACCTTCACCCACAATCCAGTGGCCGTATGCATTTATAATCCTTACGTTAGTAAACGCAAGGCGGTAACCACGGGATACTCCCAAAACATTAGTAGTGTTCACTGTAGTTAACGCAGTACGTTAATTAACGTATGGATTGTGCATACGATCACAGATCATTATTAATTTAGGATCATTTTTTGTCCAAATGTTTGAGCTTTATAAAATTCATATTACTGTAGGACCATTGAAATTTTGAGCAATCTGCTTAGCTATAATTTGTAAACACAACTTCTTGCTCTTATTGACCAAAGCTCAGACGGCTCTACCTTTGCTTACCTCTGCCATAAAAAGAAAAAACAGAACGCAAAAGCACAATTCCATCCGACAATAAAGTGAAGTGGTTGCAGCAAAGACTTCCATTAACCCCAACCCTCCTGTTCAAGAGAATCTCGTACACGAAAGAGTCAAACACGAAAAAAAGTAAATCTACTTTTATATCTGGAAAGAAAGGGAAAAAAATACTGGGAAAATATATTTTACAAAAACACACTAACGCGTGGTAAAGAAAAAGACAACGTAGAGGGTTTAAATCAATAACGTAGTCAAAACGAATCCGTCTATCCTGTTCAACAAAGAGTAGGCGATGACCGAAGTCCTAGATGGTGCGGTGTAGTGTGGGATGGTGCGTTACATACTGCATGTTACTCACTTCCATCCATCATCCTCTCCTGACCTCGACCCACCGAATCTCGACCCTGCGCGTATTGAAGAACACCTTTTCCGTTGGCTCAATATTCAGGCACATGCATTGTCCATTTTATATATTATCTTCGCTCATCTGTGGTCGAGATCATGATGGAGTTTTTAGGCAAGGTAACTTATTTCCCTTTTTTTTCGTAAAGAAAGAGGAGTTTAAAATGAATACAGACAACTTAAGTACACGGCAAACACTCTACACTGGCTTTGTCTTCATCATTCTTAGAATTTTTCTTTTTCTGTTTTCGATTAGACTTTTTCTCTCGGAAAGAAATTCGATTAACTCTTTTAATTTTTTCCCCCGAGCATACTAAAGAGTGAATTTATAACATCAAATAAAATATGAATAGACGACTGTAATCTTTAATCCTGCTAATTACGTTTGAAAGCTAAAGTTTAAGAGGAGGGACGTTGGGATGTCATGGCCAGTCAGTTCGGGGGGATGGGGGAACGGGAATGGCGGAATGGGAGAAGGGATTATTAGATTAGATTATTAGAAAGGATTATTATCGAACCATATCCGCCCACAAAAAAGAAAATTTCTGTACCTGGCTACCGCGGCAGGTCCATAAACTTATGTCCCGACCGGACTTCGCAGACAGTTTGTTATAGATATTTTATCTCAAAACTGCTGTTCCCGTACGCTGCATTTTATCCCAAACTCTTCAAATCCCCCCACCCCACCTTTTCCAAACTGGCCAAACCATTATGGTGCAGCCTTATTACAGTTGCTAGTATGATAGAAAAGTGACACGGATTAGAGGAAATTCGTCCCTCGCCCTAGCATGTAGCTATTAGCATTCGTTTGGTTAACCGAGCATAATGTTTGTGAAGCACTTACCTATTCTGTTCCAGCATACATTTTCCTGTAGACCTCGTGCTATAGCCTTTCCCTTGCTATACACAAATGCTTACAAATCAACTTTATTTGCAAAGTACATTATTACACAATATATATTTACCTGCACCTGAGGCTCAGCCTGCACTCTGGTTGAATCAAACAAATTTCAGCATATATATCTAAAGACAGAGACGGTGAATAGTGGGGCACAGGGGAGGCATTTATCACAGCACGATGTGCACTGAGGAAAGGTCTGGGCACAAAGGCAAGAAAATGCCAGCTGAGCCTAGCAGAAGAGTATGCAATTTTAAATCAGAAAATTTGCCATGGGGAGGGAAAAGGGGGCTGGATATTTATTTCAAAGGCTTAGATAGATACAAATACGTTTGTAGACTCAGAATAAAGGGGGATTTGCTACACAATTATGAACAGTGTGATTGTTGCTGGGTATGTACCTTTATCCTGTTTATTGCGTGAAGAGGTCTAAAATCTTAGGCAGTCTCACTTGCTGGCAATGTTCTCAAATTGTAAATAGTCTCGGGGCATAGTTTAGTCCTATGTTGCAAAAATTTGGAAGAACTAAATAATATTTATGGTAGTACTATGGCTACTGACACATAATTCAGTGGCATCTTCATACCCAAATGGACATACCATACCCCAAAAGATAGACCGATAACTCTATGTATGTCATTCAAGTCCGTACATGGCTTTGCCCAGGAGGTCAGGGGATTAGGAATGCACAAGAAGTGTATTGGGGGGGGNGGGGGGGGGGGGGGCTGAAGAGGGGAAGAAGAGGAAGAGAGGAAGGCAGGATTCTTTACTTTTCTCCTATTTTTTTTTCAATAGCCAAGTAAAGAATGAAGAAAACGTGCTCTTGTGACACCTGAAGCTGAACATATTTTTGTACACTGCTTAAACATGCTCCACACTGATCCAAGGGTGGACAGGACAAGTAAAACAAAATAAGACAACTGTTACATCATTTCACTTTTTTCCCACTGTGTGTATGCCTCTTGGCTACTACAAGGTTTGAAACAAAAAGAATTTTAAAAGAATAAAAAAAGGTACTGAAAACCCTTTAATACACATTTTGATTGCTACATCCAAAGCTTCTATGATCTGAAAAAAATTATGAACAACAACTACAAAAAGATTCTAAGAAAAATAATGCCAAATTCTGCTTCTTTATGGCAATGTAGCTTTATAGATGCTAAATATCCCCATGCTTCAAGCTATTGGCCTAAAATTTGTTAGAAGTGGAGTTTCACATCTTAATCTCATATTTTAGACAGGTTGTCCATGTTGATATATAAAATGCCATATTCTATATTCCACAAACATGAAGATTAATAAGAGAGCAAGGTAATGCGACCTACTTTTTGTCATGATGAGAACATATTTCTCACGGAATTGTCTCTGTCCATGGGATAGCGATACTAACATCAGTATATTGTCAATCTTCGCCTAGGACCGGCCAAGTTCAAATATGACATGACGCAGGCTGGCTGGTTATATTCTAAGACTGTCAATATTCTGACATGATGATAACAAAAAATGTATTTGACATTATTTGTGGAATAAATGAACAATGTTACATGTCAACATCAACAATTCTTTGTTTAAAAGATCTTGTGACTGACAAGAAATAGAGAGACTGAAATCAGTCTCATGAGTGCGGATATGAACCCTTAATATAGTTTCAACATTATGGTTTGCCACAGTTGATTGCTTGTCATAGCAATCAACATGATAACATAACAGTATTTTACTGCAAGAGAGTGTTTTCTAAGTATACAGCAGTCAATATAGTTTACAGACCTATTTAATCATGATTTTTCAAAGATCTTATGAAATTCGAATTAAGCAGAGTCAACAGCAATCTTACATTTAGCATCAAGAGGAATTCAATAGAGCAGGGTGGCCGAATGGTTGCGGCATTGGACTCATAATGTAATTGGTCATGGGTTCGGTTCCCAGCCATGACTATCTCATAGGTGCCTTGAGAAAGCATTTCATTCACATTTTCCTCAGTCCACCTGTCTGTAAAATGGGCAGCTGACTATAGGCAGTGAAAGATTTTGTCAGAATGTTAATATCAGTGCCTATAAATTACAGCGGCACTGAATGCTCCCCAGGGAGTTGAGAAAGTCCTAGAGTGATCAGGCCTGCTGATGTAATAATAGCGTGAAGTCGCGAGAGCAGGCATGAACCTGGATACAAGATAAACTGCATTATTATTATCATTATTATAACAGTAACAGCTCAGGCCTTCCTTAGATTCCCTTATCAATATTGCTTGTTGCTAAACATGGGGATGAAACAAGGAAGAGACTGAAAAGAAATTCAGCACTGCAAAATACTGTGCCAAATACAAAAGAAACAGAACAATTCTTTAAAAAGTGCATTTTCATCATGTAAATCTTAGGGATCTTTCCCCACAAAATGCCATTACAGCAATTATTAAAAAAAAAAAAGGTGATAACTTTGAAACGATAATGTTGAAAGTTATGTGATATACTAATTTGTCAAAGAAATGGAAAATCAGGATAAAGAATACAAAGCCAAACTTGTGCAAAAGGTATTTTCACCCAAAATTTTGCTTTTTTTATACAGCCTAGGCCCAGTTTTAGTGATCTTGTCACAGTATCTAGATGATGGGCCCAATTACTCAGAACAGTTCTATTTCTGGCAAATCATCACAACTGTATTCATATCCCATCATAAAGTAATTTCTTTCTTTGAGTCCAATACATTTTATTCAAGTAATGGTTTAGCCATTATAGTTAACCCCTAAGATGAGAAAAAGGGAGTTGAATCTGTTCAAATGTTGATGTGTTTTGGGGGGGGNNNGGGGGGAGAAGAAGGGAATGAGGATCGTGTCACCAACAATTTAAAGCCATGCAAAGCTGAGATGTGTCATTAAGGACGTCCAGACAACAGGGTTATGGATGATCACTCTTGCATGAATGTAAAATTGACTGGACTTGCCATGAAATGTAGAAGACTATAAATTCGAGGGGTGCCTGCTCAAAAGACCACATCATCATATAAATTATATAAGAGAGTTAAGGTCTTTGCACATGCACCCTTCATTAAACAGTGCCTATCATTAATTAGCAAGTGTTGAAAGATAACAAGTTTACACAAGATAACTAGCAAACATCCCCCTTCCCCCACTTAACACTTTGCATGTGAAGTTACTTTTAACTAGCATTGATCATTGTGATTCAATATGATAGATACCTAGGTCTTGTGACAAGACTTGAATGGGTGATAAGCAAAATTATCCAATTATCTCTATTAACTGGGGTGTCATCCCAAATTCATGCATATAGTTTTAAAGTAAAATTTTCCAGGAATCACCTTAACTGATTGGGTTCTGGCATGTTCAAATTTAACATTTTTCAAAGTATTCAGATATAAGCACCTTACGGATATTAGCTTGGGACATGCAGATTGCATTATCTGATGTGCTAGAACCTGATGCCTTGCCGAATGACTTGATCCCTGTCAGCTTAATTCACAGCTTTCAGTTCATGTCCAGAAATGTCCCTGCTATGATAATATGAAAAAGCAGTATTCCTCTCTGCAATATCTAAACATTAAATGAAAGGCAACAGTGATCTACAATATTATTTTCAATAATCAAAACATGCATTTCACTTAATTTCTTCAAAATAAGGTTTAGGCACGAAAGCTAGGGATTTTGTTACATGCATATTCATCTCTTCAATATGTTATGGCACATGAATTGTTCAAGCTGAACATTTTATTGGGCATGTACTCAGGACACACATAACAAAATACAGTATATAACACTAATTAAGTATGGATACATGAACAAACTAATCTTCCTTTTTACTTTCTTCTGAAAGTGAATAAAAATTTTCCATCAAATCATGCAAATTTTTTTAAGTGATCCAAAATAGCTGAAGTTCAAAGTATTTCCAAACCAACTGTACAACTGTGATTCCTCAATGCACAAGGCGGATGCTTCATTACCTTTCTGTTAAACTCTCACAAGTTTCTCCCTTTTGTTTGTCTGAATTGTACAGAGATTTAATAAGAACAATTTTGGCTTAATATTACTTACATGCAATTTTTGCCTGCGACTGCAACTTTCTTATTCCTAACTATGTGAGGTATCTGAATTTGTGTATCCACAGCATGCTTACATGTCTATCACATTAACTTTCATAAACTTTTCAAGGCATTTGTTATTGGCTACCTTTGGCATTGTTACCCACACTTTCTATTTTACTATTTAATAAGTACCCCCGCATGCCCTGGAAGGTTTCCATAAATCACTGTGTGAAAATCATGGATCCTTTTCTTACTTATAAATGTTTTCCAACAAGTTTTCCTCTGGAGAATGTGGGTAACTTAGGTACCCATTATTTGTCTATGATAGCTGCTGCTGGTTTATTAGTGTGTTTGCTCTTGTGAAACTAAAAGAATGGTATGAATATGTTGCTGAGAAGAACTTGGAGAATATATTAAGTGTTGAAATTATTTTGGGGTTTCATGTTTAGGAGATATTTTAAGAAAATGTAAAAAAACAAACAAACCCACAAATGTACCCTAGAAGGGTTATGGGTGTACACACTATGTCTCTGCAACCATTCTTCTTTGCTATGTTCCAAGTTCCACGTGTATTTTAAGACCTAATGATCTCTTCAGATCCATAACTGATGTTACGAATATCAGACATATGGAAAGTCACATTATAAAAGTTTTGAAGTCTAATTTGAATGTCTTGAGGATAATGGAAAATAACC
Organism: Ellobium chinense; assembly: GCA_033807755.1. Lineage (NCBI taxonomy): Eukaryota > Metazoa > Mollusca > Gastropoda > Ellobiida > Ellobiidae > Ellobium > Ellobium chinense. The sequence goes on from JAWQUT010000449.1 coordinate 254,098, forward strand.
ATCATGACGTGGTAGCTGGAAAATAACCATCATGACGTGGTAGCTGTTATTACCAAGTATACTTTTATTTCCCTGGGATTGCCAAGCATCAGAGGAGGTCCATCTTTCAAAACATTTTACTGAAGGAATGATTGACAAAAAGCATTTCTGGATCATTTTCAATAACAGCAGCAATAAAAATTGGACTATCCAAGTCTCAAGAAAATGAAATAAAAGCATTTTTTATAAACACAGTTGTGTCAAAGTTGGCTGCATCCTTATACACATATCAGGGTGCTTTCCACTGAAGACTAAGAACACAAAAAGTCATGCCAAAGAAGAAGAAACCTCAGAATCATTTACAAAAATAACAAAATACTAATAAGCACACAGCAGTGAATGTAAACACATACAAATAATATTTTGGACACTCTCTACTACCACAGGAACCATTAAGCATGAAGGAAACTCAGAAGGCAAGTAACTACTGTATTTACATCAATTCATCCATATCAATCATTCTGTTGCAGCAGCTGCACAAATGTTCTGCTCTAGCCAGCGCCATCATCATGATGAAGGAAATAATTGAAAGTGAGACTGAATTTCATCAACCTGTTGAACAGCCCAAGTTCAGAGCCCACTACACAGAGGAAGGTATGCAAACTCATGGTGCTATGGATCTCTTACAATGATTAGAGTTCCTCATCTGAAGACACCCATGTATAAAATCAACATGAAACCACAATGACAGCACTGGTATTACTATAAGAGCTTATTCCTAGTCTTTGTTCAGCAATCGAAATTGAGGATAGGGTGGATCTTGGCATAGCATTGATGTAGACCATCTGGGCAGTCAATGATTCTGCATAGCACCACCATCCCAACAGTCCACCTGCAAACTCTAAGGCTGCTATTACTGCTGAAAACTACTTCTATCTCCTATCCCTTATTTGCTACAGCTGCTCAAGGAACCAAGTAAATTCTGGCCATGCTGATGACTTTCCAAATCAGAAGATTATCCGTATTTTCAAACAGCATACAACTACAAAATGAGACATCCAAACTTGATATATTATCTCCGTCACATATTTGTCTTCCTGTATCCACCCAATTCAAGGCCTATATAAGATATATGCATTACCAAACTCTCTTCATATTTTCAGTAGTGGAAAATCACAAGATGTAGTTTTTTGCTATAACACTGAAGGTCATTAAATGCTGTTAGGCATTAGTCTGTTACTGACCCTGCCTTTGATCTTACAGAAGATCTTACCCTGCAGGAATATGTCTTCACCAATAGCCTTAACTCCTGTGGGGATATGTCTGTGCCAAACCTTCTGTCCTTTGCAGTTCCAGATTTCATTCAAACCTTTGCTTAACCATCATTAACAACTGAAACTGATAGCACTGATGGGGAATGCTCTGTGACAGTAACACAGCTAGAAGTATTTTTTTTTTGCAATGACTAACATGCCAACTCTACCCCTGGCCTCTCCTTAAAATGCATTGCTTTGATCCACTCATCCTGGCATTCGGTTCTTTGAACGGAGACTAAGAGAACATTTCTTCCTCCACAGGTTTACTCATCCACATCCCACAGTTTGTGGCTCTGAATTTGTAAATCATTGCTTCCTTTGCTTGCAGAAACTTGGTGCTACTACGTTTGGCTTGGTAATAGGTTGCTGCCTTGAGCAGTTCTGGTCGATTCAATAGCTCGCATGTCTCACGATACTGGTCGTACAGAAATCTCTTACATAATCTGGATGGCGGAGGTGGCTCATTCCTGCTTAACTCCCTGAAATGAGAGCAAAACAAAGACAATGAGTACAAATATCTGCAGGAAGATGTCATACAAGAGGATGCATAAGCCCTTCAATGTTGGATAGACAAGTGGAGGGAGGAGCTGGCCCCAATCACCAGAAGGACGGAGAGGCATCCATTACCTTCCAAACATCTGTATAAGATATACACTTTAGGGACGAAGAGGAAAACACGAGCAACACCTAAAATAATAGATGACACAAGATGGAGACTCTGGATAGAAAGAAACAGAGCTTTGCTTTGCTCTCAGTATGATTATTTTAAGCTTGAAAGGCCTAGGGAAAAGAGTAGATGGAAAAAGGTAGTAGTAAGGGAGGGCATTTGCATGAAAAGAGATGTGGGGAGGGGACAAAAATAACCTCATGAATTTAGTAAAGGAACTACAGTTGCATTTGTGAGTATATATTAAAATGTTTCTGTTGGGACAGAGATGAAAGGTCTTCATAATCAAATAGTCACTGTATATTATTGGCTAACCCACAGTTTTCACAAAAGGATAAGAGGACGACAGCTGAACCCTTGCCCATTCTCACTCTGTTCCAGTATGAGAAACTGAAAGCCTTCAATAGAATTCAAAAGGATCTCCTGTAATCACTTATTAAGAGAGGCAGATGCCACCACGATGAAAAGTGGCATGACATGAGGGAGAACTAAGAGAAGGCAAAGGAGATTTTTGTGGGTCATAGGTGTTTGCAATCAATATCTTGTTTTGATCTGATGTGGGCTTCATCTATTATGGTTAACTGTGTTGTGGAACAAAATAATACAATAGTACAGACAACTCTGCTTAATTGCTCTCCACCTTATTGCCACTTCCACTTAATTGCAACTTTCCTCACGGAACCAAATTATTTCTATATAAAAAGCACGGTTTAATTGCAACTCACTCCACATAGCCGCAACTCCTCAGTGGCCTGAAATTCAAACATTAGCGGTAGAAGCATTACAACTGTTAAATAAATATTTACACTAATGACTGAAACTGCACGACAGAAGGTAGACAGGTTGACTGAGTGACCGCTGCCATGCCATGACAGGTGTGATAAGACTCTCCTCTCCACTTCTACCCCTCTCCTTGGCCTCGGCTATCCCTGATACTGCTTCTGCACCTAGCGTGGTAAGACCCACTCCACCCTGCCATCCCCCCACCCTCTTCTCCCCCTCCCTTTAGTAATAATTAGCAGAAAATAGCAGCTCCACATAATCGCAATTCCGCTTAACTGCAATTTTTTCCTTGATCCCGAGGAGTTGCGATTAAGCAAGTTGACTGTAATATAAATGACTATATTACAATGGGGTTATTCCTGCCCCCCAAAAAAATAAATATGGAAACAAACTATGATTAAATAAAATGACCTCTGTATTTTCTTTGGATTAAAAAATGAATAAACTAACAGCATAAAAAAGAACAATGGTCTGCCCCTTGTTCCCAAAACCAGCAAAGACTTATAGATATCATCCACTATTGACAAGGAACCTACTGGGACTAGCTGACCAGCTCTCAGATCAAGGTATAAAATTTATATTTTCAGTAATAATTAGTGCTTTCCCTTCCTTCGATCATTAATTGAATGGCTAAGTGTGCATGGGTTTGCGCTGAAAGCAAGGAAAACAGTTCACTACCCGAGTAACAAAACAGTCAATTACCCGAGTAACTCAAATAGTGAATGCTTTTTTAAACTTTAACTAATTGTCTTTCCTTGTCTGCCCTGCGGCCTAAGTAGATTTGTCCTTCAACTGCCCGCTCATAGATCACCTGCAAATGTCTAGCTTCAAGCCTAATATGATGATTACTTCAATAGAAATGCATTTTATGTAGATGTCAATAAACAATATTTTGAAATAGTGTTTCTTGAGTCTACAAAGATTTTCATAACAGGCACTGAACTAGTAAGCCTACCACATTTGATGTAATACATTCATCATTGTAACCCTTAATTCTCAACAACTTTAGACCAGTGCCTATATGCATGATACGGATGATATTATCTCCAGCTTAAATAACCCAATAAGGAAAATCAGCTTTCACTCTTGGTTGGAAGAAAAAATACAGTCTGCTCCAAAGAATGATTTACACTACTTGACTCTGTCACATCCGATTATATCTCTGTGTTTATGAAAAATCTCAATATAAAAAGGCAATCTTTGTGTTGCATTGCACCATTGTCTAATGCATAACATACAGGGAGCTGGCTAAAAAGATCACATGAACATTCAGTGCCTTTATAAAAATTCCACATAATCAATAGAATGCATTACGAACCAGATCACATAGAAAACAACTTCCCACCTACCCAATATGACAGGCGCCAATTGTGCCATTAACAACCTCTGGTGCTTCATCTTCTGCCATCCAATTGATGCTGAAAGATTTGGTCTTCTGTGTCTCCCGCGGGATGTCACAGGCTGTAACACGCCCCAGCACTGGATGATTCAAACTGTAAGGCATGGGAAGTTCATCATCAAGAGAGGGGTCACCGCGATTCAGCCGGCAGCACACTGCCCGACTCAAGTGGCCAGCATCAAAATGAAATCCTGTACAATGAGAAAGTTATTTAGATATCAAATATACCATAATCACTTGATCTTACTTCAACTTTTTGGCAGGGGATTTACATTTGTGTTTCATTTTTAGATTACATCATAGCACTACATGTTCTGGTCAGGAGGTAAGAAATAAGTTGAAGTATGCCCTTGAGATGTCTAAAGTGATTTACATGACATGATATATCACCTGAGCACAGCATACTGAAGCTGTCATAACCATAAATTCTAAATAAAAGTAATACCCTTCTGCTCTAGATATGGAGGAATATGGACGCTGAATTAGAAGGCTGTCTTTATGGGATACATTTCGTTACAGCATTGAAACCCAGACCGAAATAACATGTTCAATTCCCAATGTTCCATGCTTTAAAAGAGTCCTGGAAAATCTTTCGTTCATATTCCAGTCCACACTGTCAATGTTTGGCACTGAGCAGTGAAAGACATTGCCAGAATGCTAGCACTTATTGAATGGCAGTTGCTCTCATGGTAACTGAAAACATTTTTGAGTGATCTGGCCTACAGATTACAGGGGTAATGACAACATGAAGTTGCATGAGGGACACTGGCCTAGTTGCAAGTCTTTCAGACCTCATAATTATTATTTTCTCACTGATAATGTAGGAACCATGGAATGCTTTCCCTGAGCTGACCATGTTCTCAAACTGACAAAGCTATTTGAAAGGTTGTATTAGCTGGACTCTATATTATCTATAATGATGCTTTCAACTCTTTGTCTCTCATCATGTGTAAGGAAATTTTCACAAAGAACACAAACTCAACCTTTGAGTATGCAAAAACTATTTCTTCCAACACCAGAAATAACAAATATTGGTCAATCTAAACGGGGATCCTAAAGATAAACCCGCTACAATGAAGAGCAAGTAGCATGAACCTTTTAATATACTTTCCATGACTACAGAAACACTCATCTTCTGACATTGGTTTTCCCATATTTTTACAAATTCATGATCTTCATGTCAATGCTCATCGCCAACAAAATAATTCTGCGAAACAGTGAATGCACTTAATAAAATCATAGAAATTTGACAAGAATTTTCAAAGACCTATATTCGAACAGAACCACTCAATTTGCTCAAAAACAATCTTGGTACAGCAAAGCCCTTTCATCAAATGATGTTAGATAAGGCTTAGATCTATGAAAATCAATTCAGACTTATTTTGGCATGGCTGCACCTCACGTGAAGTGAGCTTAAACCTAGCCAAAATGGTCAAGATTCATAGTAAATACAAACTTACCTAATGTGATTGAGCGAAGGTAGACTGGATCCAGGAAATGAGCCAGCAGAGCTCCTTGCAAACCCAGAACATTCCAGCGACAGATCTTATCACTGCAGGACATCGTGCGGAGTCTTTCTCCACGGACAATTCCATCAAAGGTCTGGACTGGAGTATCGGAGTCAATAGGTATTGTACCCTCACCTGAGCAGAAACAATGTGAAGAGACATTAAACAAAAGAATGACAACAAAACAGTCTACCTCATTCAAGTACCTCCTTACATAATGATGATATAGTTGACTCCGTCTTTTCCGCTTAATCACCTCGCTTCCCAGGGAACCAAATTTTTTTCTATATATAAAAGTCACTGGATAATCGCCTCTCACTCCTGATAATCGACCAGTCTTCAGCCCCGGTGAATTCAAAGATCAGCAATTGAAGGATTACAGCTGACAAACAAATATGTACACAGACAGTTTAACAGCGCGACGGATGGCAGACTGATTGTCACGCCGAAATAGGTGTGATAAGCCTTTCCTCCCCACGTCCCCCTTCGTCCCAAGCTATGCATCATTGCCGTTGCCAGTCCGATAATGCTAATGCATCGAAAGCCGTAGAGTCTCCTCCCCACACGCCTTCCGTCTCAGCGAGGCGGAGAATGTAAACATCATATTTGCACCTGTCTGGTCGATTTCGGCTAGATCAGACAATGTATCATGTAGATGAACAATCGATCCCGACCGTGCCATCCTATTCTTTATTGTCTGCTGGGCTACTGCGAGGTGGCCAATGAGAGAGACCATGGAGATCAAACATTTTGTGTGCTACAACACTGTCAAACTCGAGTCTGTCCTGAGTCTGGCGACAAGAAGGCGTCAACGCACGACATCAAAGACATTTATCCTCATTACCAATTTCTCCACTTAATGGCCCACTTTTTCCATGATCCCGAGGAAGGGCAATTCAAGCGGAGTCAACTGTATTAATAAGATCTTGCTGATAAGATAAAACTATCATTTCAGGATGATGGCGTATTTGGAAGCATAAATAAAAGGAATTAATAAGGATACATGTCGATAATTATAGTACTGTCAGTTACACTATACTGCAGCTTCAGAGAGAAAAGATTGCCATCAAGCAAAGTTTCGATTCAGCGGTGCTGTTGCTATTGGCCATTATCCCTGTACACAACTGTTCATTTTGCCAGTTATGTCCACAATGCTAAGGGTCTACGGTAATCTAAGTTGCCCTTCTCAAAAGCCATCTCACAGTCATTCTGTATGCAGGAAACAGGATAGCTGGGCTTAACTGTTGAACACTAACATTTTAGGTTGATACACATCTTTGATCAAACCAGTTGATCCCTCTTGGCGGCTTTCCCACCACCAAACAACTGAAAGGCTCAGCTTTATATAGTATTTTAAGGATGCTTGATACATGTGATCTTTCTCACAGCTGCCTTGCAGTCACTTGAGCATAAACAAGCTGTAGAAAATTGGCTTATCTTTGGCTGAATGATGTAGTGATCAATGATCTGCTATTCAATAGCTATATAATATTTTTGAGCTTCCAATACGCATATTTGCTTTCATGGCCATTGATATTTTGCAATTAAACAGAATAAGTTGGGATTATCCAATAACACAGAAAACTCCATTTCCTGGAAACTGATTAAATGACATCAACTATATTGTACATCCTCACAATTTCTTGGGAACTAAAAACAAATCTAAAACAACATGTAATATTCTGTGAATCACTCATCATATAAAGCTGATGAATCTTTGGTGCAGTATGAAAGTGCGAAATATAACAAAAAAACAAGACATCAAGCCTCTTCTAACCTGCTTCCATTTTTGTCCGGAGCACCCCCTGAACATTGGTGTCAAAGGTAGGAAAGTGCCGGTAACAGTCCCTGGTCATTGTTCCACTGTTTGACTCCACATCTCTGTCAACACAAAAAGAAAAACAATGCATTTTATAATTAGTCTTAAACATCTGAAGAAGCTAGTTAGAAAATAATTTTGAGATGGTGATAAAGCAATGTTATACAGTATTAGTATGACTTTCTTCACCAGCTATGAAAATTATGTCCTTCATCTCAGTCATGAACAGAGAAAATAATGTTCATGTATAAACTGAAACCAACATAATGAAATTTTGTACGGGCAACACTTGAAAAATATATTATTTTGTCAATCAAATTATTTTGGTTACTTTGATACCTGTTGTGTTTGATTAAAAGAGAAAAAAAGTGAAAAAGCCATCCAATGCAAAAATATTATTGTTTAACATTTTGACTAATGATACGAGTACTTATTCTTAAATGCAGTCATTAGCTCCCTAGTAAAATCATGCTTATTCAACATAAAATGTCTGAAGAAATTTCAGTATGTTTAACCAATTTCCGATCAAAGATCACAGCATTAAGTGTCACTGCCACAGAGTTTGCCTAGTGATCTTGAAGGGATTTGTAGTCATGCACTTAAAGGACGTCCTTACAAAATGTCATGGGTCTGTAGTGCTATGGCTGGTACACACCTACATTATTGTGGTGTGGCACTCAGTAACCATTCACTGCCAGACATGTTTCATTCACAGTAATGCTCACGATCAGGCTTGTGCAAATTCCACTAGAAGTGGAATTCAATTCCAATTCCGATCCTTGCTAAACTTTGGAATTAAATCCCAATTCCAATTCCACTTTGAAATATGGAATTGAAATCAAATTCCCAATTCCACCCTGACAAGATACTGTCGGAAGAAATACGGAATCATCTATCACAAGAGGACATACAGCAATATAACTGATCTTTTCATGATTCGGATCTTACCTAGGGGAAAAGAGTGCTCCACCCTGACTACATACTGTCGGAAGAAATACGTAATCATCTAGCACAAGGGACATACAGCAATATAACTGATCTTTTCATGAATCGGATCTTACCTAGGGGAAAAGAGTGCTCCATCACCACATGGAGCAGTGGATATGTACAGGTGAAAGGTCACTGAATCTTTGATCTTGAGCTTGCCAGTAGCTGGCGACTGTTCAAATAATGGATGGTCTTTGCTGGATGAATACCTCTTCAGCTGATGATACAAAAACCTGTTGAAGGAAGTCATATCATAAGTATTTATTATTCTATTATATTTATATTTAGCTTCTGCTCGTAATTTTGGAAACGATATAGAATCAGTTGAGCTACAGTTATCTGTTGTATCCTCTAAATACTCCTATAATAAAAGACAGTAGATGGCGCCTGCCTCTATAGGCCAGTACTTACAATAACTACCACATCAAGCCTATAAGTTGTCCCAACAGCTTCTCGTGAGGCACACAGCTGTGCCTTTAATAAATAAAAACGTCTACAAAACAGCTGTTTTATCCATTTTTATAATGGGCCAGGGTTGAATTCCCAATGCCATTTAAAATCTTAAGTAGAGTCATGTGTTTCCCCAAAGCAATCAGCACTGATAGAATGAGGGGTACCTGTGCACAGACCTTATATCTCTTATATAATTTATATAATGATACAGTCTTTGCACAGGCAGTCTTGAATAAATTCAGATATCACAAAGTTAAAGTAAATTTCCTGACCATTTACAATTAAATTTCAATAAACCTGGTTTATTCGATTACTCAGCCAGAGCCTGTTAATGCAGTTTCATGCAAAAACTAACCTCATGAAACACCTGCGAGTGATGATCTCTGCATGACTGTCATTAAGGGTGAGTCCTTTCAGGCTTAGCTTGTCTCCTGTGATACATCGATTCCCTGTTAGAAAAGAGCAGCTTAAGTGAAGGTTAAGTGAAGAGACCAAAATACAATTATGCAAGACCGAATCCTTATGTACTAGTGACTGCACAGTCTCCTTGACTTAAACTTCATGACACACAGACATCTTATACTGAAATTAGTCACGATTTTGACTAAATACTTTTCCATTTGGTACACCAAGAAACTATGACAACTATAAGACACACACCATAAAGAATGCTGAAATTTTCACTACGCATGTTTAGTATCCAAATTAATGCTTTCAAACATAACTTTTATCCTGATACAAAGATACAAGCAACTGTGAAGTCAGACAACACTGGGTAAAACAGAAGTATCTGTAGATGGAGGACATTGGAGCGGTGCACAGCTGCTGAGACAGGAAATCATTTGAGATTTTCATTGACTTATATCAGTTAGCCAAAAAATGAAAAAACTTTACTTAAAACAAAGTCCAGTAACTTTAGGGGTTAAAGAAAAACTGGGATAAAATTTTAAGCACATGATCATACTAGCAAATAATCCATAATGGCTGTAACTTTCTCTGAGTTAGGTGCTATAATTTTTTTATGACAGAAAATTAAAAATGCATGTCAAATAATGGCATGCCGATCAGTGTGTCAGGTTGCACATTTGGCTTACTGTTGGTGGATGTATGTTCCAGAAGTTTCATTTATAACATTAGACATAATTATAGCACTTAAATAATTGAAATTTGCAGCATAAGCAGATCCATTGGCCAATGTGTGTAAAACTTCAGTGGCATAAGATTTGAATTTTTGAAGTTAATAAACTCTAAAAGTAAACATTTTTTGGTCGGGCGACCCAATATTGCAAGGCAAATTTAGATAGTGGTATCTCACCTGATCCAATAGCTATGACTGAGCCAGTGTCTCCTTCATGCATCTTTATGATCAAGCCCGCAATCACTTTACGACCCACCAGACTCTCAGGAATGGTTGCAATGAGCTGATTAAACTTTTGATGTGTCAGTGCTGCTATCTTGTCGAATACAGTCATACTTGACTCTGGAATGCTCATCTGGATGATACAAAACGAGAAATATCAAAGGTGGACACGCATGGCAAAATTGATTTTTCCATTTTCCAGTACTTTTTCTCACTGAAAATTATATATGGAGCTCACAAAGCCAATTTTGTGAAGAAAGATCATTGTTCGGTTACTGTGCAATATGACGCAATAAGGAGAGCTAGAGTGACTGGATTTGGTCTCTGCATTAGAGTTATTCCCCTTCCCTGAACAGCAGGGGTTTGTGGCAAAAGTTCCAGTAGCTACAAACACCTCTATCTGACAATGTATTATTCAACTATCAATTAAGATTTTGATCATTCACGTTCAGAAGTGAAGTTTGACTATATAAGCCAGGTAATATTTTGCATTTTTAATTGCCTCAGCATTATTTTGTTTGACACATCTGCTGTTTACAGTGGAATTAAAAGATTCATACTGTGTGTTATCACCCATCAACAGTTTGGCTATGTGGCTAGAACATATCTGATGCAAGCTTATGGGCTTTCTCTGCTCAACACAGAGAATTTTTTTCCCTACATACCACGCTGGGATTGGCCACCATATTGAACTGTCCCTCATTAATCAATATCCTGATAGCTTGCTCTGCTGCTTCCTTCTTTCCATCCTTCTTGTTGCTGCTCTGGACACCAGGGAATACCTTATCCCCAAGAACAGCAGCCACCAAAAACCTGCGAAATCAACACATGCTGCAAGTAGTAGCACCATCATACTAAACCCTCCACAACATATGAAACTGTAAAAGTAAGAAATCAACATTGATGGTTAAAGGACATGCACATTAAAAATAATTTTCCGTTTTCCAATCCTTTTCCTCTCCGAAAATTATCAATGGTGCCCACCGAGTCAATTTTGCGAAAAGAGAGCATCGCTCTGTTACCGTGCACGTATGTAATATGATGCAATTTGGAGAGCCATACCTATCAGGTTTGGCCCTTGCGTCCAGAATTATTCCCCTTCTCCAATCAGCAGCGGTTTGTGGCAAAAATAATGACGTCACTTAAGTTCCAGCGGCTACAGACACCTCTATCTGACAATGTATTATTCAGCTTTTAATTAAGGTTCTGGTCATCCAAATTCAAATGCAAAGTTTGATAGTGTAAGCCAGATAAAGTATTCTGCATTTGTACTGCCTCAGCATGATTTTGTTTAACTATCTACTGTTCACAGAGGAATTAAAACACTCATACAACTTGCTATCACCTATCTGCAGAGTACTGGCTAGACAGCTTGGCGATGTGGCTAGAACTTGTTTGACGTAAACTTATGGCCACCATGCTCGCAGTGGGTGTAACAATTCGGACTTTGGATAATGTAACCCTGTGGGTTGTCTGGGGCTGGCAAAGGCATATTATCATTATGACAGATGCTTGAAAGACTGTTTGGAATAATAGGGTATTGTATGATTTAATATGGTCTGTAGGATGATGCAACTGTCCTTCCAAACTTGATATTGAAAAATATAAAAACTGTCGGAAAATCACATTTTTCTAGCACTTTAGTCGCACTTTAAGATTTAGGTTAGAAAAAAGAGATATTTATATATAGACAGCACAGTCATGCTTCTTAGAATTGTGGCTTCTGAAACCAAGACAATGATTAAGACAGAACATAAAATTTTCACAATGCAAACAATATCTCTTAACAACTGCTGACCAAAGGTCAGAGATATAGATGAAGATAATGAAGATGGTGGTGAAGGCTGCAAGGACAACTTTGATGTACATTGAAGGAGGAGGATAAGAGTTCCGTGAAGGAGGAGGATAAACCTACACAGGCTTGTGAGATGGTCCTCTCTGACTGATAATATCAATTCTACACTGTAAGTGTCGGGACTGTCCATACTCCATGAAAGCGCTGATAGGATTCTTGTTGAGGGCAGTAAAGCTCTCAGTACTGATCTGCAGGTTTGTGGAAGATCCTTGCTGCTGGACGGGCAATTGTGAAAGTGATGGTTGGGCTTGCTGGATGGGACTGGGCTGCCAAATTAAGAACAAAAAAAATGGAATTTAGCTGTGTACTTATCCTACTCAGGAACTGAATCTAGACTAAATGTGGCAGTGTCCTTCTTAATTCAGCTACATTCAATTTGTGATTGTCAGTATGTCAAGCCAAAGTATGAGCTGAGACTCCATTGTAAATAGTATCAACTCAAAGTCTCTCACACACACTTTCGTGACCGGGAATAATTCTGTCTCAGTGCAGTGGTTGTGGAGCTGTAACCTCTGTAACCTCTCCCCTACATAAAATTTTCAGTGCAGGGGGGACCAAAATCAAAAGTATTTCTGACTATTTTTTTAACAAAAAATATATTTATTCTGCAATTCCTTCTGCAGCCCATAATGCTTTTGTATGTTGTGGCCCTAGATTTGCTGTACATTGTTGTAAACTTCGACAAACTGCTAGTCAGATTAGTGTTAGGATTAAGAATAATTTTACTCCCAAAAACTGATATGTGCAAAGATGAGAGAAGCCCTGAGAATGTAGCAACATCAAGGGAGGACAAGACAAATGTGATAAAACTTACCAGGAGAGGAGCTTTTAAGCCAGGTGATGACATTGGAGGTGCACCTGACCCTCTGATGCTCGGAGTATCCAACAATGCTGGACGCTTTTGCTGCTGGTCTGGATTGAAGTAGCCAGAGTTGTAGTTCTTGAAGCTGTAGCCCTGAAAATCCTCCTCTTGCCTTTGGTCTTTCAATACTAGATACTCCATCCCAGGTACATCTGTTTTCTTGTCTCTTAACAACTGCTCACCATAAGTCAATGATGCAGATGATGGTAATGAAGATGGTGGTGAAGGCAGCAAGGACAACTTTGGTGAGTTCAGTGAAGATGGTGTTGGCAAGGAAGGCTTCACAACAGAAACTGTCTGTTCTTTACCTGCAGGCAGCCATGGCATGCGAGTCTTTCGTCTGGGGACATCTTCTTGAGTCATATTTGTTTGATCTGAATATGTGGACAAGTAACAATTGCTACTATTCTTATCTGACAACTGTTCTTGACTTCCTAAAGTGTTGGGCATTGTACTGTCCCTCAAACCCCCAGGAGCATTCTGTTTTAGTATATGGGCAATAATGCCCCGGCCACTACCACTCCTAACGATTCCTTGCTCACTTCTGACAATACTGCTACTAAATGAGGGATCTGCTTCCAACAGTTGGGCTGGATTAGGAGGTGGACCTTGATTAGCTCCTATCTCCGGGTATCTATCCCCCAGCAAGGCTGGTTCCACTTTGCTCACATAGGCCTTACCTTCAGGTAGGAGTCTTATATGCCCCGTGGATGTGTTGACAATCCATTTTTTTGCCTCACAAGCATCCAATGCTGATTGCAAGTCATCCATATTAACCTCCAGCTCCGAGGCTATGGCTTGCTTCGTCGTTGTGCCCCATGGAACACGATGCAAAAATATTAATATTCCAGAATTTAAATCAAGTGGCTTTGCTTCAGCTTGCACTGCCTTAGTAGCTGTAGAAGCCTGTGGACCAACATATCCATCAGAATCCCAAATTTCTTCACCATGAGTATCATTAGTATCTGTAACAGCTGCCTTTTCTGTGCGAAGGCTTATCCCTGTGTCTGAGGGATCTTCCACATCAGCTTCAAACATTTCACTATCCTCAGAGGGCAGTGCTACAAAATGATCTGGATCTCCATTGTGATCAAACATCTCCAACTCTGCTCCCATATTCAGGTCTTTATAGGATACAAAATCATCAATTCTATTTCTCAAATCATAATCCTCATCATCATCTGTAGATTCAAATCCAGAACCATCCATTCCCTCGTTTTGGCCCCTATCCTCTTCGCATTCACCTATTTTCATATCAGTCTGTTCTGCACTAGTGAGAGCTGCACCCCAAGGAACTGGGACCTCTGTCTTCTCTTTAGCATCATTATATGTGAGACTGATGTCACTCATATTTCCTGCTGGGTCAGACATAGGATCTGTCTGTGAGTAGTGTTGTTGGTCAGGTTGTAAGGGCGAGTCTGTCCACTTCTCTATAATCACATCATCACCACTACTTTCATCACCTGGTTCCTCTTCTGCGGCAGCAGCACAATAATCTTCAGGATGATTCTTTATGAACTGTTCTGGCGCCAACAATCCTCTTCCTCTACCTTGCCCTAAGGTTGGAAATGTTGGTGAGCTTCTCCTGTTACTCTCAAATTTATCCCAGCGTTTTTCGTTGCTATGTTCCAAGTGCTCCTGCTAAATGAAGAAAAATAGTGAAATGTTAGAGAAAAATGCTTCTTAAGTCTCATATTCTATAAGAGTACCAGTCAGCTCTGAAACATTCAACTGCCAGGTCTTTCCATTGAGTTCTTCCAACATCAACATAAGGCTACACCAAATGCATCGGGGTAATAATTTCAAGTAGCGTGACCATGCAACTGTTTTCACACATTCTGGCTATAAAACTTGTCCTGCATCACAAATCATTTGAGAAAATAACATATCATTCAGCACAGCAAAGCATAAGCATCACACTGGGAATTTTACGAAAAGCCATACTCAAAAAGAGTTATGAAAACTGCAACTAGACTAACTATAGCTCGTTTCAAAACTATCCGCGCGCGTTTTTCGTGAGTATGTCTGTAACGCCTTGACAAAAATTAATGCCATTTAGCAAGCCTCTCTATATCAATTTGTCTTAATTGAAACTGATTTTTCTGTGAGTTTTGGCTCAGAATTAGCCATTTTCCCTTCATAACGTCATGTAATTATCGAAGAATGGTTTTGATTACAGCTCACCGAGTGTTTACAGTACTTAAACTCATTGTCAACAGAAAGAAATTTTCATTCCCTTCCATTTAGTGGCAAGTCTCATTTATTCGCTTAACTGCAATATAATGTTATAATATGAGAAGATTAATCTGAGACAGATTGATTATATACACGTGTCTTTGCTTTACAGTGCGTTTGTTTTGATTTACTATTATGTGTTACTGTGTAATTTTACTGTGGGTGACGGAAGGAAGACAGATGGAGAGACTGCAAAAATAAAATAGCTAACACAGCAATAAATCATACATTCCGAAATGTACACATCCTCTTTTTCTTTTCTCCGCCATTCTCTAAGATCTGCCCATCTCTCCATCCCAATTTTCTTTGTGACTATGTTTGTACCCGTATCTCTCACACAACAGCATAATAAAGTCGAACCTGACCTTGTGACCACCTGTTTATAGCGCCCACCTGGCCATAACAGACAGTCTGCGGAAATCTCAGATTATATTACTATACAAATGCACTGTGTATGGCGGTCATCTGCCTATAATGGCCGCATGCGCCCAGTCCCATGTGTGATCGCTAAAGACAAGGGCGACTGTGGTAATATGACCGCAATTAAAAGAACAAACAAGGATTTGCGATTAACCGGTTTCCTTGAAAGCTGTGAAAGCAGCATAGCAGTTGCATGGTTAGACGAAAATACCTTCCAGAAAAAAAAATGTGACCTTTCATTACTGTAAACAACCTACGTGTTGCAATTCTAACAAATTATCAATATTTACAAAAAGTTATGAAACAAAAATCTTTATTTCTTCATTAAAATACGCATAAAAATATTTTTTCATTAAGACAAATTGGTTGATACAGGCAAGCAAAATTTCAGTCAATTCGGTGATAGCATTTAATAAATATTTGAAAAAAACTCTCTCGGATAATTTTGAAACAGGCTATAATAAAGGTCATCATAATGCACTTGGGTATTCTCTCAGGACTTTTCTGCATCAAAAATGTTACCAGAATCTCATGCCATTCAGTCTTTTTCTTCTTCAAACTTCTTGATTCTTTGATACTCAAACGATACAACAACTGTAATTTCCAGTTTTAACAAAAACATTGCATGACAATTATACTGCAGTGCAACAAAAGATTTCCCAAAATTTGATCAAATTAAAAGTTGTCATGCTGCTGCCAACCAAATCAAAACAATGCCCAATTTAATTTCCCATTAAATATTTAATATATATGGACACTTCCTAAACACTCACAATAACAAGGCTTACACTGTCAAATCTGGTAATGTCAAATCCCTTTCATGTCTGGGCAGCAAATGTAAAGAAATACCAGTAGTTTGTCTCTTTTTATACACAATGATTGTTTGGTATCCTTCACTACAGTTTCACTTTCATCTTGGATTCTTGTACAGAATCCAGGTTTCAATTCCCAATATCCAGGATCCAGGATCCAGGATCCTATAAGCAATTCAGCACCTGGTTGACCTACTTTATATCCACCAAAAGTCATGTTCATATCAAAACTAGACTCTTACTAGTGGACCACACTGCTAACTGAAAGTTGGCACTGGACCAGCTCATGCTTGTATGTAGGTTTCAGTTTTTACACTACTACAGAAAGTAGGACATATTGGTGAAGATACACTGTTGCCAGATATGTTCTACTTTCAGAATAAAACTCATTCATGCATAAAATCTGCTGGCTAATACTTTTTGTTGATAACATACAGGCTCATGATCTCTTCATGTTATGTGAACATTATACTGTTTACACACATACAGAAGGTAAAATATCCAGTGGAAGGAAAATCAGCCATCTAATGCAGGTTTTGGCGAAATGACAATGGAAGTAATCTGAAAGTGCTTCTCAGTATTTCCTTGTTGCAAAAGTACTTTTGGTGGGTGGTCACTTATTTTATTACTTCTTTCTTATTATCATCTTACCATTCGCTTCTCCCTACTGTTCCTCCCATTCCTAGTAACTTCTAAATCAACTTGCCTCCAACCATAGTTATCTGACTATTCCCTCTTTTTGTTTTTAATCCATACTGCCTTAAACTTCTTCTTTTGTTTGTTTCTTTCAGTTTTCTACTACTCTACTTCTCTACTTCTCCAGTCAAGTCCACACAAACTCAGTTCCTACCTAACTATTACCACATTCCATCTCTTCCTACTTCTGTTGCCCAGCTCACCCAAACTCAGTTCATTTCCAACTACTACCAAGTAACATCCCCTATTTCTCAACCACCCAACACATTTTACTTCATCAATTGCATCTGTAGCCTTGTGAGTCAAATGTGACACATTTTATTACTTCCTCA
Organism: Ellobium chinense; assembly: GCA_033807755.1. NCBI lineage: Eukaryota > Metazoa > Mollusca > Gastropoda > Ellobiida > Ellobiidae > Ellobium > Ellobium chinense. The sequence goes on from JAWQUT010000449.1 coordinate 271,581, forward strand.
CTCAGCCGTCATGTTCTTCATCTTCTTCCTCTTCACTTTCTTGTCCCTTTCAAAAGTGCATTTCAAAGCATTTCATCTTCCAGCTGTCTCACTCATCCACTGTGTCCTTCCTCCTCTCCAAACACTCTTTGCCTTATCCTTATCTCCCTCCTATTGTTAAATACCTCTGAGTCAGGAAGGACTAATCTTAATACTTCCTCTTCAAAACACTGGCCCTTTCCTGCTACTAAGTTCTTCATCTTTAATAACGTGGCATATTTAGAAACACAACTGTTCTTTTTTAATAGAGCATTTTTACATTCAAATTTGAATTTCAATTAAACCATTATGGCAGAAGTAGGCACGGCATTTTCTTGTTTTACAATCATAATGCACACAATCAACTGGCTGTGAAATTTACATCTGATTGTAGTTCATAACATGTGATTTGATTGTAACACCAGGACATGCCATTGTGCACACCTATCTCTGCCGTTACAATTTTTTGGAGACCTAAGTTTGACAATGAAAGCCCTTTAAAAACTATTTATCTGCCTTTCAGTATATCCTTTCCTTTTCCTTAAATTTCTGTGGTTTCAGGATAAACACTACTGAAGTCAACACATATCGTACATGAAGAGCAAATTTCTGTTCAACAAAATGAGATACTCTAATTAGTAATCTAGTCTATGGCAGGTTTCTGTTACAGGTAAGACTTTGTTTCACCTAAGGGCAGTGGCCGAGCTTCACTTTCATTTCACTGACTTCACACATTATGTTTCACTGGTTGTAAGAGGCTGGACAATAATTAGGTCAATTAACTGTGAAGTAATCTAAGATGGAGCATCACTGGGGATAACGGAACAGGTGATATTTGAAATATAAGTTGAAAGCCACAGCAGCAATATTCAGATTGCAGTAGGAAAGTACCTACACAAGACAAATCTTGCTTGAAGCACAATTAATATTAATGTACTTTCTTTCAATAAGCTGTATGAACCATCAAGACCTAGATTTTTGCTTTCTTACCTTGCTTATAGAAACCTACAAATTTTCTCAAAACTTTAGCAGCAATGGTTACACTATCAATCAATCTTTTATAAAAAAAATTCACATCATGCTAGAAATTTCACCAACATCACAGAAGGAAAACAACAAGTACTTGAGTGAAGTAAAAAATCAGTCACTCCCTCCTGAATCATTAAATGGAAATAAACAATGTTTTCTTTCTAACCATTTCTACCACAACAACAAATTTTATCACAAATATTTTTACTAATTTTTAGGTATGACCTGAGATGACAACAAATCAGGAATGGATAAGAAAGGAAAAATAGCATTACTGGGGAAGCTCAGTGAAGAAAAGAAGAAGGGAATGAAGTGAAAAGAAAGTACTAGTTAACACTACTCACTAAAAGAAAGATTTATCACAATGCAACTTACCACTCTATCTGCAGAACGAGGCCTATAAGCACCAGGTGCATTCTGGTCAGATGACGTTTTCCTGAATAAGTCAGTCTGACCAAACGGGTGTTCAATGGGGGTGGAAGTTTCTGTCTTACCCTCATTTTCAGCACAAGATGGGGTACCACTGAAGAAATCTTCTTCATTTGCAATTTTTAGCCTGCCTCCTCTCCCGGCCCCACCTCTATTGTTATGAGAGAAACTGCTGGCTGAGTATGGCTCATTGTTGGAGTCTCTCCATCCCTTTTGTCCTACAAAAGCACCCCTGACAGATCTGTTCATTCTGTGACCTCTACCTTGACCTCTACCATGATCCCTCAAATCTACTGGATATGTACTGATATGAAATCCTTCTGTCCTGTATCCTGTTTCTTGTGGCTGCATAATGCCTGTATGCTGATGCCCAAAGCCCATATAACCAGAGTTTGATGGAATACTATTGGCTGTGTACATGGCTTCAGAAGTCAGCGCCCATCGTGGGTCTGTTTCACCTATTCTCTGAATCAGGCCCTTTTCCATCATTTCATACAGAGTTGGATTGATGTCATGCTTAGTGTTACCACCACAACCTTTGGCGACAGCCAGACTTTTCTGTGGTTCTGACTTTTGTTTCAGAAAGTCGATGACTAGGTCATATGGAAGGATCTTTTTAGGACTCTGTAAAAATAATCACAATCAGTATATAACATGTACAACTAATCACAATCAGTATATAACATGTAAAAATAATCACAATCAGTATAGAACAGGTAAAAATAATCACAATCAGTATATAATATGAAACATTTAACCATCTACTGCCAAAACAATATCCGGACAGCAAATTTCAGACCCTGGAATATAAAACAGAGGGTAACTGACCAAAAGTGCCTGCAGTCATTTAAGAGCAATACTGCAATTCGCAGAAAATAAACTGCATCAACATTACAGCTTTAGTTACTGCTACTTTTACCTTTTGTTGTGATGAGGGACTTCCTCCACCATGACCTTTATGCTGTCCTCTTCTTCCACCTCTGTTCTTATAAAATCCTCTCTCTCGCTGGTGGTTTTTATTATCATTGTTCATGGTGGATAACATTCTCACTGTGATGCAGTATTATCTGAAAATCAGGAGATAAAAGTAGTAAATTCAATCAGATATTCTCATGGACCATTGCACAGTATCCCAGTGTCATGACACATGAACTAGCAAATGACATATTTACTATATCATATAACATTCATTCCTGATTAGATGCCATGTATTTTTTCACTACATGTGAGATAAAATATGTATTGCTGGTCTGAAGTTTATCAATTTTATTTGCTACATACAAAAATTCTTGGCTGAGTGACCAGTCTTAACCTTTGTGATTTGGCCAGATTAAACATATCCCAAGTGGGCACTTATAAACCCAAGCAGTAGCTAAAAATATCCTAGCTGAAAAACAAAGGAATGATGTTTATGTGATCATAAAATTAAATATTGCTCAGTTTGTTGAAATGTTCAGTAGACTTTGGGGGGGGGGGGGGGGGGGGGGNAAAAAAAAACTTTACTCAATTTAAAGTCCAACAACTTCAGAAATTTCAAAACAGCTACTGCAGATTGAAACTTTGTTGAGAACATTAACAAATGATTATACATATAATTGTATTTGTTGCAAAGTTCACTGACCTAGCTATACTTTTGCCACAGTGAAAAAAATTCAAAACATGTCCAAACATTGTGTACCAAGATCAGTGTCACATGCACACCTGGCATGATAGATATGAGTTCTTAATTGTTAGTTGCAAAATAAAAATGGCACCTAGCTATTTCACTGATAGACAATTCCCATCCTGCTAATGTGTGTCAAATTTCAACTGTTACATCTGAAGTTATCAAACTTTGAAATTAAGTAAAGATTTGTGTGGGCCATCTTTTTCTATCTTTTAACTCACTGGATTTGGAGGAAGGCTATACTGACGCCTTTACCTATAAATTTATGAAGAGACAGCAATGCAAGAGAACAAATCTCTCTTTAAAGACATTACCAGTAAGGTGTTATCCGTTAAAATTCTTAACTGCACCGATCAGTTTCCATACAGCATTGTAAAGAATTTGATTTTTATTCTTCAATGTCAAATTATGCCAATACTCTGAGTTTCAGATTAGCAAGCTCATATTATTCTTGTAACTGTGAATTTTGAGTGCTGATCTTTTATCCCCATGAGCTTCAGTATATAAGTTTTGTCTATAAATCAGCAGCTAGAAATGTGGTTCCTTCCATGGCTGACCTGGTTTCAGTATTTCACAATCAGAATTGTGACCTACTTTCACAGGCTCATATCCTGGAACACTTTCAAGTAAATTCAAGGGCCCGTGGATTCCTATCACTCTTGTGGGAATTTTGCACACTAATCTGACTACTTGCAAGCTACTAAATTTACTTGTAATTACACTTATTTTGATTTCATTTGGGGTTATGCCTCATCTCAACCTCTATAATCAATACGTCACAAGTCCATGGTAACAGCAACTGGAAACACTGCTAAAATGAAAATATGATGACCTTAAGCGTCCCAATGATGACGTAAGTGCTTTCTATTTGGTGGCAAATATAAGCCTCACTCATTTTTGGGTCTCTATGATATCATCCTATGCTTAGATATATTCATTTGCTTTGTGATTTTTAGGCCTGTATATTGTGTGCTTTTCTGGTCCATCTTGTAGCAGATACAACATCTGTATTCACTGCAGGAGCTTGAACTGCCAAACTATTCAAAATCTTATTTTACTGAGAAAACATGGGGACTGTCCACAGTGCCACATGCAAGGTAAAAGTGGCAAGAAATCAATACTTTCATTACTTTCAAAAGGTTTGAATGATTTGTACATTGAAAATAAACATTACTTCTGTGGTAGTTTTAGCCCATCAGATGCATATATCTATTTGACAAGTCTTAAAATGAATTTTTGTCCCTTAGTTTGACTCACTCTTATACCTACGTTGACAAAATTCTTATTCAGCAAGACCTAACTATACAACTGAGTATTTAACTATAGTTAAAAACCACAAAATGATTGATATACAATGAGGCTGTCCTCACCCTTTTTGATATAAAATGGGAATCATTTTTTCACAGTAAAGAGGAGCTGTCCATGAGGCTCTCTCCTGTAACACTTGTTATTTGTTATTTGTTATTTGTAATAAACATCTGTTGGCATTACATGTATGATCTCTCATGATAAGTTGACCAGCCTCAGGTGAAATATGAACATGTGTAATTTTAAGTCAATGTGCCGATTTTCATGATCCTGTGCTGACTATCTGTTCAGGTTGGGGGCATGTTTCAAGAGTGAAAATATTCAATGTGAGGAACACATATTGGCAATCTGAAGCAAGCTTCAAGCAATTACCTTGTAAATTTTCTTTCTAAGTTGTAAAGTCTTTTGTAAAATAATGTTCCTAGAATTTACTCCCAGTAATTATCCCTCACTTCTGTACATTTACTTACAGATGCAACATTTTATGTCTGCAACAAAACAAAACAAAGCAAGTAATGTTAGATCCTGTTCTTGTTATCTTGGTTATCTTTTCAAGTTATTTATGATTTATCCCAGTGTCCTATAGTACATTTGTGTGGAAATCAATAAAAAGGCATAAAGTAGAAATATCACATCAGAACAATGTTGGTATACATTGTTACATAAACTCCTCTCTAATTTCTGCAAACACTGTAAAAAATCAAAACAAATGTCTCATTTTATCATATCCACATTATCTGCAAAGCACAACTCAAGTTTTCTAACAATAAAATTGATATTTACTTTATGAGTGTTACAGGAGTGAGTTTTCAATGCAGTGATAAAAATTCAGTTGACTCTGGACCAGCAATCTAAAAGAATTAAAGTCCAACATGTTCTGTCAGGGTAGCCAAGAAGCAGGGTTAGGTGGAACTCTGTTCATATGAACTAAGTCCGATTTCGTGAACGGAGCGAACGGAGTTCCAATGTTTCATTGTGGACGCGATTGTGAGCGGAGTTAGTGATTTTTCGAGAACGGATCGAAACTTCGTTCCTTTTCAAGTCCATTCAAATTCCATTCACACATCAGTTACCAGCTTTGTCTCTTTTTTAAAAATTTTGTCAGCAGTTATTGGGCTTGTCGTACTCCGATAACCGGCAATGTTCGACCTGTCAGTTTTAACAGTCATTCTCCGAATCAGCAAGATCAGTTTAGTTTGTCCTTCCTGCCCTTTTATAGCATCAGGTAAATAAAGCCATCGAGACGAAGCTGCTGTTGCCGTCCGCATTAAACAACAAGCATTGGTTTATCCCTTTTAATCCCAAATGAAGCGTGTCCCCTTACTGATAAAGACGTGATGATATCTTGGTTTCCAGGACTGCGTCACGGGGCTTGACAGTCTCAAGTCCGTCTCTAATGAAACAACGCTTACGCCCATCGAGAGGTCTGTATCGTGAGTTGTGACTGACAGCTGAACACCAACTTGTAAGCCATAAATAATTATCAAAAGCGAGATAAAGGCTCACTGGATATCGTAGATGGACAGGTGAAAAGGGCGGAGGAACTAGAGAACTAGGGATGGATATTATGATAAACATGTGATGAAGAGACCAGATGGCGGCAATGAGTTAGGTAGACAGTGCACTGGTTTCCATACACATGACGTCATCGCCTTGTACTGACTTCCCTTTGATGGAGTCTACAAAGCTGTTCTTTGCCATTAAAAGCATTGCTGAAAATGTAATTGCATCAGTTTTCAGTCACGCTTAAAGCTTACTGTATCTTAGTAATGGAGAATCAGACATTGTTGCTTGTCAAGAATCTTCAAAAAAATACTTGTCTCACATCAACCAAAATCACGCAGCAGAATATATCGACTTTACTTTAAGAATAATAAGGACATGATTTACTCTAATAACGACTCAGTGACTCTTGTCCTTGTTTGTGATTTATGCCAATTATATGTTCTCGAATACATCACAATCTCGATTTTTTAACTGGTTCCGTGCAATTGTAAATAAATTCTCAAATTTATAAGAAATCGTAAGGTTGTATGTGGGTCATTTCACGTCAGATCAATCGGCTCTGCCGGTGACCCTCTTGGATTTTGTTAAAACTTGCCCTAAATGTTCTTCAGGGTCAGAAATGAAGCCATGCCAAAAAGTTCCTCTGAATTCCTTCTAGTTTCTGAGAAAAAATTTTTTGAAGAAAATGGGCTTATGTTAGGTAAAACGCGCACAGGCATTTTGTCGGAGTTTGAGCTGTTATATTTCAAAAACCGTTTATCTCAGTGAAATGAAAGTGTCCACGGCTCTTCTCAGTGTTTCAAGGTTTAAGATTATGCCACCAGACTTTTTCTGTTTGTGTCGATTTCACCAAATTTGCCCGCAAAAACGGCATTTCGTACAAAAAGTGCCACGTTTAATGATGATAAAAGGGAATTTTCTCAACACTCACAGTCAAGTTCTTTTTTCCATAGAATGTCCTTATCCTCTTCTGTTTTTTTCCAGAAAACTGGATGACTTGCTCTGTATGTTTTGGAGATATAGCCCTTCAAAGTCTGTAAAAATCACTTTAGTGACCTACTTTAACATGAAAAATGGGGATGTGGGGTTGCCCCAAAATGCACCAGTTATGGCTCATTTTAAACGTCTTTGCTGTATCTTTAATATAGAAGTTGTTTTGTAATCAGTATTTGCTTGCTTATGTGCTAAATTACTTCCCAAAATTCCGTATTCTTTTCACTTGTGAAACGAAGGGGCGTAACTGCAAAATTAATATTACAAAATCAGCAAAGGGAAACAACCTGTCCTGAAGGGAAATAACTACTAAACATTGTTTCAACCTACAAATGAGTGAGAAGGTGATAAAGTCAAAAGTTTTCATTTGACAAAGGAAATCTCAACAGCCTTCTGGACACTTTTCTTAGGGAGACACTTGCTAGTTCTTAGCTCCATCTCATGAAGAATACCTTTTTCTGTCTATAGAGTTTGCATGCCTGTATTGCCATGTCATAGGTCACATAAAATTCAGGACTATCAACTATCTTTGCTAATATCCAGGTTTGAGGTGCAAGAGTCAACTGTTTTAATTTGCGTTCTCGCTCAGCACTCCTTGTGTTTTCTTAAAATGATTCTATATGAATGAGAAGTGATTAGTCAAAAGTTTTCTTTTTAAATGTTTAATCTCAATAATCTCCCTTTCCCTACAAGGACACTTGTTTAGGTTAGAATATCATGGAAGAGCCATAAATATTTCAGACACCTGGGGATATATGTTAAACTTCCTTCTGTAAGAAATTAATCAGCTTAACTTGCTCATCATGAGACATTAAAAAAAAAATACAAGTGAAAAGTCAAACTGGGGCGGAACCCCCCCCCTCCCAAAAGATAAAAAAAAAATCTGATAAGAAGGAAGTAAACAAAAGCATAAGTTTCATAACAAGTGTTATATTTCCAAGCAAACATAAACAGCTAACGTAAGATGTGGTGAAATAAGGAAAATGAAACTAGACTAGTTTACAGAGATTGTCAGAATCAAAGTGAGTCAAGTCCTCATTGTTGATAAGCCATTCCCCTTCTTCCTTTACAGCTAGCATGCATATAAACTGTTAAGATATAAAAGATTTTATACAATCATTTAAAGAAAACATGAGAAGTGCTGAGAGAGAACGCAAAATAAAACATTTGACTTGCACCTCAAACCTGGATATTAGCAAAGACAGTTGATAGTCCTGAATTTTATGTGACCTATGACATGGCAATACAGGCATGCACACTCTAGACAGAAAAAGGTATTCTTCATGAGATGGAGCTAAGAACTAGCAAGTGTCTCCCTAAGAAAAGTGTCCAGAAGGCTGTTGAGATTTACTTTGTCAAATGAAAACTTTTGACTTTATCACCTTCTCACTCATTTGTAGGTTGAAACAATGTTTAGTAGTTATTTCCCTTCAGGACAGGTTGTTTCCCTTTGCTGATTTTGTAATATTTGCAGTTACGCCCCTTCGTTTCACAAGTGAAAAGAATACGGAATTTTGGGCAGTAATTTAGCACATAAGCAAGCAAATACTGACTACAAAACAACTTCTATATTGAAGATACAGCAAAGACGTTTAAAATGAGCCATAACTGGTGCATTTTGGGGCAACCCCACATCCCCATTTTTCATGTTAAAGTAGGTCACTAAAGTGATTTTTACAGACTTTGAAGGGCTATATCTCCAAAACATACAGAGCAAGTCATCGAGTCTCCTGGAAAAAAAATAGATGAGAATAAGGACATTTTATGGAAAAAAGAACTTGACTGTGAGTGTTGAGAAAATTCCCTTTTATCATCATTAAACATAGCACTTTTTGTACGAAATGCCATTTTTGTGGAAAAATTTGGTGAAATCGACACAAATCAGAGAAAGTCTGGGAGCATAATCTTAAACCTGGAAACACTGAGAAGAGCTATGGGCACTTTCATTTCACTGAGATAAACGGTTTTTGAAATATAGCAGCTCAAACTCCGACAAAATGCCTGTGCGCGTTTTACCAAAAATAAGCCAATTTTCTTCAAAAATTTTTTTCTCAGAAACTAGAAGGAATTCAGAGGAACTTTTTGGCATGGCTTCATTTCTGACCCTGAAGAACATTTAGGGCAAGTTTTAACAAAATCCAAGAGGGTCACCGGCAAAACTGAAAAAGATTGGTTGATTTGACGTGAAATGACCCATGTGCATTTCTCCAGTTTCTCTCTACTTGCAGTGAATTCTGGAAAGACGAGGGGCTCCAAATTTTGTTTTTATGATGCACACTGCACTCACAGAGATATTACTGGCAGGTGGCAATTAATATTAACTTCTGCGCCTGTGCTAGTGAATCTAGATTTTTTTTTTTTTGCCTATTTGGGTGGGGGGCCTGAGTCCTGAAATTCGAAGATTTCGATAAAAAATACAGATTCTGTGATTATTCCATTTTGTCAAGTTCAAGCATTTCTGCTTATGCTTTTACCCATTAGACAGTCTTTCCCCTCTTAATGACCTTTTACCTAAAGGAGGGTCACCAGAAAATGATACCCAAATAGTACTCAAACGGTAAACATCACTAACATTTGTGGGGCCTTTACATACACAAAAATGGAATTTTTCGGGGTAAGACCGATATCACTAAAGCAAGAGAAAAGGCCAGACACGTACTTCATCTTCTGACTGGTTTATTGCAAAGTTTGACTGTACTCTGGGAATCCATTTCTTTATTGACAGGGCTAAGAAATGAAAGACTTTCCAGAATTTCATCCGTTCTTAACTTCAATCTGTATAGGTCTAACTTTGATCAGGAGAGTACTCTAACTTTTTCCAGATACAAAACAGCAAAATACTATTTGCCTCTATTGTTTGCTGTTGCTACTACTACTACTGTTGTTGCTGCTGCTGCTGCTGCTGCTACTATTAATCCTGTGGCTGATACTGCTGCTGCTCATGATGCTACTAGTACTGATACTACTATTACTACAAAAATAAAATAGGAAACTTTACACTACTTTACAGGCTTTGCAAATTAAGTTACAAGGGTTGAAATTAGGACACTGGAGCTAGTTGAAGCTGAAAACAACTTTGTGTACGTAACTTTGCTGACATTAAAATTCTCATTATTTTACTTAAAAATATTTGCGAAAACCTTACAGGACACCGCAGACAAAGCGTTAATCACATGAAACACTTACGGATATTAAAAATGTTGTCTGAACTCACTATTTTGGAATTTTGAATGAAGACATGTTATAGTGCTTGCTTGAAAACAGGCTGAGTCACAGTCACTGCCAACATGAGTCCATTAGCATACCAGTAACGTGTTTGTGAGCTTCGTGTTGGTGTATATTTATTGGCCCTAGACTACATCCTACCTGTCAAATTGGTTGAAGTGCCACACCACTCACAGTCAGAGCACCTTATTTTAACCAAGATTAATCCTTTGAATCCTGGCATCCCCCTCCCCCCCGAAACCACCACTATATAAACCCTAAATCCCTTTTCCCCTAGTCTGGACTAGGGGAATGATGCACAGTAAGTCAGCCTGGTTTTTCTTTCTCTCCGGGGATGCAGGTCTACTTTGGGTTCTTTCAGGACCAATTAAAAAATTAGGAATAATCACAGAATAGGACCGATCGTGTGGCTAAACCAGTGACTAAATGAACTGCATTAATACAAGAGCGGTCCTGTCCCAAGAGAGCACCAAAGATTAAACCATGTTTGGTATAGCTAGATCTAGACTAGTCTAGTAACAGATCTTTCAATAGTTTCAAGATCTAGACTGGACATCTAGACTAAGTTATTCCTAGTGGTCTAGACCAGTAGTCTAGATTAGTCTAGATGCATGCTCCTGTTCCTGATGAATTATGAGACTAATCAATGAATTCCATTCAATGATGTAAGTTGAGACTAGACGTCTAGATATAGACTAGATTTGTATAGTCTACTATTCCGCATTGCGATTAGATCTAGATCTAGTGCGAAAGTGAAAAAGAGGCGAGTCTCACGAAACTGAAACTACTGAAACCGCGGTCTGGTCTACCAGACGTCTAGTCTAGTCTAGTATTTTGAGATATCATTCTGTTTCTATATTCTTCAGCATAAGTCATCTAAATGTCGACACCATTTAGCATTCTCCGAATCTCACCAGGCAAATTTGGTTGCAACCTCGTATGAAAATTCTGTTCTTTCGAAAAAATCACTAGACTTGATAGACCGTTTCACAAGAAATATGTCCGCCATTGTTGACAAATCTTCACGGAAATTCCCTGAATCCCTGTACACTGTACACTTTCGGTTCCTCGTTTTTCTTTAAACCGCTTGCCAGAAAAGGTATACCTGACATGGTAGTCGATTACATCATGAGAATCCGATGATGGCCTTCTCTTCAAGGGATACAGTCATGTAATCAGTAATGTGAACATTAGGCCTACAGAATACTTTTCATACTTGATTCGACTCTGTCATTTACAGATGTCCAAAATCTAAAATAAAAAAAAACAACTCAGTAATCGAGATTACATATTTGTTTAATCATGACCTGTTTGGCCAGGTATTCGTAGACATCAAACAAAAACAATCGTCGTATTATGGTGAAGAAACCGTAGGATATACGTTTCTTGATTCATTTCTTTTCGTTCCCAACACTCTTCTCTTCCCCCCCCCCCCCCCCCCCCCCCCCCCCCCNCCTTCCCTCCTCCTCCCCTGACAAAACAAATGGCTTGTGTTTACATAGACAGATCAAATGGATTTTTAGTAGCCCAAAAAATGAAAAATTAAAATTTGAAGCAGTCTACACAAAACGCTACCTTCAGACTTTAAGTTTTGATAAGGTAAACTGAGAATCTGAGAAAGGTAATCATTGTGGTGACACATAGCTGATGGTGCTGGCCTAACGGAAATTACTTACAACAGTGACGAGAAAACAAACTGAGGCAAGGCGAAGGATGTCGACGCAGAAGTCGCGGGTTCGATTCCCACCGTATCATTTTCTTTCTATTTCCTCTCTGCATTTGTCTTCTTGAACATTCCCTCCTTTATCCCACTTTGTGTGAACATCTGTTTGCGTCTGCTCACTCCTCCCTTCTGTGACGAGAAAACAAGTAAGACATGCAACGAATAGCTATAGTTCATTGATTTGGTAACAACTGGAATGCTACACACTACACGTAAAAGAGAAAGGCAGAGATAAAGAATTCTAGATTACATAATTTGGCAAGTAGGATGAGGGCTTTTAATGTAGTGCTGCAGTGGTGTGATGAAGAAGTGGACAGTGATAGACAGGGGTGCGCATCCATCAGGGCCTAACTCGCGCGTCTCCGCAATCTCTGTAATATATATGTGATGGGGCGAGGGTCAACAAAGGATAAAGAAAAAAGAGAAGAAGAGGAAGGGGAAGGAAAAAGAGAGGGGAAATGCACTTCATGATACAGACAGACAGACAGACAGACAGACAGACAGACAGACAGACAGTACAGTACAGTACAGTACAGTACAGTACAGTACAGTACAGTACAGTACAGTACAGTCAGTACAGTACAGTACAGTACAGTACAGTACAGTACAGACGGACAAACCGACTGCCCGATTGATTGATTGATTGATTGATTGATTGATTGATTGATTGATTGATTGATTGATATTGATTGATTGATTGATTGATTGATTGATTGATTGATTGATGTTCTTCCTGACACAGGAAAAATGGCGGATTAACAGGAAATTGTTGGACTTGCAACCAAGCAAATTCATGCATCAACTTTTCAGTGAACTTCTCTTGTTATGACTAAAAATTAATTCTAATGCTTATCATTAGGTTAGACTAGATTAATCTTTCCTGTCCATGAATTTGTTCAAAATTGAAGAAAGGTATAGTCACTGCAAATTTTGGAACATGATCTGCATGTAGCTGAGATACTGTAGTAAATGATGAGAAAAGGGATGGTTGCTGTGGTCTGTTGATGTTGATGTTGGTGAAGATGAAGAGCGGCGGGGAGGCGAGCTTGGCTATGGGCTTTAGCCTAACTCGAGCCTCAGCCGGCAGCAGTTGTCATGAACAGACGTCAGGAACGCAGCAGAGTAGAGTGACATCAATCAGTTATTTACATGTAGCGCAGATAGCATGTAATGATATCAGTCACAGCAGCCAGACTACCAGCCAGCCTCATGGGGATAATGCATGAAGAACCTCGCAGGAACCAGATGAGGGCTCTACTGCGCTCAGGCGTAGACACCGACTAAAACCAGACTCGAATTCAAAACCAGACTAACCCAAGGGGAAATTGGTGTGAAATATAATATGGTTACGAAGCATATATATCGGAGGGCTGCTATGTCAAAGGCCTCTATAGCCTCATCTTTCGATGCACCACTTTGGCACCGATATGGGAAAAATGGACAATGAGTGAAAGGTTAACGGCGGCTGGCAGGGTAGCCGTGCAAGTTACATCAACATGTCATGAATCAAATTGTGGGATATAACGAGATAAATAAGTTGTACAGATCATCCCAAGTCATTAGGAAACTGATAACTAGAAAACATGATCTAAAGGTGCTGAGAGGCAGCTTACCTACTTTTGTTGCATAACATTAGGTGCCAATAACTCAGTGAAGAAATAATTGTATTTCATAAATGTTAGTGCAAATGATTTGTCTCAGACAGATGCTTAAGTGACATAAGTTTGACGAATGTAGCTTTAGTGGTTACTGAGAAAATTACAGTTCAGTGCTGGCATGAAAGCACAAATTTACTACAATACACACGACTCTGTCAATTATTTGGACTAAGATCACAACATGTAATTGTCATAATGTGTATGCTAGAAAGAGTGCAGAACAAATGGCTGATGAAAAGATAGCCTTGTACACAAATATTACATTTACAGTTCATCTATTTTATAATTCTAGTAGCATTAAAGCTGTCTAGCCTACACAGCTCTTCTTGGCATTGCCTTAGTTCTCATTGGCAACACCATACCAGGACCAACTTGGCTCCAATAGCATTACCATAATGGAACCATCTTGGCACAGTTTTGGCTACAACTAGCATTACCATAATGGTATCATCTTGGCATGGTCTTGGTGCTAACTGGCATTACCAAAATGGGACCATCTTGGCTCCATCTTGGGGCCAAGATGTGCCCATTTTCAGCTGTAATCTCGGTCCAATATTGGCTGCCTCTTTGGGCCCAGCGTAACTGCCGACTTAGGCCGATGTTGGCCCAATAAAGAGCCAAGCATTACCACAATGGAACCATCTTGGCGCAGTCTGGCTCCAAGAGGATGAACAAATTGGGACCATGTTGGCACGGTCTTGGCTCCAGTGGAATTAACAATATTGGACCATCTTGGCACAGTCTTGGTACCAACCGTCAGTGTCATATTGGCACAGTCTTCACTCCATCTTGGCTGGCCATCTTGGAGCCATAATGTGCCCATTTTCAGCTGTAATCTCAGTCCATTATGGGGTGCCAAGATGGCCCAGCATAAACGCCAGCTTAGGCCGATGTCGGTCCAATAAAGAGCCAATCATTACCATAATGGGACCATCTTGGCGCAGTCTTAACTCTAATGGAATTAACAGTATGAGACCATCTTGGCACGGTCTTGGCGCTAACTGTCAGTGTCCTATTGGCACAGTCTCGGCTCTGTCTTGGCAGGTCATCTTGGAGCCATGATGCACCAATTTTCACTTTCAGTCTCGGTCCGATATTGGCTGCCAAGCTTGGCCCAACTTAAAATGCCGACATAGGCCAACGCTGGCCCAATATTGGGTTAAAAGATCGTGTGTTAGCTGGATAGAAAGGGACCAAACACATTTGATTTCAATTATTTTGCGAATGAACACAGCACAACAATTGCTCTTATCACACTGCCTAAAGTAATTTCAAAGAAGGTGGCCCGAATAGTGTTTTCTCTCTCTCTCTGTGTGTGTGTGTGTGTGTGTGTGTGTGTGTGTGTGTGTGATATGGAAATAAATCTTACCATAGTGTAAGGCATAACTCAGATTTGACGGCGAACATTGTTTGACAGACATGTTACAGTCATGTTATCTATGAAATTACATTGTCATTGATCATGGAGTATTCGAACATAGAGGTATCAGGAGCGAATTCGTACTTGCTTTGGGCTAAGGGCGCATCTTGACATGAAGTGAGTGAGGGACTGTAAAATATATGTAGACCGGTGGAAAGGTAGGGAGGGTGCAGACGAGGTGGGGTGACTTCCTCCACGTGCCAGTGAACTCCGGTAGCAGTAGGTGATCCCATACGGGCCGAACAAAGTGCAGTTCTTGGTGAGGCGAAGAAAGGAGTTGGCTCTCTTGACAACAGTTTGCTGAACCTTCAAACGATACTCACTAGAAAAGGACGTCGCCCTCTGGGGCTATCGATTTTCAAGTTTATATGCTTACTCCCTTCTTCGTCTCGTTGTTCAGCACAGCAAGGGACATCACTCCAGAAATTCCCCGGCACTGGTTAAACTCAGTCATTTCTCACCGTCCCACATAATATGTATAAAACAGTTTCGCCGAAATCTGGCCCCGCACTTTCTTTGAGGAATCTACGGACCCTCGTTCTACCTATACAGCTTTTGATGTCTTCGAAAATAGTCGTAGGTATGTAAGCCTATAATATATAGTATTCTGTTTCGCGACTTAATAAGAAGAAAGTCACGACGTTTTTTTTTCATTATTTCTGCTTTTTGCTTGCACACAACAGAATGGAGCTTGGTAATAACGTGGAGGTCGAGACTTCCAAACATACCTCGTTATTATATTGTGCCCCGATGTTCCCGAACTGGGATATAAAGAAAAAGGAAGCGGTCTGAAATAACACTGACAAATTTCATGCTGGTGATGCTGCATGCACTTACCAACCACTCGTGTATTACGGCGTAGGTCAGATTGATGGTCAGCCTGTGACAGTATTAGATACCATAATAATATACATACACCGTCCCTTTCTTGTATTTATTCTCTTCATTTGATACTGAAGAAGATCCACGCATAGGATCGAAAATTTTACTAAACTAATTTCTTCGTTACATTTTGGATTGTTCCGTTATTACACTGTTGGCAAGTGCGTGCTTCTGAAATAATAATACACACACACATTTTGTTTCGCCCGCAGTCATTATGTGCCTTGCAAGGCGCTAAGCAAGATAACCGCTATGAAACTACATTTCTCTAGACATGCAGAAACTCCTAAGAGGGATGAGGCAGCTATATCGTAACCGCGGACTTTTATCTTTTTCAGTTCCGTTATAAAACTGATATTTCAACAATGATTGAATAAAGAAGGAGAAATGGAAATCAAAACTCTTCCAAATGAACAGGGTTACGTTTACAACCGTGCTCGTTATAAACGGGTCACGCTAAAATCCATTTAATGACTTCTGTACTGTAAATAAAGTTTCGAGCAACCAGCCTCAATATTACAGGCCTAGCGATTTTTGTCGGCAAAGAGGGTAGATAATAAGAGGGGAAAATGTGGCCTGTTAACTGTGCCTGAGTCACGCCCCTTGGATACCATTTCGCGGAGGTAAGCAAATCCTTTGGGTAAAATAATGCGGTGTAATTTACTGTATTAGCCTAATATCCAGAGGCAGTCAGAGTCCAGGGGATCCTCAACCAAAGAGAGGTGCGGAGCCCCTTTCATTAGAGTGAGATAGATAGATAGATAGATGATAGATAGTGATAGATAGTGATAGATAGATAGATAGATAGATAGAGAGAGAGAGAGAGAGAGAGAGAGAGAGAGAGAGAGAGAGAGAGAGAGAGAATATCAATACAATACGATTCATACCCCCAGTATTATGGGGGCACTGCAGGAAGACTTTGCCTAAGGTTATGCGATGCCATAAAAGATTATGTTTGGGGCAACAGTGTTGCCATGGGAAATAAAATGAACATCTTTCGACTTCCCCCCGCCCCCCTCTCCCTTTCCAGCTTCTTCCCTTTCACTTTCCTCACATTTCCCTTTATACAATGCGAACTTGTGAGTGAGTGAGTGAGTGAGTGAGTGAGTGAGTGAGTGAGTGAGTGAGTGAAGTGAGTGAGTGAGTGAGTGAGTGAGTGAGTGAGTGAGTGGGTGGATGGATGGGTGGGTGGATGGGTGAATGAGTGAGTGAGTGAGTGAGTGAGTGAGTGAGTGAGTGAGTGAGTGAGTGAGTGAGTGAGTGAGTGAGTGAGTGGGTGGATGGGTGGGTGGATGGGTGAATGAGTGAGTGAGTGAGTGAGAGTGAGTGAGTGAGTGAGTGAGTGAGTGAGTGAGTGAGTGAGTGAGTGAGTGAGTGAGGGACCCCTCAAAAGAAAGGGGCTCTGGCAAGGACCCTTCCAGCTCATGCCTTTTACTCTACCGACTAATTTCAAGAATAAATCCCACATCTCGCATTATTTTGGTAAACAAAAACATCAGTACAGCTTTTGGTCTCGGCTAGCAGCGCTAGACTACTAGTTTACTGTCGGAGTTATTTTTAGGATTTACACAGCATTGGTGTCATGGACAGCCATTGGCTCGTCTTGTTTTCTTCCTCTTTGTGCCGGGTATACCAGGATTTGCAAGATCCCAAAGCACATATTTCAATGTCATCAATGAAAATAGTCCTTTATTTGCCTTGTAAGAAACACCGTTGAACATCTGTGAGCAGTCGGAAAGTGTGTTACATTGTTAGGATCACGGGTGAACACTAGACTCGCACGTGAAAGTTTGGGACATATTCAAGCAGTAGGTATTTAAGAATTGAACTGCTCTGAAGTTATTGTCCCTGTGGTGAAGTGGTAGCACTTTCAGACTTGCAAGCTGAGAGACCCAAGGTTCAATTCCCGATAGGGACATGAAATTTTCTAGTGTAGGTTTTTTTTTGGCCTTCCTTCTCAAAAAGTGATCATTCACAGTAATTTGGTAAAATCTCTGGTGACACACTTCCTAAAATAATATGTAACATCTGAAAAATAAAATTATCAGACTGAGTTTACATCCCCCCCTCCTCAATAATAAAGAATGAATACTAGCCTTGCCACTTGGTTACACATCTTAATCATAAAATATACACCATACATACTTGGTGAAATATACAAACTGCTAAGGACACCCTCATAGTAAAGTCTTTGCAAGTCGCTACGGCATACGCCTCTGTCCACTCCCAGCCTGAGAGTCAGGTACTCATTTACATTTGAGTCCAGTGAGAAATGGGAGATGAGTGTCTTTTCAAGAATATTCCATTATAAATCGTCCCATCCGAGAGCCGAACTCACAAACCTCAGAAACGACCGTTCTGGGATTGTGAAAACAATTTATAAAATATAAGCTGAACGGACATCTGCATAGCAAGTGCAATTTGGCGTTCGTCCAATTCATTGTACATTCTAGTCTGTAGTTCCCATTGTGCACTCATGGTTTGTTTGTTTTGCTTCTGGTTCCCTTGCTTCATGTTACACCACTGCCCCATGCACTGCTCATAAGGAACCATGGTGTGACGCATCGATTTTGACGTCAGAGATGCAGCAAGTGACCCAAACAAAGAAGTGTTGCTATATGTTAAAGGCTACATAATCCTTTGTCCGAGAAAATTGTCAAGTGCCAAGTTCTTGCTCTAAGATCGCGCTCCACCTAGGTAGACTATGGGTTTGTTGTCTCCCACAGACTGATCTATGGCTATGATCACTGTCTTTGTGTCTTTTGGCGCACTGAGACAGCCATTTTTTTTGTTTGTTTGTTTGTAGTCTGCTTGGAAAAAACACTGTAACTTATATATTTGGCTCCATCTCCTGTGCTCTAAGAAGAGTACCTCTCCCCAGAGTTCGGTCTTCTGAGTATGGTACCAATAATCTAGGATGTCAGTGGGCTATTACAGGTACTTTATGCGAAACTGTGCCATCCGGTGTGCCCAAATAGGTTGTCGATTCGTTTTCCCCCTTTTCATCAATGCTTTCATTGATCGGCACCGCGGGAGTGGATCTGGCAGAAAAGATCTCATTCAATTTATTAGCTCTCACAACATAGGAAAACCTTAATGTCGGGGATGGAACGAACAGAGAGAAGGAAGGAATGAAAGAAAGAAAGAAGTGTGTCGAACTGAACTTTCACGCAAGCAAGGGGTAAGAGAAATTCACTTCAAGAGGTCTTCAGCTTAAAATACCGGATGCTGAATAAAGAGAGATTTAAAAAGCTGTGTAGAGTTTAACTTACAACATTTCTTCAAACTAAAGCTGGCTGGCTTTAGAAAAACATTTTTTTAACTCTTTGAAATCTGAATGTATACATTTTTTTTTTTGGGGGGGGGGGGGNGGGGGTGTCTCTGTTTATGTTGTAGTTGGTAACAAGCCTGCTCCTTATAGGCCTACTGTTTCATACAGAGCTACCAAATTTAACATGAACAGCCATCGTGGGACGATTTGGCGGTTTTATAAGCTGAAAGTAGGTTACCGAGTGAACACCGAATATTTATGGAATACATTTTCCTCGCCTTTTTATGTTCTACACATCTTGGACTCTCTGACTGTTGCAAGGATGGAGGGCGGACACTGACCGTACAGACAAAACCAATTTCCTCACTGAAAATAATATGCTGATGATCCTGGCATTGCTTCACGGGCAGAGTCAGTGACTTCAGCTAGAAAAGGGCTACGGAAAGGGTTTAAATTGGCACACAGCTAGCTTTCTGCTTCACAGCCTAATTATCATAATAGATCCACATTATTTTCTTATAAAATTTGAACCGCGTATATTTCTCCTTTCGCCTGAAGTTTCTGAGAACACACTGCAGAAATGTCAGGATTTTCATCCAGCGCACCTCGCCATTACTCGTGCTACATGACGTCAAAAAACGAGACAGGCAGCAAACGGTTGATCCAGACAGTTTGCGCAAGTGTCTGCACCAATTGTCAGGTAGCTTTTCTGGCCGTCTGACGTCACGCAACCTGAGTAATGGCATCGTACAGAGGGTGAAAATCCTGACAATCTGCGGTGTGTTCTCAGAGATGATCAAGCGGAAGGTAAAAAACAATAATGCAGATTTTTCAGGCAGTGAAGCAAATTACTACTCCAACCACTTGCTGCTGCTAGGACTGGAGCCGAATTTGCTATGGTTACTATAAATTGCTTATGGATTAGCGGATGAAGCCAAAGACGTGAAATTTCCCATTCATGTTTTGTTGTTATTTTCGTGACATCGGAAGACGGCAGGCCAGAAATTCAGAATATCATCAGAAACGATAACCCAGATCTTCACGTAAAAAGACGCCTCCAGATGAGGACACCCAGCAGCTCAGAAGCGCTGCAGATTGCAAATACTGGAGGCTTGTACCTTCACAGCCACAGGAAAGTAGAACTGCAGACGATTTAAGTATTTGTTTCACCGCTGATGGCGGCTACTCAATGTGTCAGTCAGGGTAAGGCAAGTTTACCAAAAAAGTCAGTTCACATCAAGTTCACTTCACTACGGAGAAAAAGCCGTAAGATCAAGTTTATTTCAGTTCTCTGAAAATTGAGTAGTTTTCAGATCAGATCAGTTGCCTTTGATTTTGGAACTCGGCATTCGGTTCTGGTTTTCTAGATGGATTTGAATTGAACTGAAATTAAGATACAATATGAAAGTTCAGATCAAGCACCCAAAATTGCTGCATGTCATAGTTAGATCAGTTGTTCAAAAATAGCTATTAAGATCGGATCAGTTTCACGAGAACTGAACTTACTTCACGAACTGCGTTCATAATATGATCTCAGTTGTGCTCAATCCTGCAGAGTGTCACTGCTCGTCACAATACTAGGAATATGTGTAGGCCAGGTTTCATACGTAGCTGCATCCACATCGCTATTTTGGTATGACGTAGACTATATAGATCTAGTGAGACTGCCGCACTGCTTATGCGCTAAATTCTTACAAAATCGTAATTTATATAGTTAGCGAAACATAGGAAAACACGAGGAGAAAGTGCGGGTAGGAATGGATTCAGATGTGCGTCAGTAGGACCATCTATGTTTGCATGTACAGCTACCAACGTGTGTTAGAAATCTAGCAAAGTAAAATAACGCTTAGGTTCGAGAGTAGCGTTGTTGAAACTTGAAATGCTATTGAAAATAATATTGAAATGCTAGTAACAAACTACAAAGCAGCGCTACTAAGTGGGCTCGTCTGAAGGTGGCCATATTGTGCCTGTCCGACCTACAGTTCCGTCACGCGGCAAGGAAGGAGAGGAGCCTGTTATTGTTGTTGTTGTTGTTGTTGTTGTTGTTTGGAATTGGGAGCTGGGGAGGGACGAAATGGTGTGAGCCTGAAAGTAGATCTAATGATCGTTATTAGTCAAAATGGATGCTGGCCTTCTGATACTGAAAAGGGGTATGAAATAAGTGAGGTCTCGTGTCGGCACACTGCACTAAATGCGGGGATGAATATTTGGTGTGCCAACATTAGGATCTGAAGTTAAAACATAAATATTTCATTGCGATGAAGATCAGCTCATATATCATGGTAGACTATAAACAGGTTCATAAAGTAAAGAACACTATAATGTGCGAGATCACTGAGATTGGAAATGCACTGCGCACGAGGAGATGACATAAAAACCACATTTGCAGTCATGACGTATGCCAGCTGTCAGATCTGGAGACAAATTCATTCAGTCCTCACTTTGTAAAACCAGCTCTTCTGCAAGGGAGATATCATCGATAAAAATGATCCTGCACTCTTTAAAAACGAAACTGGCTTGTGGCAATCTGATATATTTCATCTTAACAACTCCGACCTATGATGTGTAGCGCTTGACGTCATGCATTCCCCCTCCCCTTTCCCCCATCCAAAAAAAAAAACGGCCTTCCCTTTTGGAATCCCCCGGTGCACTATCCGACTCAATAATAATGGCAAATGGATAAGACACTTTCAAAGTTAGCTGTTAGCAATAACCTGTTTTGTTTACCAAGTTTTAGACACTGACAGTGTCACTGACAAATGATGTTGCAGTATTTTTATTGAAACCTTGAGTGAATAAGATGAATGAGCAGAGATACAAGTAAAGCAAAGACCACTCGCAAGTCAATACGTTAGTCGCAGCCATCTTGGCTTGCCTATTGATAACAACTTCCGGGGACGGCCTTTTTATGTCAAAATGTTCACAGAAAACCTAGGAAACGCAACCCTGATGACTCTCATATATATAGAGCAAGGCTTGGCCGACGAACATTTGGAAGATGGGCATTTCTTTAAGATACATTGAATAAGAGGCAGAGTAATCGAAAAAAATCCTGATCAAGAATCGTTGGTGTCAATTTATTTCTTAAATGGATTCATCTGTTTCGAAAAACGGGACCATGGCATATTTTCACCGATCTATGTAATCAAATTATATACTGAAAGTATGGAACGACATAAATCCACTATACTTACGTCTTATAAATATTTGCTCATATCTGCTATGTATATATTTTTTTAAAGATCTCCACAAATATTTGAATGTTTGCTCTTCCGTCACGCCACATCATTTCTTCTAAATTTGTTCAACATGCCTAAAGCATGAGGGTAACGACTGACTTTCATCAGTTGATAAAAATCTAATCATCCGTAACCACCTTCAGCCAAATGTGTGTCTGGAAAGCAGATGAGTAAATGAATTTGTAGCAGTCATTAGACGTCAGAATCAGAAATGTGGTCCGGCAGGCACCTTCTTGGTTTATTCTAAAGCTGAAAGAAGCTTTACACTAGAACACTTTTTGGGAAGTGGAAACCACAAGAAGCAAGATACATCTACTGAAGTCAATTTATAGTTTCTGTAACATGGTGAGAGAAAGAACTAGTCTGACGTGAGTACCTGTAAGTGTATAAGAGCAAGGCATACTGCATCCAGTATTGTTGTGCTGCGATCTATGATCATGATGCAATGCAAAATAGAGTGTGACACGCTGATAAATAATGAATGATATGATGAGCATACACCACGCTCCGCACCCATCTACAATTAGACGTATTTGAATTTGGACCTACTTGCCGGTAGGTGGGCTCATGAAAACCTCTACATCTTTACGCATTTTCGCTCTATCGTGCCCCGCAACGGCTGTCCACTTCTGCGCATTGCTTACCCGCAATAATAGAGTATGGACCCCCTTCCCCTCCAGTGCGTTCCCAGATTGCATTTCTGTTTCTTTCATAATCACCTTGTTAGTCTCAGGCAGCCAGTGAGCTGAGTCTAGAGATTTGTGGATAGAGCTTTGCTTTAGTTCCAATCCATGGGTTGTCAGACTTGCACTGGCTCTTTCAGATATTATATTCGGCTCTTTTCAAAAGCCTTCGGCTCCCAAATACTTAATTCGCGCTTTTTTTTTTTTGGCTCTAGCAGACTTTAGATCAAAATTGACATTCCTATACAAAAAAGTGCTTACATTTCTCTGTAACTTTCCAGATATTGTTTGGCTTTCTTTGGCTCTTTTTCATACGCAATTTGGCTCCGCTCGAAAACAAAGTCTGGAAACCTTGATCGGAAGCTCACACAAGGGCGGCATTCATCTGTGGCTTCGAATTTGTCATGGGCACAAATTAACTTTCTGGTACATGCGATCACCGAGGGACCCTCCTTTTGTCGGAGGAGGATGTGGCAAGAATCAACGGTGGTCTGACTGCTGAATGAGCGAAGACCTCTCGCAAATCAGTGCATTTCTCCTGTCGCTTCCGCGCTAGTCGCAACACTTGCTTATTGATAACAACTTCCGGGGACGGCCTCTTTATGTCAAAATGACGTCACAGAAGACCTAAGAAACGCAGCCCTGATGACTCCCATATAGCAAGGCTTGGCCGACGAACATTTGGATGATGGGCATTTTTTCAAGGTACATTTTTACTTATGCCAAAAAGACTAGAAACCGACAAACAAGGCCACAGGCACATTTGAATTTTACTGGACGGACATTTTTTTCAAAAAATCTTTAAAAAAAATTGTTTTCCAGCTGATATAGTCTAGCTCTTTTTTTTTTTTGTACCTGGTGAACAATGAAAAATACAATTAATATTTACATTGTGTGAACAGTAGTTACACACGGATTTAGCCAGTGATTGTTTTGAAAACCATTGGAAGAAGACCAGTTTTCAAGATTTCATTGGACATTCTACAGTAGAGCTTAGGCCTACTGCTATGTTATTTGGGAATTCTAATCACTGTGTATCCATATTTTTTGCTCGATACATAAAACAATCAACAAGGAGGCTTTATTGTTAATATAAAAAAAATATGACACTCATGAAAACAACTCCAGCCATATTCCTGAGCTAATTATATAGCATGTCGGGAAGAACTCGAAGACGTGGAGGGAGATACTCAAATCGACAGTGATGTAGATATAGGCTCATCAGCCACTATTTGCATTATTCAAAGCACATTAGACCATTTCTATGAATTCAGCGTAAGGTTCAGTCAATGGTATGCCATGTGATACAGCTGAGTCTGAAAGGAGCAGAGAATATTTTCAAGTCTATCCAAATATTGAAAATAAAAATGCAACAGAGCATAGAAATAGTGATCTTGGACGTAAAAGGAAATCAATATGGTGAAAGTGTGGACCCAACGAAAACCTCATCTTGAGTTGCACAGGAGCAAGACAGAGACGAGTGAGACTAAGCAAGACATGAGATCAAAATTATTCATTTGGTCGTTGAAGAAAAGCAGGTCGTCATGCTTCCAGAACTATGGTGAATAGATAGCAGCTGCAAGAAAAGATTTAAGTTGGCGATATGTTTTAAAGCTGTCCGGAGCATCTTTTTCAACGTGTGCACCTTAATTGTACAGAAAGACAGGTATGTCTTGTGCCTTCTTCATACTATAAGAAAAAATCTACCAAGGAAAGTAACTTGCGACCTGTGAATCCTGCTCTTCGCCCCCTAATCAACTAGCAAACAGATGGCAGCCGAACTAATGTATCACCAATGGTCACTACACTTCACTGATGAATGCAGGAAATATTACAATTAAGGTAAGAAAAATCTCTCTCTCTCTCTCTCTCTCTCTTTCTCTCTCTCTCTCTCTCTCTCTCTCTGTAAGAATTTGGTAACTAGTCAATAATTGTACTACTTCATCTCCAACACAAAAAAGTCAGTTAAAATGTTGTTAGTCCATAACTCCACTCAGTCTATGGCCGAATGGTTGCGGTGGAAAGATCTAAAGGTCGTGTGTTCGATTCGTGACCACGATCAAGCATTTCCATTCACATCTTCCTCAGTCCACCCCTCTGAAAAATGGTAACTGGCTATAGGCAGTGGAAGATATTATCAGAATGCTACTGATCAGCATCTCCAAATGGAAGCGGCACTGGATACTTCCCAGGGAATTGAGAAAGTTCTAGAGTGACCTGACCTGCTGAGGTAATATGTGAATTCGCGTGAACGGGCATTAGCCTAGACACGAGACTTATCAACCACATTATTCTTTTTATTAGTACTTTTAAAAAAGAATATAATAAAATAAAAATGTGAAGCAGTCAGCCACCCCTATCCCTGATGGAGGCCAACTTCACCCAATCCTTAATACCACCACTTTCCACTGATGACGACTCTAAAATCCTGAACCTTTTATAGGCACTAAGCTAAAAGTTCTGTCCCTGCCTCCTCCGCCTTCCACAAGCAGAAAATCAGGGTTCTTCCTCACTCCTCTCAGTCCTTTGTAGGCCCAGTTCCTATCCCCCCTCTAGTCACTGCACCCCAATGATTGAAGCCCTCACTCTGCAAGCTATTCATTAGTTCTCTTCACATCTCTGTGATCCACACCAGACAATCAACGATTTTAGAGATATTTTGTCTTCTTTCTTATCAAATAACGTGAAACTCCGAGTTCATCCCTATGGAGCGAAATGAATAAATGTATTACCCTCCAAACCTAACCTCCCTCTTGTCTGTCTAATCAGGCGACAGAAGTGGTGTATGGTACCTCTTCATGACTTGAGGTAACGATTTTGTGACGCCGAATTGGATGAAAGAAAAAAAAAACAACTTAAGACCAGTCCAAAGCAGGACTGGGCAGATCGGAATCCAACAAAATTTGAATTCGGATTCCAATCTAGAGTCTTGATTCAGTGGATTCCAATCCGGGTGGGAAATGGATATTTATAAAAGAATTTGCGCTTATTCAGGGTTTCGTCCACCACTGTATAACAGATGTTCCAGGTACCCAAAATATAAGTTACACATAGCCTTAATGAGCTACCATTTACTACATGGGGTCTTTTACAATGTATTTTCATACTAATAAAGCTTATGGGTTATACCTGTACATCTGGGACAGAGACTCACACTTTAAAATGACCTAGGGATTTCTTGTACACCCTTTATTGTTCTTATTGTTGCCGTTTGTTGTTATTGTTGTTGTTGTTGTTGTTGTTTCCTGTGGACTAAATGATTCGAATTCTGACCAATTTTATTATTCGAATTGTGATTCGAACCGAAGACAAGGTCCATCAGTAGTCTTCAATTCCAGCTTCTGTTCGTATTGCGTCCTTATCTTGCAATCTATTTGACTTCAACATTTCTTACTGCTCTTCCTCGAGAATCTATGTACACCAGCCTGTCTAATTTTCATTTACTCTTGCGCTCTCTCCGTCCGCCATCATACATCATTATAAATCCCACCACAACTCTCCCCCCCCCCNCCCCCCTTTTGTTCCTACTCTCTTTTACATGTTTGCCTTCTTACATTCTTTCTCTATTGTAGCCATATATTCCCTTTTCTCCTACTCTAAAACATATCCCTGTAGCGAGCAAGTGTCAATCAGTATTGGCGTGTAGTGAAGAGGCACTGAATACGATAGCTTCTCCTTAGAAACGCCACTGACGTTGCTACTTTAATTCACAAACCAAGACGCTGTGTAGGAAACAGAATACTTCTTTATTGGTAACAAGGTGCAACCAGCAAATAATTCACAATGCACAGACCATACCAGCCAACTCTCAAATAGTTCACAATGCACAGACCATAACAGCCAACTCTCTCAACTCTCTCACCCTCGTGCCTTTTATAATAATTTCAGTAGAAATTCTAGAATAAATCGACGTCATCATCATATGATGCGCCCAAACAAATATGCCAGTCTAGAGCGTACGAGCAGCAACTTCTAGACTAATTAGAATCAAAACATTCCGATCGCGGCCCCACTCGAACCCTCGAGAAGGCTAATACTGCGTTCACTCGAAGCATCCTACCCGAACCTTCGGGACGGCTAATACTGTGTTTACTCAACGTACCATACGGTCGACCTGACCTTGACACTAGACAGTCTCACTAGCGGTACTACCGCCGTAATTAAAAGAGAGAAAGAAAAACAACTGATCACAACAAGGTCGGCCGCTACCAACTCGTAACTGCAAACGTTCTCGAATCATGAAGGACCGGCGCCGCGTGCGGTCCAGGGCCGTATAATAGAGGGGGGGGGCACTAGCCTAAACAAACAACAAGCATTACAAATGTTACAATCCCCATTAATTGATAGTTGTTTTTTTTAAAATTTCAATTCCGAATCTCGTTCTGACTGTTATGGTAAAGGTAAACTGATGTCATCAATTTAATTCATAACGGCAATATGATCATTGACACCAGGAAATGCCATAGGCACATGGCTACCTCTGTCACATCGACCCGTAAATGATCCAAACTTGAAAACAAACGCTCTCTATTGACTTTTTTTTTTTTAGTACCACTCATACCTAAGCCTAGAAGATGAGGAGCTTCTATATTATAAATCTACAACAATACCGCTTTCTTGTCAAAACACTCCAAACCTACTGAATATATCGACTTTAAATTTGGCATAAAGAACTGTTGAATATTGACCGTTGTTCCTAGCTATATAAATATAGAAAAGCTTTTGTTATTCGTGACGTATTATAAACATGCGATAATAACTGAAAAGTCAGATCGCGAGGGTAATTGGTCAAATTGTACGTTCAACTGGAAACCTGGTTGCCAGGTTGGTCTTTTCACGACGACACTCCCTCCAAAAAAAAATCTGACTGATGGGTAAGTAGGGACGGGACGATGAAGTTTTTAAGTTTAGCGTCCCCACTCGTTAGTTTGCCATTTTGGGTTATTTATTTGGGTTGGCTACATGGGATTGTAAGACTACTAAGGTTAGGGAGTCTTACAGAAACCTCTTAATTTATTACTCTTTGTTTTTAAGGCTGATTTCTTGTTTTGTATATATTTAATTTATATCAATATATTACAGTCGGAAGGGGGAGGTGAAGGAGGAGAGACAAGCTATTGGTTCCAAAGACGCGACGCCACCGGACTGCGGGTGAAAGAGCTGTGGTTGGAACCGGACATGAAGTTGGGCTAAATTAAGGTCCCTTGCGTAAATTATCCCGACGTGGGAGAAAAAAAATATGTACTAAGAGCAGTGATTGGAGTATAGCGCTCATGAGACGAAATAATGGGTGGGGGAA
>JAWQUT010000449.1:305946-327136 GCA_033807755.1 Ellobium chinense
TGTGTGTGTGTGTGTGTGTGTGTGTGTGTGTGTGTGTGTGTGTGTGTGTGTGTGTGTGTGTGTGTGTGCGCGCACCCGCGTACATCTCTGACACTTTTCTCATCTTTTCCTCCCTTTCCCGTCCTCTACTTCTCTTCCTCGCATCCTCATTTTCAACTCCCCAGGCCATCTTTAGTCTCGCGTGTTTATCGGCCCTCCAGCAAATTCCGCAAACTAGAAATAAAAGGCCAGGGACAGAATAATTCAATTTCTCGCTCTCGTGATCTACATACCTTTCGGGCACTGCTTCTTTTTCGTCCCCATAATCTCTCTCTCTCTCTCTCTCTCATCCCTCTCATTCTCCCCGCATCTATCTCTTTCTCACCTCCTCTTCTTCTCTCTCTCTCTCTCGCTCTCTCTTTCAGCCTTAAAGATGAAGCAGAGAGGTGTAGGGGTATAAGTGAATACATAGACTAAGATCAACAGTCCAGCACATTGCACTCTGAATATTTTTGTTTAATTAATACATCCATTGTGTTTGTGTCTTAATGACTTTTTTGTTGTTGTTGTTGTGGAAAGAAAAAGAGGTGGGCGAAAATTACTGCATATACCCTTTAACCTTTAACCCCTTTAAGCTCTCCCCATCCTAACAACAACAACAACAACAACAACAACACCCGCTTATAATTTACCAAATTCAGTGTTTATACTGATGTAGCATGCACATAGTTTAATTTCAGTACATGGTCTAAATAAATGCCATATTTTTTTTTTCTTTTCGTATGTTCAGTATTATGTGATTAGACAAACAAACAATACAAAAAATCTCCCTTCCAACCCAACATCTGTTTCGCGTGCGGGCTGGCATTTCAGCCGAATACAAATTGAATTATCGCGAGAAAGTCTGCCTAAACATTTTTTCTACGAACAATTCGAAAAGAAAAATGCCAACTAGACTACATTCTGTGCTGGCTAAATGAATTTCCGGTTTCTTCGTGTTAGGTGGAAGCGATGGACAGGGTTACGGTACCGATTCTAACTGACGTTAACGCCAGTGGCGTCGCATACTCCTTACAGTGGGGTTCCCAAAGTAGTTGGTCATACACGGGCATCGTTGGGGATTTATTTAGAGTCATAAGTCATTACATACGCCAAATCTACAAATTACTAAATATTATGATGGGATTCACGCAGATGTAGACTACGTATCTATTTATTTGCACAGAAAAATCAGTGTTATTATGTTTCATGGCAGCAAAGTTGAAATCGCGCAGTAAATCTAATTCCAGAAATGTGAAGCGCCGTTTGGCTTCGAAATTGCACAGAAAAAAGTGTAGATGTGTTCATTGACAGAATAAATCCATCATGCTAAACTAAATCACTGAGATCTAAATTCAGCCTTGGCCTAGGATCCGAAAAGCCGAGACTCGCTCGGGTAAACACTCTGTAATTTGAACAAACCATAATCTGTCTAGATAGATAGACAGATAGATAACGGAGAACAATCTCATAAGGTGGAGCAGAATTTCACTTTCCCATTTTGCTCGGGGGAACAGAGTCTCACGAGGGGCAATCAAATCTTAACATATCTCTTTTTTTAGGTAAAAATTTGTTAAAAAATGCTTTGATATTTTTAAAGTATGAGCTTAAAATGATATTCTCACAATTAATAAGAGGTTTGATATTGGGTATATCCCTTTGTGGAATTATGAAAAAAATAATGAAACTTCAACAGGTTTACCAGAGATCTAGTGACGTCAAGCTCCGCCCACTCCACTTGACTTTTGATCCACATATGCTTATAAATTAAATCTCTGTTTTCCCATAATGCCAACAAAGAACTGGTTCCAACTTAGATCTCTTCGAAAGACTAACGAATGCAAGAAAGGAAATACATTGCAGTTCTCTAGCGAGTTAAAGCAATGCCACTGATCACAGCACGCCAGAAGTCCTTTCCAATATTGTGTCAGGCTTGTTTGAAAATCCAGTTAGGGGCTAAGATCTATATGTGAAAATGTTTGGGAGAGTATAAACGGCTGATAATTTCTCAAAAACAAAGAGAATTATGTTTGAATCAGCGCGAGGAATCATTGTCATATAAATTATTATCATGAATGAGGTTTATCACGTTCAATGATGGCACAAGACCCAGTTATTAGGTGGAGCCAAAGTGGACTTATTTACTTCGGAGTCTTAGGATTTTTTTTTGGGTGGGTGTCTGGTCATACACTTGACTTTGGGGGCATGACTAATATAAAAAAACATACTTGCTTTTGGGAAAGATTCGCTAACGGCACAAAACGATCTCAGCATAGACAAACTCTATATAAAAGAACTGAATAATCCTATTTGAATCAACAAGTTATTTTGCATACTGTGACAGGGTGGACTGGGTTTTTCCCGGTCATAGTGTTCTGAAGCCTCTGTAGAGATGGGGAATAATCTTGGGCTTTGGCGACGCTGAACACCAGCTGAAACTTTCAAAGACTGTTAGCTTAGATTTATGTGTCAAAGCTTATTAGCTGGGTTAGAAGTGCATAGTAGCTTTGTGTATCGTATTTTTTATTATGACTGGTACTTCTCTGGCAAAGCTTTAAACAAATGCACTTGATCATATCAAGACAGGAGTAACAGCAGAGAGACCACCAGTCCCTCTCCCAGCCCCTAATGACGCATCGCCCCTGCTCAGATCATAAGAAATCATGAAGCCAATGGCAAAATGATGGGAATTAAGGGGGCTTGCTTATCTCAAATCTCATCCTTGGGCGAGGATTCTTGCTGTATAGACTGCTTAGTTGCCTCTTCATCCGCCCCGATTCCACCACCCCTCCTCCCCTCAACTCCCACCCTCGACACACACACACTTCAAAAAGTAGCTTAGAGAAGACACCGATCTCAGCACTGCAGATACCAAAAGGAACTGCTCGATACAATATTGATACATCATCTCGTTTACTTCCCCGAATCACAGTAAGGGCACACTTGAGGTTCGTGGAGTCCTGGGCCTGAGAAAGACTCTCTCCTTCATTACAGTCCAAAATAATGTGACGATAACTCTTAAACAAAAACGAATTGGGGGCCTAATGCGCTATGGGAAAAGGAGAGAAGGAGAGAAATAGCGACTTCAGAGAGAGAGATAGACACACACACACACACACACACACACACACACACACACACACACACACACACACACACACACACACACACACACACANCTGGAAGCGCCTTAAGAAGACTTTGTTCAAGGTCCTGCCTACAATAAGACAATCGAATTTTGCCTTTAGAAATTCATCCAAGGAAACAGATTTAAAGATTAAGAAAAATAAACAATTTTCTCATTCCTCTCCACTCTTCTAACTTTTCCCTTCCTTTCTTTCACATTTTTAAATATCTCACCCTTTCATCACNAACCCCCAAAGCATTAACCCTGGGCCATGCCTCACTCAGACCATACCTAAACCCCCCTCTGCATACCAGGGATATCACGTAGCAGTGGCGATGTTTTACACAAACTGGTCAGTAATAGAGAGAAAGACGTGATTAGATGCAATCATTTCTTTAACATGAAGATATATATATAATTCTTCAGTAACAAGAAAAAAAATGTATCTAAGTTTTTGAGTTCGCACCTGAATTCCAACAATTATCAGAACTGGCAAAGAAATACTGGAAAAAAATGTGTATTGGTCCCAGTTTCTGGAATCCGACCGGGCAGTCCAAGTCTACAACGACGACGTGTCCGGAAACATGTGACAGCTCAGACGTGAAACTTCTGAAGTCAAATGAATTCTTGTTTAGAACTCTAGTTTGTTTTTTTTTTTGGGGATAATTTTCTCGAAGTAAAGTTTCAGCAAGACCTCTACGGTGAACAGTTTCCCGGACTTTTCTCTCAGGGCTGCCAGACTTGGTTCTTTCGGAGTCAAATACCAGATTTTTTTACCTTTTTAAAAAGCCACTGGCTCTCAAATAACTGACTGGCTCTTTGGCTCTTTCTGGCTCCAACAGACTTTAGATAAAAATTGACTGATTTTCTATGCAAAAAGTATTTATAATTCTCTGAAACTGTATGGTATTTTAGCTACTTTGTGTCATTTCACCTACTTTCGATATCCTTGTATCGTAATCGGATTATGCTCCCCTTACTCGTGTGTTCTGTACCTTCTGTTATCGTTTCTCCCATTTAAATTCCATTCCAGCAGCGCTATCTCTTAGTAAAAGTTTTGTAGAAGGTAAGTTATAGCTCTTGAAAGCAAATGCTACAGCCTATCGTTAAATCCTGCAACCCACCGAGCACTAATAGGCCAGACTGAAGTAATAATTGTATAGGTAGGCTTGTATGTATAAACTGACTTGGAAATGATGTATTCTTGATTATGTTATCCCATGTACTTTACAGGCCTTCAGTTTTGTACTTTGAGATTTTACTTCAAGGCAGTTTCGTCGCCAAACTCTATGGACAAGCAAAAGTGAGCGAACAGAGATTTTTATAATCATTCAGGTGAGAAACTTGCCAAGGTTAGAGAAAACAAAAGATTTATGTGTGCCAGTTTTGAGTCGTCACAGCGAGAGGGCTATTATATTATACACTGTACCACTAATTATACTACTAATACATAAGAAAGGCTACAATGAGGAGGAACGAAAGGAAGGACGGCGTCTATCATTTTTGACGAGAGAAAATATGGGATGGATTAAAATAATAATAATAATAATAATAATAATGCGGTTTATAAATCTCTTATTCGGGCTTATTACCACCAACATGTTAGCCAGGAAGCAGGGCGTAGCGTCCATGTAACTTGTGAATCTGAGATTACCGATGTATTGTCGCATTTATCCAAAAACAATTTAACTAATGTGAAATGTTTTGTAAATTTTTCAAAGACCACACTTATAATATTTCACCTACAAGCCATTTACAAGCATTGACAATACGGATTTGTCGCGGTGAACTAGTTTTACTCGCTGATCATCTGAAGGCCCATACACTGTCTGACAGATTCAGCGCTCCCTTATGCACAGTGAGCTGTTTCTGAGGCTGTGTCACGAGGAGCTATATTTTTTTAAAAAGGTGTCAAATACTCTGAGGGGAATCTAGATTACCCGCTGTGGTGACTATTATTATTTTCTTTTTGCGCAAGAGCAGCAAGACCTCTACGGTGAACGGTTTCCCGGATTTTTCTCAGGGCTGCCAGACTTGGTTCTTTCGGAGTCAAATACCAGATTTTTTACCCTTTTTAAAAAGCCACTGGCTCTCAAATAACTGACTGGCTCTTTGGTTCTTTTTGGCTCCAGCGGACTTTAGATCAAAATTGACTGATTTTCCATGCGAAAAGTACTTATATTTCTCTGAAACTGTATGGTATTTCCAGTGACAAGACTTCCATCGTAATTGGAACAATGAACACCTATTAAAAGATGGTCCCAAAACTGCATCCATTTGACGGTCGTTCCTTAGGCTCTAATGTATGCAGAATGGTTGATGACAATTATAATACCTGTGTACATCCAGTGCCAAAGCAGTTTATAGTAAATGTCTTGTCTTATGTGAAATCTTAATCCAAGTCGGCCACTGACGATTTCAGACAGCTGTTTGGATGCAAGTGCTAGATTTCCAAAAAAATAAATAACCCTCGCTACGCCCCTGCCAGGAAGGTCAGTGTTACAGCCATGGACAGTCAATATTGCAGCATAAATCAGCAATTCAATAAGTGGCAAGTTTCTTGATCGATTGCCCCCATTTGCTCTCCCCACACTGTGGAGGAATCTAATATTAATTTTCCATGTGTGAACCAATACCGGAGATTGTAGACTGGCCAGTCCCCAGCAAAAGATGTACGCGGATTGCGTCAAAATTGATATAATTATGTAGTTTGAACAAAGCGAGAAAATATTTTGGGATTGTTTACAGCTGGGGTTTTACAGTAATTTTAGAATCGTCAAAATTACTTCGACTCGAACTCTCCAGTTACAATTTTTTTTGTTACATAATTAATTAGTTGCCTTCTGCTCACGATCGAGGAATTGGGAATGGAATTTTGAACAGTTAAAGTATTTTTTGAAGACATTTACTGACTTTTACAAAAGATCGTTGTTATATAAAACTAAACACAATTAAGCATACTGGTGTCAAGACCAGCAATATAACCATGCCTTGTCAATAGTTTGCAGCTTCATACCCTGGAAAAGCTGTCTAGGTTGCTTTAGCCTTTTCTTCTCTTTCCCCACGAAAATAAGTCATTCTGTTAATGACAGTATAATAATATCATATATCAATATGAAAATCTTTATCCTCTGGTCACCCACAAGAGACAGTCATTGACTCCCTCCCCCCCCNTTTATGCCATATGTCAGTGATAGGAATTTCAGCTTGTCATTGAGAGCAACCCTGCGAAAACTATAATGTGTTTTGTAATAAAATTTGGTCAATCTGTTGAACATTTTAGCTCAATTTGTTATAAACAATTGTGGAAATTTGTGGCTTTTTTTTTTCTGCTTACTCTTCATGTATTTTGGCGCAGTCTGCACACACCCATCAAAACAAGATCTGCTAACAGCAAACCAATCCCTGAAATTCATGGGTTCACTTGGCAGTTCTAAAGAAATTTTATTAGAAGTTTTATTTAGAAAATTAGGGGAATATCAATGTCTTAATCAACACGTGGACTACCTATAATCTGAACTAGTTAATGTTATTTTAAAATGGGTGGATGGTGTTCGGTGTTCAGGAAATTATGTTTATTAAATGAATACATGAGAGAAGCGTTTTAAGATAAGAGTATATATTTAGTATTATATACCATAAGATGAATTGTTAAATCCATTCGAACTTTGTAGTTTAGAACTTTGTTACAATGATATTTTTAAAATCCTGTATTTTAAATGTTTGATGTGCTGTTCAGTTCATCACGTGGTTAATTTTAATAACAGCTGATGTGCCGGTCAAGCAAGCAAAGCTGTTATCTGGTGTGCGGTTCAGTGTAATCGACTTCTTGTGGCATGCTATCATTTTATTTGCTTTGGATTCGAGTTTGGACTTTTATCCGGAAAGCCAACAGAAAAAAACCAACAACTATTTCTCCTCCCCTCGCTCAGGCTGCTGCAAATGTCCGCTTCCTTTACTTGCCTCTTACTCCATTTTCATCAGGTTTAGCTATTTGTTTGGTTGGGCGTTTAGACGGGCTCTAGGAAAATCCAAGCGCAATTCATCACTGGAAAACCCTGCAATGTTTTCGGTTTGTATCGACGTCTCTCATAGGAGGTGAAACGTTTTCCGAGATGGTGGGCGAGGATTGAGCAGGGTGAAAGGGTGGAGGGCAAGCCGTGACAATACCTATGTTTACTTCATTTTCCAAGATATGCCAATTTCATTCTACATCTAGCGGTGGTAACAGAATATTTAAAGTAATCAAAGGCAGAATGCTCAAAGAAAAGAGCATAGACTGCCCCCTCACAGTCTCATCCTTCATGATAACAGGCCCACTGCAAGTGAGATCTAAATCTTTGCCAGGGGCAGGGAGTTAGGTGTGGAGGGATGTTTGTGAATGAGGAAGCCATCGCCAAGACTTTTCCCAAAGGATCGTTTCTCTAAAGCTTCAATATCTCCTTGTAGTAGCCCGCGAAAAAAAAAAAAAAGTTGAGTCAGTCTAAGAATTCGGATCGTATAAATATATATACACGTAATAAAAAACAAGAAAAGTCTGATGATCAATCCTGGTAGAATTGTGACGCATATGACTGCAATTCCTGAGCTTCTATCTTACTCAGGACTATAGCACCATCATCGCAACCTCAGTCGATAAAGGTGGAGGGGTCTAAGTGCCAGGGGATTGGGGTGGGGGTGGAGGCGTTTCAGGGACCCCGAGTTCTTGCTTCATTCTTAACTCTATGAAACCGAATTCCTGTAAACTGGGAATGTTCACAATGACGATCTGATGGAATCCAGGTAAACCGTATGAAGCACACACATTTGAACATGCAACGCTCAACAGCTCAGGAACAGGACTAATTAATTTAATATGACTGTATTATAATCATGACTCTCTTGCCGGTGATATCTCAAAAACTAATCATAATGGTCAATTTAGGCTGAAATTTGGCACTGAGGAAGCCTCCTCTATACTTTTCAGCATGTGCTATGAAAAAGATACGACAAATTACTGCATTTGAAAGCATTCTTCGAAATGCAGTTGGTACCCACATCTCTCGTTTTCTTCGCAGAAATTAGCAGAATTCCCTGAAAGCTCACATTGTCACCGAATACAAAAGGGATAGTGCAATGTCATATTAACTACACAACATAGCAGTATTTTTTTGAGTTACCACTGACAAAGAGAGCATACAGCCGTGTATCACTGATTTGAACCTTTTGGTTCTCGTGTGCTGTTTTTTTTATTGTCGACTTTTCCGAACTATCAAGTCAAGGTTATAAAGTAGGAATGTAGGGGCCGTTGTTTATTTGATGACTGGATAGTAATTTAGCGACATTATTTAATGAATGAATGAATGAATGAATGAATGAATAGAATGAGCAGTAGAAAGACATTAGACAAGAGGGAAATCTAAAAAAAAAAAATGAGTGCAAGAGTGAGTCAAATCCATCTTTTTACGCAGTAAAAGATCAAAGTTGCAAACCATGCTTTAATTACCCTTTGCATTTCCTTATTCCTGCGGCTTACCTTTTATATATCACTTATCTTGTATCTTTAGTTTTTTGTTTTTGGTCGTGTGCGACAGACTTGGGCGACGACGTGAATGAAAACTGCGCTGACCTGATTACGCTGTAACATAAATAACATCGGGTAGTGTCACTGTTTTGCCTAGCTTGTTACATCAGACTAATCAGATTGAGAATGGATTGCAGAGACATGGACACATAATCAAATAACTCTTCTCTCGATTTTTGTCCAGATTATCGATGCGCAATATAATATAAATATACCTCGACGTTCTCATATTTCATATTCGGATCCGGAAGCACGAATTTCAGGATTATCGATGGCATAATTATATAAAGAAAAAAAAAAGCGTTCCAGCACGATGTACTATATTATAACTAGGTTAAGCGACGTTTCCGGTTTCCTTGCTTCCAGATTGAGACACGATTGGATTATGTCTACCTGCAAATAAACATTGTGTGGCGTTTTTTCACTTGGAAAAAAATATTTTGTTTTGGCTCTTGTTTTATTATGTTGGCTAAACAAAGGTACGAGGTCCATCCCAATAATAAGTTTCCCTACCTTATAAACTTAAGACGGCTTGTGACAGGCTGACGAAATCTGGCACATTTGTACATTGAGTCTTTAGGAAATTCCCTGTAAAATTTTGTGCACCAGTGCTGAACGGATCTGAAATGAGCTTCCTTTTCCTGTTGACAGTTAGGTCACAATGGCCGGCATGATGAATGCTCAGAAAATGAAGGAATCATGCTCGAGATATGACATTCGGGTAATCATAAAATTTTCAATTCTTCTGGGTAAGTCAGCCCCTGAAATACACACATATCTTTTGACTGCTCTAGAAGACCATGCTCCTTCCATTCAAACTATTAAAAAATGGATGAGAACCATTTCAGAAGGGTGCGTGGACATGGATGATGCAAGCCGGACTGGGCAGCCTCTCACAGCATGTGGAGATGCAGGAATCTCCGCTGTTGAGCAATCTTTAGCTGAAAACAGGAGAAAATCATGTGAAGAGATTGCTGATGAAGTGCCCATTTCAAAGTCTTCAGTTTACCGGGTTCTTACGGAAAAACTTGATAAGAGGAAAATGTTCTCAAAATGGGTTCCCCATTTGTTGACGCCAGACCAAAAGGAGTCCAGGGGGAGATTCTCAAGACAATTCATCCACAGATTTCAAAGAGAGCACAACAAGTTTTAAGATCGAATTGTCACAGGCGATGAAGCATGGGTTTATTCGTGGGATCCAAAAAACAAACAAACAAAAAAAACAACAGTCTGCTGAGTGGAGAAACAG
Source organism: Ellobium chinense (assembly GCA_033807755.1). NCBI lineage: Eukaryota > Metazoa > Mollusca > Gastropoda > Ellobiida > Ellobiidae > Ellobium > Ellobium chinense. The sequence goes on from JAWQUT010000449.1 coordinate 315,904, forward strand.
TGATGAACCTCGCCCAGAGAAAGCACGTCGAAAGCAGGGGTTTCTGAAGGTCATGCACAAGTTCTTTTTCGACACATCCGGTATCATTTTGCGATGGCCAGTTCCTGTCGGCACCAATGTCAATGTCCAATATTACAAAATGGTTCTGCAAGATAAACTGAGACCAGCCATCAGAAAAAAGCGACCTGGACTCCTGCAATCCGGAGTCATCTTCCATCATGACAATGAACCTGTGCACACTGCCAGGATGGTCACTGAGCTGCTGGACCAATACGTTGGAAGTTTTGGAGCATCCACGCTATTCTCCAGATCTGGCCCCATGTGACGTTTGGCTCTTCCCAAAAATGAAAGAGCACATTCGGGGCCAAAGATTTGAGTCAGAAGAAGCCATTATTTTTGCGACACAAGCAGCCATCAGACAGCTGGACAAAGTCTCTTACGTCACTGCATTTGACGGCTGGTTGCGGAGAATGCAAAAGTGCATAGACAATGGCGGTTGCTACGTTGAATAGATCATAAAATGAAGGTATGCTATGCCAAGTTTCATTGTTCTTGATCATTTTGTTTCTGAGTTATTGAGGAGGGAAACTTATTTTTGGGATGGACCTCGTACTTATAGATTTTGATGGAAATAATTATAATTATATAGCCAACATAGGAATTTCATGTCCTCGTAAACTCGAAGATCAGCATAGTAGAGCGCCTTGGTAGTAGTGGGGAAGGGGTGGGAAAAATGACTGACTGAAACTTTTGCAAAAAGGTTTACCACCGGGTCACAGTGAATTCGTTGAATATGATTAGTGGTAGATTAGTTAGATTTCTTATTGCGATGAGACAAAGCAATCACGTTTAATGACCCTAAGTCATACCCAGCACCCAGTTAGAGTCGGTTACTTGTTATTTGTAAGACATGTAAGGTGTCATGAGAATCGAATATCATTTGCTCTTGTCTAGGCAAGAAACGGAAATCATCCTTGTAAAATTGTGACCATTGTTATCTCCCCTCCAGTCGCATTATAAGACTATCAGTCATGTTTGAAGACAGGAAACAACTAAAAATAAATAAAAAAAACAAACCTAGACTAGACTGAAAATAGACGTTAAGCCAGCCACACAAATTAAACTGGTCTGACTCACAGCCACGGGTCTTTGGGTGAGAGTAGAAGTAATCATATACCAAGTTTGAGCCGAGTAGTTCGGTGCAAAAGAGTGGGTTGAGGATTTCTTGTGCGATGAGGACCTGCCAGTCATCGATGTCCGCGCATTCTGGGGCTGTTTAGGCATAACTGTGAATCTGTTCATGTACTGTGTATGTGGCAACTACCGATTTACCATCTTCCGTCTCATACCCTTGCTAGCACAGGACAGCCTGATACACAAGATAGCCTGTGGTTAGAGTGATGCCACACAATGATCACTTTCAGACAGTTCTCTTGAGAACATTCGACCATTCACATAATTATTTCCAGGACCAACGTGACTGACACATATGGGGCTGACCTATATGATATGTATTCTGCTGTCCCCTCCAGGTTACTGGAACCTATTGTTTTTCTTCTTTCGGCCCTATTAACATCTTTTGTTATTCTACAAATACCATTGTGATTTCGAGAAATTTCTCCCATGGAGGTTATCGTACTTCGTTTGCCTGATCTTGTAAGGGGAAGGAAAAAAAAGGGGGGGGGGNGGGGAGAGGTCAAAGCCCACAAAATTTCACAATTCGAATTCAGATTTGGTCCCCAATTTTTCGTGAGGCTGGTTTTGACCGCGTGCTAGGACATAGGCCTACACTACACACTTTATTTTTTATCTAGAAGGCTCACACTGAAACTCAAACTTTAAAACTGGATGCTTTATTTAGATCACATGTCGTTTTACACATTTCTACACCCTGACACTGTCTGGCAGGGCACAAGAAAGAGGGATTTTATATATTAGTGGATTAATTAGCTTGAACAAAATGAGTGATTTGCCCGTCTAATAAGAGCCAAGAACCTCCCAAAGACCTCTCAAAGCCTATCAGCTGAAGCGCCGGTTCTATTTACTTGGTAGCACAGATAATTTGGAGAGTCCATCTTGGTTTCAGTTTCCATCAATCCCATCAGTGATTCTGTTTCCCGCACTTTCCTCTTCTTGTTGTAAAGTTGAACGGCCCCAGCGTTTGACGTCTCAAAAATAGAATCCTTGCATTTTTGTCGTGTATAGTCCACGTGTAAATTTTAATTTACTCGTTATGACAAAGCCAGGCAATCCATCCGCCTTCATGTTCGCGCGTGAGTGTCAATCACACCATTCTATCTTCCCCTCTGCCTCCCGCCTTTGTTCTTTTAGGGACGGGGTGCCCTCGACCTACGGTCGCGAGTAAACGTAACACTATTTCCCTTTTTGCTGATTTTCGGTCGTCTGGCAATTTGGGAGGTGCATTATAAATTAATCTAGTAAACACCCCTCTGGCTGAGTTGTCCGACTGTGAACTTCCATTACTGATCCCACCCGAACTACCAGAGAAACCACATATTTCCAGTAGCATGAACTTTGCTGATTGAATCTGCATGTACCGACACGAATATGGGGTTGAATTTCGCTGAGGGAGGAAGTCCACTGGGTGTGACTTGACTCAAGGGCAGGGCTCCACCGGCTCTCACCTTAGTTTACTCTACCCCAGCGTCTTTCAATGTAACGATCTCGTTAACCCCCTCATGTCTCTTCACTTTTTTCCCCTCAGATCCATACGCCTTATCCTTTTCCCCGGCCTGCCAACGTTTCTCCCATCACCCAGTCACCCCACCAACACACAAGGACAATCGTTGCCCTGAAGGAACATCGCTAGATTTCATTGATAACCTACGGCCTAACAACTTAGTAAACCTCAGCTAAATTGCTCTACTGTTTTGAGCAGCGGACTCAGACACATTTATTTCCGGCAAGACCTCTTTGCAGCGTTCACGTCGTTAATCCAGTTTTCGTGTCCACCAGTATGATCAGTCTGATTGGCCAGACCTCAGAGACCGTGCCATGACGCAAGAAAAAGGTACCTCTGAGACTTCTGTGCCAAATCCGTCGCACTAAGGGAAAAGAAAGGGGACCACGATAAGCCTCCCACGACTGTAGCATTTTGTGTGTGTGTGTGTGTGTGTGTGTGTGTGTGTGTGTGTGTGTGTGTGTGTGTGTGTGTGTGTGTGTGTGTGTGTGTGTGTGTGTGTGGAGGAGGGTGGTGGGAGTGTCACTGGGTCAGTGGGCTTTCACAAGTCAAAGATCCATATATATATGTAACCGGGTGGAAAGGCAATACAGTATAGTAGCATGGTATTCTTTTTCTTATATTTAAGGGGGAGGAAGGTGAGCTCAGTCAGATAATTTATTTTTCAGATGTTACATATATTTTAAGGAAGTGTGTCACCAGGGATTTTACCAAATTACTGTGAATGATCAATTTTGAGAAGAAGGGCCGAAAAAACCTACTCTAGAAAATTTCTGTCCCTGCCGGGGATCGAACCAGGGTCTCTCAGCTTGCAAGTCAGAGCGTGTTACCACTACACCACGGGGACGCTCACTTCACAGCAATTTAATTCTTAAATACCTACTGCCTGAATCGGTCCCTAACTTCCACGTGCGAGCCTAGTGTTCACCCGTGACCCTAACACACTTCCCGACTGCTCACATATATATATATATTTTCACACTAAGCAGTTTTGGGACTTAAAAATCCATTTATTGTACACGTATAATAAAGTGTCTGTTCTGAATTCTGAAGACGATTTTTCCATTGCCAAAACTCTCCTAACTTGCTGCATATTACTAGACCAGAGCTACGGCACTTGAAAAGATCTTGATTGTACTGTGTGAGTTCAAGGCTGATCTTTGACATCTGCCTAAAATAATCTTATCGATATCAGTGTTAGCACCATCACAGCGACCAGACACACAGTTGCGTCAGAGAGAAAGAAAAATGCCATGCTGACTTGGAATGACAAGGGTATTTTATGCGTTGTCACTGAAACTTTGTCTCATCCTCATGCTGGTGCTGTGGGAGATCCCCCTGTTATGGGTGCTGATTACTAGAAACAAGATCAAACTTCAGATACAAGACGTCTTTTGAACATGTCTCTGCCATGGAGATAGGAAGCGCTGAAACCTTCTTCTTCTTCTTCTTCTTCTTCAGCGTTCCCTGGTCGTGCTTGCAGACCGCTGTGGGCCATGAACTGGGTGGTCAGTTGCAGGTCTGTGCAATGTGCATTTCCCCCATAGTTTCATCTCATGTCTTAGTTTCATCTTCCGGTCAGTCAGCAATAGTCATAACCGCTCCCTTAGATAGTTTTGCCAGGAGAGGATAGGAAGGCAAGAGTCACTATAGAATGGGCACAATAGAAGATTGACACTAATTGATTCTTGAATATCGTCACGCTCATTCCATATTCACCTGAGTCATTTTTTGAGGTTTTGAGAAATTAAGCGCTCTTAACCCATTTCTGAAAGCAATACAATCAAGCAGATGTAGTTTAATTTATAAATTTGGATACAAAAAGTCAAAGCTCTATATTTATTTTAATAAGGAGAAGAATAAACATGGAAGATCATAGTGATATAATCAACTCTAATCATCAAAAAATGACTTTGGCGATTGTGGAATGGGCGTGGCGACATGTTGTCGTGAACCAATAGAAGTACACATGCTGTGAGGGCTTTAGGAGGAACAGCTTGACCAGTCTGGAGTTGCCTGTAGTGTAAAGTTGCTGGATGAGCAACGTATAATATCACATGATGGCTTTTAGCTGTAAGTGTAACATTCATGACAACACGCTGTAGCGAAGGGTGGGGTGACTGGCCAGATTACATAGCAACTGCACGGAAATTTGAAGGTTCCTTTTCTCTTTCGCATTCCTTCATAAAAAAAACAACCAAAAACTGAAACAAAATGAATGAGATTATTAATAGCACGACTAATCATAAAGAGAAATAATATGTTTAAAATAATCAACGGCAACAGAAGGGATATTTACTAATAACAACAAGAAAAGTTGCTTTTTAAACATGAAACACCTTCATGTCAAAGAGTACACATGGTTACAGGCGTGTAACCTTATGGATTTTGTAATGTTTTTTTCCTTTCCTAAGCCTGTATGTGCTGGACATGCTTCTTCTTGAGCTGCTCTCTCCCTTCTTCTTTTTAAGAAGATAATTTCGTGTGCCCCATATAGCTAAAATAATTGAATTAAAATAGCCACATGTTCACTTCATACCATTATCTGCCTCTTTGAACGTTTATATGTGGGCCTGGGAAATTTGGAAGGAAGAAAAGAGCAAGACTACAATATTCCTTGTGTAGGGCCTCAAATTTGGTCTTAACATGTTGCATACGTCTAAAACTGCCTTTCACCTCAGTAAAGAAATAGTGATGACTGTGGTTTACAGGCAAATTTACTGAACAGAGCCCAGTATTTCAATATAAAAGAAAACGTCGAGCAATTTACTTTACTCTACATTTCACCATTTTACCTGATGGTTATAATCTACAACCTAAGAAACGTCATTTTACCCTAATAATTACTAATATAGAGTGAACTCCCTACGAGTAGCAACACTGGGTGAAAGGCTGAAAAACAATTCATCATGCATATTTCCAGAAGAGCTCTTTTATTGTTTTGTGCTCTGCAAGTTGTTTCACTAACACCCTGTATCTGCGCCTTTTTTTGAATGCAACATACATGCAGCTTGTAAGCAAGCACTTTGTAATGGCACAATAATATGAGCAGCAGAAGTGGGAAAGGAACAACAGCAATAATGTAGGAGTCGCAGGAAAAGTATCACCACAATGTAAAGCAGTAGTGATAGTACTTGTGGCGGTGAAAGTAGCACCATCAGCAATGGGTCACTTTCCTCAAGTGTAAAGAACGATAACTCTCGACCCTCACTGTGGGCAAAAAGGCTTTTCGGCCGTTTTTTTGCAATTTGGCTTTGTAAATCTGAGAACCAATTGTGAACATATTACCAACTGTAAAGGCTTCTGCTTGCACACGATTATTCTCTGGGGTATCGTAAACAATTTTCTAGCGCTTTCAAAGTGATGTTCATGAAACTATAACATCGGGAGCGTCTTGAAATAAACAAAGATAAAGAACAGAATATCCCATACGCAAGTTACCGTCGTCAGCCAGGGGTCATATTTATTGCTCTTTACGCTTACTAATTCAGGAGGGCTGATTTGCATTTCTCTGCCAGCTGATGTGGGGTGCTAATTTTCGCGAGGTAGGGCGAATTACCTCAAGGACTCGTGGTTTTGAATTTTATTACATGAAATTATGAAATAGATACGTTACACATGCTTTAAAATTATAACAGGGATAGAATGAAAAACGCTAAGCGTACCTAACTTCTGGAGCGCCACCTTGTGGATTCAAGGAATTAATGTCAGGAAAATGACCCACTGTACCCTAATAGTTATGCAATGGCTGACTTTTCCTGTCAGACGGTAGTTAGACCCAATTACGTCGTCTTCGCTACGCCCCTGATAATGTATTGACACGACTTGCCAGGAAGGCTTCGACTGATATTGATTTAAAGGACTGTGGATGTTTGATCTTGCATTAGCTGCATTTGGACTTCAAAGCTTTACGATGGAATGTCTTCGTCATAGTTTCTGATAATGAGAAGTTGTTTGCTCTTTCAGCGGTAACGCCATTACAAGAACAAGCCAAGGAAACGATGGGCGTCATTTGAGATCCGCTTTCTTGTTAGCAATGTTTTGGCTCTTATTTTCAGCTATTACAGGACACATGGCTTTAGGGAACTTTAAAGAAATAAAACTCCCTTAGCCATAAATAGAGTCATTGATCGTTTGGCAAACATGTTTGTTGCGTACACTGAGATATGACTCTCTAACAGACCAGCACGAAACACATGTGAGTACCTTGACCTAAAAGCTAATTATACCATTTTGGATTCTTATGGTCGCTGTATAATAACAGTTCTAATATCTGTCTTGCCATTACTGTAAATGAAATCTACACAAGACTATGTTATAAGAGAAAGCAACGATAATTTCCAGCACACACATCTGGAGATTTCATTTCATTTGATCTCGTAATATTGCGTTTGAAGTGTGTCTATACACTGCAAGGGCCATCATTTCACAGAAAGTGCAAGATAGCAGGACAGACAGCTGACGTTGACGAGACACAGTACAGAAATTCAGTGATTTCGAATGCCAGATATCTAAACAAGCAGCAAGCTCCCAAATCCTTAAATTACGTACAGTAAGCTTGCTCAGGAGTTCATGCAGGTAAAACAGTCACAGTGACGGCAATGAAAATGGGCGGAGGTGCTTTTAGGCGGTTGTAGAGTTTCAACAGGTAATGAGATTATTGACTAGTTTGATCGGGACTTTCCACCTGAAAACCTTTTGTTGCTGCCTTGCTGTAATACCGACCAAGAATACACACACAAAAAATGTGTTGTGCGTCCAAATGCATACCTTCTTACAAAGGATCGTGACTTAAGCACACATGCTGGAGTATTAAAATACTTCGTGACCTGCCACCTCCAATGTAACACAATCATCATAAAAAACGGAAACAATTTCTTGTATGTTCAACGTCATAACTTCTTACAAAGGACCGTAATTGCAGCATAGATGCTAGAGTATTAGAATGTGGTATTACCTGCCATCTTCAGTGTAATATAATCGTCATTGAAACAAAACAAAAAAAAGTTTCTTGTACGGTCAAAATCATATCTTCTTACAAATGATCGTAACTGGAGAACATAATGATACTGGCGTAGTAAAATATTTTGTGACCTGCCACCTCTTGTGTAACACAACCATCATAAAATCTTTTCCAGCAAACTTTGCAGCCCTTAAGGGGAGGCACTACCCTTTTCTAGAAACTATAATGCATATAACCACGGTGTGCAACTTATCCCAATGAGTGCCCTGGATGTCTATGCAAAATTACACACCATAGACCTGAATGGTGCATTCTTCGCCCTCAAGGGTGATGATCTTAGAAGAAGTATCATTAACGATGTCACCAGTTGTTTGAAACCAGATTTCACCCACATCTCTTAGATGATCCTTTGGAAGGTTTTTTTTTTCCATCTTGGTGCCGAATTATAAAAAAAACTAGCAACACCTTTTGGGGTTATATGAACTAACCTTATATCTAGAAAGAAAATGGGCAAAAGTGTCCTAAGATCATGCTTAGAGCTATCTAAGAGAGATGGGTGAAATCTGGTGCCAAACAACTGGTGCCATCGCAAATGACAGTTGTCCTAAGATCATCACCCTTTAGAGACAAAAAATGCACCATTTATTTAGCACTTTGGTGTGCAACTTTCCAAAAGAATCCACTGCATTTATGTGATAAATTGCACACCATGTATATAGATTAAAACCATGTATATAGATTAAAACCTATGGAACAAGGTAGAGCCTCCCCCTTAACATAGAACATAAGATTATACTGTATACGACCAGGAGGGGTAGAGAAACATAATAATGTCTTGGAGGCCATCAAAATGAGGCTTATCTCACTAGACCAGGACCTGAGATTTCAGGCTCTGATTGGAGCCATCAGATATTTGTTTGTTGCAGAAATTGAGACTCTGCACACAAAACTATTGGTTTTATGGGGGAATGGTCAGTAATTGTAGAGAAATATGAGTTTGTGAGGAAGAATAGATGGCCTTGATAGTGCAAGCCTGTTCTTGAATCACTATTAACTCACAATTTTTTTCATTGCATTGGAGCGAGTACCCGCCATTTCAAACGACTATACCTCAGGCCAGAAGAAAGAAAAGTCATTTTTCCTTCACCTATTGAAAGTACATACTGTGGAGCAACGCGGCCGAATGGTTACGGCGTTGAACTTCAGATCTAAAAGTCGTGGGTTCAATTCTCGACCACGGTCGTGGGAAAGCTTTTCATTCACATTTTCCTCAGACCACCCGTCTCTAAAATGGATACCTAGCTATATGCAGTGAAAGATATCGCCAGAATGCTAGTGATCAGCGCCTGTAAATGGCAGCGGTATTGTAAATTAGTCAGGGAGTTGAAAAGATATTAAAGTGAGCTGGCCTGGTGGGATAATAATAGAGTGAAATGGCATGAGCGGGCATCAGTTTGGATATGAGACTTCTAAGCCGCATTATTATTATAACTATTATTATTATTATCATCATAATTATTATTATATCACGCCAATAATCCAATAACTTGATGTGGTCAAAAAGCGACTTACGCGTCATTTTGACTGACTGCAAGACATATTGGTTTATTTTCTCCAATTACAATTGTTGATGCTCCCCCTAACAGCTGTTGTTTCCGTTGTTATAGTTCTACTCGGGTGATTTTTTTTTTAAGTTTAATTCACGGGGGAAAAATAAAAATAAAAAAAACTAACGAGTTGTTTCCCTTGCCAATCACTAGGGGGCATTGGTAAATTTCTCCCCAGCCAATCATTCTGCGGCATTGGCTTGTTTAGCCAGTCAAACAGAGGCTTCAAAAAAAAAAGGAAGACAAATCGATTCTTGTGTCTTCCTCATGCACTCTGTCCACGTCTGGATGAATCCTCGGCACAAAGGGCCTCTGATTATTTGGGATTTGACGAAAATCATGGAATGAGACGCAAAAGAGACAGAGAAGAAATAAAGGAGGAGAGAAGATAGAAAGGGAGGAAGGGGAGAAAGAACGAAAGAAAGAACGACGAAAGAAAGAAAGAAAGAAAGAAAGAAAGAAAGAAGAAGAAAAGAAAGAAAGAAGAAAGAAAGAAAGAAAGAAAGAAAGAAAGAAAGAAAGAAAGAAAGAAAAAAGAAAGAAGGAAAGAAAGAAAGACAGAAGTANGAGGGTGGGAGGGAAGGCAAGAGGATGGCATTTGGGTAATTGGGAAAAGAAGAACGGGACAGAAAAATAAAACCTGGTTTCCAATAACAACAGGGCTACAATGAAACTTGCACGCATTGGGGCATGCGCAAAAGGAAACGAAGCGTGCATGTCTGAGCAAATTGTTGGAGCGCGCTACTTGTTATGTAGATACAACGGTTTTTCTATAGCGCAAGATAGATCTGTCGCCATATCAGATTTATATAGCTCACACTCTAGTTCACAATTCACTTATAAATCACATCAGGATGGGGAAGCGCGAACAAAGACACTGGAGCTAGAAAAATCACACATCGAAGTGGCAGAAAGGATGGGGAGGAAAGGTCTGTAGAGACTGGTAGACTTGTCTGAAGGGCAAAAGAAGGAAAAGTCTGTAGGGCGTAGGCTTGTCTTCCACTGAAATATCGAATAGGCTCTATATTGTAACTCATACCTCATAAGAGAAGAGAAGTGATGGAGGCTGGCTATTGACGCCCCTGATCCAGTTACAAAACTCATTTCAGGCTATACCAATGTCAATTTAGGCGTGTGTCAATGTAAAAGACAACGGGGGAGAGGGTAGGAAAACGAAATCAAACTTCCGCCAGACAGAGGGGAAGGGCAAAGAGAAATGTTCTCCTTTACTTGACATTTGGCATTAGTCTTGTAGCGAGGGATCACTCAGCTGGGTAGCTTAGTAGTTAAGAGACCATTTGTTTTGCTATAGATCTAGTACTGTTAGAGCTTGTTTCCACAAGCTTTGGAGGGAGGTGAGGGAGGGGGACGCTTGTAAGAATTACAGGTTCCTACAAAGGCAGACTATGATTTTGTGAATGATAAATTATTGATATCCTGAAAAAATGCCTGATGAATTTCATTTATTTTTGGAAAACAATCTCATATTTTGTTGGGTTTTTTTTTTTTGGGGNGGGGGGCAGAATCTGCACATATATGAAAGAAAATGTGGCGCTCATTCACAACGCGTTTCAGCGCTCTTTTGTAACAATATGCCGTTCAATCGTGTCCCACCGAACCTGATTTAAGCCACACGAGCCGGGCCAGGCAAAACAGATTTGTAACTATTGCGATATTTTATAGATGTAATGTCATTGACCCTTCCTCTAACCAACCTGCCTTCCCCTCCCACCCCTTCTCCTCTCTCCCCCTGCTCGCACGCATACACCGTAAATTGATGGCTCAGTCCCTCGCCCAAGATCTCTGTAATTCATTTTCCCCTCTCCGTCTACAACGTTCACAAACTGACCTGAACAGATCCAGTGCTTTATTATTATGGGCCTGTGAACGGATTTCCTGATCCTCCAAAAATCATAGCCAAAACCACTCCCATATGAGACTTCTTGCCCCCCCCCTTTTCTC
>JAWQUT010000449.1:335035-346471 GCA_033807755.1 Ellobium chinense
GGCATTTTTTAGATCTTGCAAAAGAAATTCAGTAAACCTAAAATATAAAAATAAGTCAGTTCCGTAAATTTCTGATGTCATTGCCTACCAATACAGCTAAATACATATATATAGACGGGGGAAGTAGGAAGTGTGATGTGAGAGAGTAATTGATAAAATAAAAGCAGTACTATCACGATTCATGTGTTAGTTCTCAAAGGTCTGGGTGTCAGCTTGATGAAAAAGTGGTAGATGAGTGGAAATAAAGTACATGAGGAAGATGTACGCGTCTTTTCTTATTCATGTAATATTGTATTGTGAAATGATGAGTGTTGACCTATGGCCTAATAAAAAGCCTTGAACTTGAAGTGTAGTTAACGCAACACATAAATTAACGTTAACTTGATTATGCATACGGCCACAGAACAGTACGAACAAGTTCAGGGGCTTTCCCAGCAGAGTCATGAAGCTGGAGCACTTGACACTCATCTTGTGTTTATGTAGATCGACATTCAAGCTGGATATTTGGTCACAACGTTGCGCTCTTTTCCAGCAGTCTTACCATTAATTAGTTCTTCTGTGTGCCATGTAGATGTTGCAGATGAGTGCTAGATAGAATGGACTGATTAATTGATTTGATGAATGGAATGACTGATTGGTCGATTGACTGATGTGCTGATTGATTTATTGGTTGATAAATATTTGTTTCATGTTTATAATCAGTACAGTCATTTGTTATTATGTATGCCCACATACCACTTTGCGGTTTGAGCTTTTTCTCAATAAACCTTGTTCAAACCTTGTTATAACCTCAGCACAATGGCGCCGTATTCATCATCTCAGTTACATGACTATCATTGTCATCACACTTACGTCCACCATCATCACTATCTAATGAGACAACATCAGCAACAGGTCAACGAAGCCAGTGAGTCACTTATCAAGACTAGCTGTTGCTTGTAGCGAAGACAGTGGTGCCATGTCCCCTCCCTAATCGACCAAAATGTACATCATTCACTCATCCTTCTCCCCCTCTCCCCCCCCCCCCCCNCCCCCCTCAAGCCTCTAATGTCCAGCATCACACAGACATTGAAGAGGTAACCAAGCAAGATCCGCTGGGTTAATGTTGGCTGGTCAGGTCGATACGGACAGCCCAAGCATTTGCACTGTCCAGGACCGTGGATGCCACCGTACCGGTCGCCAGGGGTTGGGGGTCCCCCGTAGGGATTGGGGCTGCTTTGAACAAGAACAATGAAGATTGGGTAAGATGGCGCCAAGGAAACAGAAAAGTCTCGGTAGTATGAGGATGACACTTCTGCCCAAAAAAACTCAAGCGCAAAAGGGGCGGGGTGGGTGGAGTGGGTAGGGAAGACTGGGGCATTATGGAAGCGACGGTCCTGCTGGTGCTCTAAAGCTACCATAAAGTGAAGGCCAAATGTCATGTCGACGCTCCGGATCTTTTTCTATCTGGTCATAACCCTGGCGGGGCTTTTCATTGCTTTACGTCACTGTATATATGTACAGAAAACTTTCTTTTCCTCGCTCACTCGTATACACAAAAATACCCAAAAACCAGGCTGTACTGGTTTTTGGAAATATACTAAAACCGTTTGGGGTTGAAGATCTCTGGACACTTTGTTGTTGTTGTTGTTGTTGTTGTTGTTGTTATTGTTGTTGTTGTTGTTATCTTAAATCTTGATATAACGTGGTCCAGTAGCTGAGAGGACAATATTCAGCATTTCGAAGAAAGCTAATTCTACACACAAAATGTTTTGTTAACACACCACAGGAAAGCATGTCTAGGGCATAAGCTTAAATGTTGGAACGAAGGTCCAGAATCTCATGATGTGTAACTTCCATTTGCTCACTTTACCTTTGTGACATGAACTGATAAATTTTCTTGACATCTTGCAGCAAATGTCATTTGTTTCCGCACTGATCTAGGTTACTGTGCACCTGAACTCTCATGTCTGTTTTTTTGTTATTTTTGTAATCACTTTAAGCCGGGAGTGTGATATCTTTATCACTACAGAGTTTGTTATTTTTTTACAATTGGCTATTTTTCAGTTGACGTTCTTTCTGGCTACCTTTTATTCTCAGGAAAGGAAGATAACTGACTCCTTAATTATATTAGCATGAACTCCCGCTCTGCGAACGGAACACTGGATGACTACATTATGTGTTTGCCCGTTCAAATGGTCCTCGGCGGCTTTACACTGCGAGGCGTCACCCAGGAAAGGTCGGTGGAATTCAAAATTTTAAGTCAGCCTTGAAAAGGAAGAAATGGAAGGTGCGATACAAACTTGCTCATACGTTATTAATGGAATCTTGCGCGTCCGGAGAATACACATTGATCGTAAACTTTCTCCTGTCTATTTGGTTAAGCTGGAAGGACTGGCAGAATTTACGAACGAAGGTTTCGGAGTTTGCTGCGCTCGAAAATAGGAGCTCCCCACGCCCCCGATCCATTCCTATAATATGGATGAAAAGGAATTTTAGTGACGCCACTGGTGTCTTTGTTTAAGAGTTCGAGTGTCCCAGGCATCTGTCTGGAAATAAAGATATTTCAACATGCATAATCTATATTTACATTCTGTCATCTTTACTCAGAAGCAAAGTTAATAGAAAATACCGACCTGTGCTGGAACGATATGCAATGACAACACCAATAAAAAGATGTGCGCTTAGCAAGAGAACGAGTGCCAACTGCCAACAGAAACCGCTTTTATCGTATGTGCAGGTAGTGCGGCGTGATGTAAAAATCCGGGTACAAGCTTCCAAATTTGATGGTGAATCGTGCACTGTCAGTGTTCCAATGTAACCGACTATTATTTTTCTTTAACGTCCATCGGAACGGCGTGGCTGAATGGCTACGGCATTGGACTCAAGATCTAAAGATCATGGGTTTGATTCCCGATCGCGGTCGTGTTATACGTGCCTTGGGAGGGCATTTCATTCACATTTTCCTCAGTCATAATGTCTGTAAAATGGGTATCTGGCTATAGGCGATGGAATAAACTGTTTGCGTGCTAGTGTTCATTGCCTATAAATGGCACCGGCACTGTATGTTTCTCAAAGAGTTGAGAATATGCGAGAGTGATCAGACCTGCTGGGATAATAGTACGAAGTGACATGAGTGGGTGTTAGCTTTGGATACCAGAATTATAAATCGATTATTATATCATTGTTTTTATCTCTTTTACGCCCAAGCCCTTCGTCTGTATATAATACAACAGATTCCAGACTTCTTCCTGTAGGTTGGTGAGATAGACTTCAGGAAATAAGACATAAAGCATCCACAAACATATGCCGACACCTATAAACGCATGCCGACACTTGCAAACATATTTTATGCCAGCATTCAAAAGAATTCCGCTCTGATATACAAACATCATAACTCTGTAGATGTTCTGCCAGGGATCAGGCTCTGCTATCTCAGCCCCTCCCTCTTCCCTCATAGGCGTTTGAGACGTACAGCACCTCGGGTCGTCAATCCAGTGTTATCATAGTATCGGGTTTGTGCAATAATTTGAACCAGTCCTTGTTTTCAAGGCTGTAAGTCTCCGAATAGTCCCACTAGACTAGAGGACAGTAAATGAAGCCAAAAGAACGACAAAGAAAACAACATCAAACCACCACCAACCACAAAAAAACACGATACATTTCACAGATTTTGAGGTCCCAGCAAGCAACACCCACTTCCCCTTAAATTGCAGGAGACATGAGTATGGAACTTCAACAGTCCTTGCTTTCAGGTTACAGACCTGTAATGGGATTGGACCCTTTTTTCCTCTAGGGGCTATCTTAACATTTTGAGCTGCCCTCTGAACCCAGTTTTAGCTTTCACCCACACCCATACCAGATTGAAGCTCATTATGTGGCCCAAATTTTAAGACTGACCCAACCCTAGCAAGCCCATTGAAATTTTGAGCCTGGCTGCTATTTGTAAACAGTCTACATTTTTCACTGGTCAACGCCAAACCCTCCTCTTCCGCCTGAGCACACCCTTGACCTGGCAGTTCCAGCCCAGGACTAAATAGTGCCTGGCAAAATAAAGTAAAATGGACACAGTTTCCCATGATATCAAAATCCCCCCCCCCCTCCCCCGGTGCCCTTATTACTGGAAGCAGGGAATGCCAAAATAGGGAAAAGGGGAGATAAAATATAACCCCTTGGTAGTAGGACCCAATAGTGAATGTACAATTACAGGCCTGTAACCTGCAAGGCTAAAACAGTCTTCTAATATGACAACCACTCTTAAGGAACAATAAATGGAGCCAAAAGAACAACACACAGCAGCATCAGCAACAACAACAACAGCAACAACAACAACAACAACAAAAACAACAACAACAACAGCAACAACTACACCAACAAATTCCATAATTTATGGGGTCACAGCTCGCACGTCCCCTCCCCCCCCCCCCCCCCNCCCCCCCCAAAAAAAAAATCCTCTTCATTGCATTGCAGGAGACGGGGGTATGATAGTTCTGCCCCTGCCTCAGAGACCGTCTTGTCGATAATTATCGATATGCAGAGTAAACAGAGAAGAGTGCTGTCGCCCAGCGGTATAATAGACATATTCATACTCTTGGTGAAATATTAACTCAAGACTCTCTGGTATTCAGAAACGATGAACACTGAAAAATAGATTGGGGAAGGGAAGGGGCCTTTCACTTTTTTTCTGCTGCACCTTCAGTATCGAATTACCCTTTTATCACTGTGGAGTGGTCTAGAACTTTGGGCTAGCGAAAGCTGCTGTGCTTATGAACAGGTTACGAACTCTTGAGAACGGTTTTCAAAACCACGGTGCCCCCAAAAATGGAGAAAGATCCTTTCACTTTCTCTGCTACACCTTCAGTATCGGAATAGACTACCCTTTAATCACTATTGAGCGGCCCAGAACTTTGGGCCAACGAACGTTCCTGTGCTTGGGAATATGTTAGTAACCCTTTAGAACGGTGTTCAAGACCACGGTCTCCCCAGAAATGGAGGAGACTTTCACTTTCCCTGCTGCACGTTCAGTATCGGATTAGACTACGCTTTTATCACTATGGAGTGGTCGAGAACTTGGGCCATCGAAAGTTCCTGTGCTTGGTAATATGTTAGGAACCCTTCCGAACGGTGTTAAGACCACGGTTTCCCCAGAAATGGAGGAGACTTTCACTTTCTCTGCTGCACCTTCAGTATCGGATTAGACTACGCTTTTATCACTATGGAGTGGTCGAGAATTTGGGCTAGCGAAAACTCCTCTGTTTATGACCATGTTACGAACCTTTCAGAACGGTCTTTCAAGACCACGGTGCCCCAGTCCTTTGACTTTATCTGCTGCATCTTTGGTATCGGATGAGACTACCCTTTAATCACTATGGAGCGGCCCAGGAATTTGGGCCAGTGAAAGCTGCTGTGCTTGGGAATATGTTACCAACCCTTCAGAACGGATTTTCAAGATCACGGTGCCCCATGAGCGGGTATAAAATCAACCAATGAAATTCGGTCTCGTTCAAAATCCCAATTAGAGGACCAATCCATCTCCCGCCACATTAACTGCAAGACTTTATTTTGAAGCAGTGTTGCTGTTTTATGATAAAAGGCCGTATACGACAGGTAATAAGTAGATCATAGTCATCTACTGGACCTTTCATTTTGAGCCTTATATTCTCTTTCTTTTAAGAAGAGTTATTCTCTTGTAGGTTTTAGTGCTTGAGATAGCTAACTATAATAATATGCTATTGAATAATTAATAAGGTAAGGCGCACCGCAAATCAGGGTTGAGCAAGTTCACTGAAGAAGTCAATTCAGATCAAGTTCAGTTCACTACAGCGTAGGTCTATGAAAACTGAATTGTTTTCAGATCAGACCAGTTCCGCTTGGTTTTAGAAATCGGCATTCGGTTCTGGTTTCGGGGGTGGATGTGAATGGAACTGAAATTTAGGTAGATAATGAAAGTTCAGATCAGCACCCAAAATAGCTACAGATCAGATCGAGATCAATTCGTCCAAAATTAGCTAATAAGTTAAAATAAAGTTCACATGGACTGAACTTACGTTCACTAACAGCGTTCATAAGTTCTCAGTTCTGTCCAATCATGCCGCGAACGTTCCTGCATCTCCTATAAAATTGGGTGATTTAGGTGAATACGGTGTTTTCCCGTAAAACAGCAAAGTTAAGGGCTTGATTAAAAAGCGGTGCCGTCTCTTAAATAATAATTTGGACGTTCACGTCTTTAGCATCGACTTGCAACGAATCGATCGATCAAACTGCCGACCAAATGCTGGATGCTAGACTAATTTGTTCATCTCAGTGGAAAAAAAAGACATTCGCAAAATGAATTGGGAGAGATGGCAACCTTGTTATATCGGCTTAAGCCCTCAGGTTGTCTAACCTCTCTCTCTCTCTCTCTCTCTCTCTCTCTCTCTCTCTCTCTTTTCTTCTCTTTATTTCTTGTCCACTTCCCTCTATCTTCGCTCCTTCCTACTTTATTTTTTTTCCTCTTGAGTTCTTCTTGGGCTTCTTCTCCCTCGCCTTCCTTTAATTTCCCATGCTCTCCCTTTCTCTCCCTCCCCCTTTCTCCTTCTGTCTTCTCTATCTTCCTTTCTGTACCCCCACCCCCCACCCCAATTCCTCTCTTTCATATCCTCTTCTTTTTGCATTCTCCTTTCAGTTTTGCTTCCCAATCACCTCCTCCCTCCTCCCACCCCCGGCACCCAGACTTTCATATTCTAGCCCCGTTGAAACTGGTTTGGGAAAGTTGTGCATAACAGTTTCATTACGATACCTACGCAGTATTAAAACTGAAAGATAAATATAATAAATTATTTAAGAACGAAGAACGTTTTCCAAAACTCGGTAAACGTACTTTCGTTGAAAATTGAGCTTCTAGTATATTCTGAGTGATGCATTTCGGTGTTAATTCACTGAAATCAAAACTGATGTTGAAATCTGCACTCTTTCAAGTTTATGTCGTTTAATAATTAAACATACCTGCACGAAGATCAGTTACTTTCATCTTGTTCCCCTGTATTTGAAAAAAAAAAATCAGAGATCACAAACTGAGTTTTGAAACAGAACGCTCTTCAATTTTTATGATAGAAAACTTGCGCATTAACGATAGGATTTCTTACCACCGAAAGAATTACATTAATTCTGCATGTCCAACACTACTAAGAGTGCATTCAGCATGGACGCACGAGGTAATTCTAATGACTGTAGTGTGAGAGATCACATCCTTAATGCGCAAGCCTCTAGTTATTAAAATAAAAGTCACCAGCAGAGTGTCAGTATAATGGAACAGAGCCTCAGGAACCCGAACTCCAGGCTATCAGTCCATAATTTCGAGTTCGTGAGATGTTTGAGTTCATGGATAAAACTTTATATAGTACCCAGGTAGGCCTGAGGCGTTGATCATCAGCATCATGACACCATTCTCTACCTGTAGCCATTTGACAGATATGAGATAAGTGTAAATAAAATGCTTTTTACGACATGACTGTGGCCGGGAATTAAACCCACGACCTTTTGATCTTGAGGCCAACGCCGTAACCACTGGGCTACCCTGCTCCAGACAGTAAGAGACCCGGTACCAGGTCATGACAATGAATATGTGAGATTTTCAAGTACATGTTGTTAGTGGCACGAAAGACACAATGACTTGCATGAGAGACCATGAGAAAGTGGCGAGAAAGGAAAGCGACTGGTGCATATACTAACCATCAATTCCAGCACATATGTGTCTTCTTTCTCTTTCTTTCTTTTTTTGGCTGTTTTATTCTTCCATTTCTTTATTTCTTTCTTTCTTTCTTTCCATCCTTTTCCTCACTTCTTTCCCTTTTTCTTCATTTTCTTTGATTTGATGTAGACTATGTATTGAAGTTGTGTTATTGGCCCAGAGCCTAATAAAGACTTTGAAGCTTTGGCCATGAGGTGCTCCTATATTCATATAGATACACTTGAACCATGAAGAGAAAATATCAATCGATCGATCAAAATCAATCAATCAAGCAAGCAGCTAATCCGTCACTCAGCCATTCATTCAATCAGTCAGTCAGTCAATCAGTCGTCTTTTCAGCTGTTATTAATTTCTTCGCCAATCTTCTTTTCATGTCTCCATTATTCTTAATCTACCCCCCCCCCCCNCCCCCTGCCCTCCCCAACCCCATATTCTCCACGGTTAAATCTGAGGACTAACCAAACAGCCAAAGAACTCCCGTCAATACTATCACTGGTAGCAACCATGGGGACTGATGTCTATAAAGCTCCAGTTAATCACTAGCTCCACTTCTTTCCTTTTCAGTTCTGTGAAAAAAACACTGTGTCGCTTCGGGGTTTCCTCGGAGATTATAATGATGAGGTCCATAAGCTTCATATTAAGGCCAATGCACATGCCCGCTCACGAAACTTCACCTTATCATTACCCAGGCAGGCAGGGTCACTCAAGGACAGTCTCAACTCTCTGGGGAGCACATAGTGCCGCTGCCATTTACAGGCGCTGAATACTAGCACACTGACTGTATCTTTCACTGTCTTCGTATTAAATGCTTTCCCATTTAAGTTTTCATTTGTTTTAACTTTTCAAAAGAGTATTTATGTTGTTTTCGTTTCCAATTTCGTTTTCTTTTACGTTTCAGTTTTTATTCGTTTTTCAGAATCACTTCGGTTTTCAGTTTTTTGATTACACAAAACTCGTTTTAGTTTTAGTTTTTGTTATAAATCTAGTCTACTTGAAAATACTTTTTGTTTCGTGTTGTCTTGAACAAAAGCTTCAAATAGCTATTGTTTTTATTTAAACTTAATTTTAGTTTTATATTCGTTTTCAGCCCTACTCATGATAGTGTTTTGTAGTATGAACATGATGATATTATCGTTAATAATACTCTGATTCGTCAGGGCTATTTATTTCTGTTTCTTCAGGAGGGGTGATACAAAAGGATCAGGATAAATACTGCAAGATGAAATGATTTTCAAGCGTGTAGTCGATCTATAGCTCGTCGGCGTACTGCAACAATCCTGTAGCCCACAATCAAATTAACCCGCGGGTTACAGAGCTATTGTTTCACATCGACCATATACTGTGGTCTGGGCTTATTCCCAATAAACTTGTTAAACTTGTTGTTAAACTTGTTACTGTGTAACGTTCCCATTCTGAATGCATTAGAGATTAATCCTGTCACTGCCTTATGCCCGAGAAATTCTTGAACCTCAGAGTTCATAGTTTTATAATGAGAGGAATGGAAAAAGCTGAAATATGAGTAGATATAGGCTTTTACTTGCTGATTGTTAGGAAAAAAAACACCTATGATTACGTTTTTCAAGATTTGGAAGTCTCTTGTTTTATATGCTCTGATTTGAAGAATCTCTATGTGATCATTGGCAGCGAATGGGTTCTTAATAATTGTGTTCTACCCTGGCCAGTTAGTTACAGGAGTATTGTATCGAAAGGGATGTAGGGTGGTGGGGAAATGGGGAAGGCGGGTGGATTTTATTTTATTTTGGAACGGTGGGGGAAGTGAGAAAGGGACAGCGTTTTGTGAGTAGTTCTCACAATCCTGAGACTGTCAAGTCTGAGATCTGTGTGATCGGACTCCCGGATAGGGTGTTTTATCTCGCAGTATCCTTGGAAAGATACATAACTCCCATTTCTCACTCGATTGTGATATTAGAATCTAGAGTTCGGGGCAACAGGGCGTTGCACCACTGAGAGTAGCAATGACTTTGTTAGGTATGTCATTTTTAGTGTTGTATAGCAATACGTTCATCGTGTGTTGTCGTAAGGTTATGAAGAATGAATGAGATGTCGCCTGTATTGAAGTAAAATGTGCTGCTTTTCTATTTCAATAATGTAAATACGACTTTATACAGTAGACAACAGTTAAAAAGAAGTCTGCGCGACCAAACATGTATGTTGGGTTTAAACAGAGTTTCGATTCAGACTAAAACAAAGGAGCATAAACCGGGCTTTTTGTTTCTTTCCGTTTTAATGGCACTTTTAGTTTGGCCGTTTTCGTTTTAACCAATACCTACTGAACTTAAACATCCACTCTTACGATAATACGGCATGGCATTGTAAGACAGGTTTCCTGCTGGCAGGGTTGAGCAAGTTCACTAAATAAGTCAATCCAGATCAACTTCAGTTCACTAAGAAAAAAACAGACCCTAAGATCAAGTTTAGCTCAGTTCCATTAAACGTCAGTAGCTCTCAGATCAAATCAGTTTCTCTTGGTTTCTGAAACTGACATTCGATTCTGATTTTTGAGGCAGATATGAACTGAAGTGAAATATAGATAGAAAATCAAAGTTAGATCAAAAACTCAAAACAGCTGGTTCAAATCCAAATCAGTTCGTCAAAAATAGCCTTTCTGTTCACATCGTTCACGTGAATTGAACTTATGTTCACGAACTGCGTTCATATGAACTCAATTCTGCCCCAACCTGCTTGCGGGTATAATAAAAGACTCGGTGTTTTCTTTGCAGTACGAGTAAAGGGCCACAAATGACACTGGTGAATGGGGACTACAAATGACACTGGTGAATGGGGACTACAAATGACACTGGTGTGTAGGGATATACGACCGTCTAAAGATGGACTATAACTGACAAGGTATGACTTCTAATATGGAAGAGGAGACTCGTGAAATTAAAGTTTGAACAGGGTGGAGAGGATGAGGAAGCTGACGAAAGCTCCGCATTCTTTAGTAACGGGAAATTCTTCCTCGAGACCTTATTAAAGTGAATATATTTGAAGAGACTCTGTCTGGAAGCGTCATCAAAGAGTTTAATCGATAGAGATGAAACATTGCGGCGATGGCAGGCAGGGGCACGTGGTGCGAACGGTCAACAAAATGAAACTTGGAAAGTACATGTACTACGTGAGGCGGGGTGGTGTGGGAGGAAGGCAATAGGGTGATGTATTGAAAAGGAATCCAACTTTCTTCTTCCTCTTCTTCTTCTTCTTCTTCTTCTTCTTCTTCTTCTTCTTCTTCTTCTTCTTCTGCTGTGATTTAAGAAGTGGCCGATATAGACATGGGCATGACAGGCACGTATCCAGGGTCCGTCATTGGTAGGGGTCCTCGCCGGATGAAGAGAAAGGAGGGGAGGAAAAATACAGAGGAGAAGGGATGAAGGTAGGAGAGAGCTGGACGAATGTTCATTTCTAAACTTGTTGTCATGGCAAAGTTTCAGACTCCTGAGTTAGGGGAGCCCCGCACCTTTCTCCTGACATCTCCCAACACCCCTCCCCTCCATCCCCACACACCTTCCCTACCCCCGACCCCTCGTTCGATTGTTTGTAAGTACATTTCACATTTGTTTTTTTTTTTTAAACTATCAACCAGGTTTTTAGAGCAGTCGTCTGGGGCCCTTCAATCGACCGACGGTTGATTTGGTATCATTATTTTGCTCAGTTTAGAATATGAGTCTATCGATACAGCTGCAGGGATGGGTAACCGAACTTTATTTGGT
>JAWQUT010000449.1:346481-366506 GCA_033807755.1 Ellobium chinense
GGGGGGGGGGGGGGGGTGGGAGCTCAGTCTGTTTGTGAACTCAAGGCATTTTAGTCATTGGGCGTCTTGTAAAACTGTACCAATAATACTGTCAAAATTGAATACGAAGATTAAAGTCAGTGGGATGGATGGGACAGATTTATAGACTGAGCGAGAGACAGAATGAATGAATGAATGAATGAATGAATGAATGAATGAATGAATGAATGAATGAATGAATCGAAAAGACTCGAAAAACAAAGAAAACAAAGAACACAACGTAACAAAACTACCTCGGAGTTCACTAGGAATTAGATCTCCTGTGATCTTATTGGTAACCTAAACTTACATGTAAAAGACTCCATAACAGCAGAGAGATCTTATGTTCAAGTTAGGATCTCGTGCGAAACATTATGGCAGAGATAGGCATGCGCATACAGCATTCGTGGTGTTAAGATAACAATAGTCAATAGTGCAGTACTAACTAGGCGTAGAACTCACATCTGATTCTAGTTTGCAACATGCAATAAGATGGTAATACCAGGAAATGCCTACCTCCGACATAACAGTCCAGAAGAGATCTGAACTTGACAATAAAGCTCTCTTTACCTAGCCGTTGGGGAGCAGCCTAAATATAATAAAAGCTCTCATTTCTTTACCGCTGGTGGTAGCAGCCAAAATATAATAAAAGCTCTCTTTACTTTACTGCTGGTGGTAGCAGCCAATATACAAGTACTGTATAATAAAAGCTCTCTTTTCTTTACTGCTGATAGAAGTAGCCAATATATAGTAATAGCTCTCTTTACTTTACCGCTAGTGGCAACAGCCAATTCATAATGAAAGCTCTCTTTACTTTACCGCTAGTGGTAGCAGGCAACATAATAATAAAAGCTTTGTTATTTTTTTAAACTGCTCCTTGTAGCAGCTACTGTGGCAATGTTAGGGCGTATTTACATTCGGATCCGGCATGACTCTGCTCTTGACTAGCAGTTGTCATGTTCGCTCTTTTTCATTAATTCTACTCCCATTATGCTTACAGGTTACTTGTGGATTCAGTGGTCCTGTCACCTGTGTAGGATACTTCAGTGTAGCGGAGTACACTCATTACAGTCTTTTGCATCTAACGGGAAGCAAAATTTGGCTGTCTTTCCCGTCCCACCCCCCTTCCGTCTCTTGTCTCTCTGTGTCTCACTGTCTGTCTGTCTCCTTCCCTCTCCCTCTTTTTCTCTCTCTCTCTCTCTCTCGTTCCTCCCGTCCCCCATCCAAAGCATGACAACATTCACCCTCAGCATTTTCTCTGCTTTCTTGCATTTGATTTCCCTTCCCCTTGTTTCTCTGTCCGTCCTGAAATTGGCCGCTACCCCACCCCCTCCACCACCCTGGACCTGCTATTGTACTCGTTTGGAAGCAGACAAAATAATTTTCCTTGTGGAAGCGCACATTTTTCTTAATTAGTCTGTCTTCTATCTCTACCCTGGACTGCTATTTTTCCTTTCGGTTATTTCCATCCTTGTTGTCCAAGTGCGGAAGAAACTAGTGAACACTGTCCGCCTTTCTCAAGGATGGTCATTGCCTGTCCAACCCGCCAGTGCAGTCCCTTTTTAGAAAGCCAACTGTCTCCATCTCACCCCTCCCCCTCACTTCCCCCATCTCCCGTTACCCCAACCCTCATTGTACATGACCGTATAGCTGAGAGTCCAGTTTAAAAGAAATAAACAGAAAATCCATCGTCTGACCAATCCACCATTTCTACCGCCATCCCGCCACCCCCACCCCCCTNTCCCTGAACATGGGGCTGATGATCCAGAGTAAAAGTAACAGCTTAATCGTCCCCCTCGTGATTTCTTTTTCAGGGAGTCGTTTCTTTCCGCTAAAGCATGCACAAAAAGGGTGCGAGGATAGAATTCAAAGACTTTGACCTTAAATGGATTCAGAATTCCTCAATCAACTGTGGACTAGAAAGAACCAGTGATAAAATGATTTTTTTTTTTCTCCAATCGGTGGAACCGCAAATCGTTGGTTTTAAACATGTCGTCCAGGCTGAAGGGTAGCAAACGGCTGGTCGGATGTAAAGAAATCAAAACCTCGCGGAGATCAAGATAAAAAAAAAGATAGCGTCGTGATAAGAATCGCGCTACAGCGATTCTTTGTTGGATTGATTTACATCAGACCCTCAATATCCGATTTCATGAACAGGTTGAAAAGTAATCTAAGCTAATTTTTTGGCTAGGTTGGGCATTTCGGGGCCATGTTTCTCACTGGGTTTACAGGGAAGCAATTTGTCTCGCCATCACCTGTTTACAGATCCTTCCTTGTCCCTGTCCTTGACATCTTTGTGGAAGTACAAAGGCTTTATTCCGTTTCATATTATTTGACACAAAGCTTACTGACGTAGACTGTATTGATACTTAAAACATATCAGACTCTGTTTCCAAACCAACTGACCAACAGTTGTCGATATAGATTTTCGGTTACTCCCCTTCTCATTTATTCACTGACGACTTGTATAAACTGCTCCTTGTCATTACCATTGCTACTGCCAATATCGAGGTAGGCTGAATGTATTATCGCCGACAGCTAATGTTTGTGTGTTTGACCATTGCCACTTTTATGAATCGGATACAAAATGTCTGCAGCTGGAAGATTTAGGCTTGTAACGCCAAGACCTACCCACATATAAATCTTACAATCATTGACCGATATACCGTCTTCTATCTAGACTAGATACAGAACGTAAGATAATATCCCATTCCCTACGCTACCGCCACACACACACAAACACCATCACACGCACACACACACACACACACACCATCACACACACACACACACTATCATCACACACACACATACAATCACACACACACACACACTACCATCACACACACACATATCCACATACACACACATCCACACACAACCACCATCATCACACACACACTACTACCACCCCACATACAAAACCCAAGTGGACACAAGCTTTAGCATCCGTCGCAACGAGCAACATGTCACACTTAACAGCAAACGCTAATATGGTAATGGGCAGTGTCTGAGGCCAGTCCTCAGTGCTTTTCCTGCCAATTTTTGTAATATATGTTACGGTCAATGCCCGTGTTGCACCCAGAGTCTTCGTGAGAAACAATAAAAACTGCGGACATTGGAACACACCCTAGGTGCATCTAGTGTAATGGGGGATCTAGATCCACGTACGTCTGACACAATGCCGAATGCAAGCTTGTGTTGTTATTGATTGTAAAGAATTCCTCCCTCAACGGTCGTGGAAATGACTAATACAAAGAAA
Organism: Ellobium chinense; assembly: GCA_033807755.1. Taxonomy (NCBI): domain Eukaryota; kingdom Metazoa; phylum Mollusca; class Gastropoda; order Ellobiida; family Ellobiidae; genus Ellobium; species Ellobium chinense. The sequence continues at coordinate 349,762 of JAWQUT010000449.1, forward strand.
GAAAGAAAGAAAGAAAGAAAGAAAGAAAGAAAGAAAGAAAGGAAGTGGACGTTTTATAATTCAAATAGTATGCTCCAGTCGTTTGTGCCACCTAGTGGTGGGCCAATACCCCATCTCCCTTTTTTAAGCATCGTTTTAATCCGTCTTCGAGCTCTATATATACGAAATATCGATTCTTTTACTATTCTGATACTTAGCACCGGGTTGGCATTCTATTCTTTCGATACTACCGATACTTCGATACTACCGATACTTCAATATTACCAATAGTTCGATACTATCTATATTTCTGATACATTCGATTCTTCCGATACCATGAAGGAAACCGGTAACCAGTATAATACTGAGAATCGGAAAAGGATTGACCCTAACACACACTAAGATACTGTAGGGTCTTTGGTAAAGACTTTAAAATGTTATTGAGGATTGGATGAAGATCAAAATTAGACTAGGTCTTCTTTAGATGCTCTTGATATTAGGTCAATGTTGTCGGGAAAGGTGAGACATGAAACAGAAATAATTTTCAAAGAAATGGAACCGGTGGTGGGAAGAGGGCTGTGAGGGGAATCTTGATTGAGCCAGGCAAAATGTCCCCACTTTCATTAAAAGCATACAAAACAGTATTGAAACTTCAGAGTTTGACTACAAAAACTATTAATTCCTAGGCATCGAAAGTATCGATACTCAAAAACGATTCTACTTCTACTTCCGGCCAGTCAACACTGAATTTTCTTTATTCAGTTCTCTTTACTTTGGCGTTCGCTTGCCTGTTATCGGAAATAGAGTCTCACTCCCTCCACGTTTTGCTCCACGCTTATAACACATACACGTCACAGCTATGATTACTTATCAATTATTAGCCATTACCTCTCTTGAGTTCTATCTCTGTCTCGCCAACTCTCTTTCGGTCGGTCTCTCTTTCTCTCTCTCTCTCTCTCTCTCTCTCTCTCTCTCTCTCTCTCTCTCTCCATCTCCTTCGCTAGCCAGACTTACCAAGCCCCAAGCACCCAGTGGGTCCCGCGCCTCTCAAAGACCTACATCTCTCCTTCATGTTAAGATCTCCGTGGCATTTGTTGCTTGAGGATCACGTGGCCTATTAATCCAGCACTGCCACCACCTCCAGCAGTGTTGACCAGATTATTTTTTTTTTCGTTTGTTTTCCTCTTTCTCGCTTGATTTGCGATGATTTGTTTGTTTGGCTCAATCTTATTCAAAGCTTCGTCTATTCTCTACAAGAGCTGTCCCTGTTCTATAGCCCTGTCCTGTTTTCACGCCCCCCCCACCATCCAATCGTCTCCTTCGCTCCCAAAGTACTCATCCTCATCCTCATCCACCCCCTCCCCCTCGTAAATCAAAAGCGAAGCTTCTCTTGGCACGAGACCAACTCGTTGCCGTTACTCGTTGATAGGACGGACGTGATTGAATGTGTTCTGTGTTCGCTAAAAACCCCAGACGAGGAAATATGAATCGTCGGTCATAATTTCCTCCCTTTTTATTCCCGCTCTCCTCCACCGGAGGACATGAAAAAGACTCATGGTTTTGTCCAAACGGAAGAAGGGAAAATATCAACGGAACGTACCAAGCAAGATATATGGCTTGAACAAACACATCGTGCATGACAGTGTGGGTGGGCTGTCATTTGAAACTTTTGTTCCCCGCTATGTCATACCGACATCTTGATGCAGCACCCCAGGTGGCTGTCCACTACAGATGGCAATACCGAAACCGTTTATACATCACACGGCAAAACAAACAAAACGCTCTTTGCGTATTCCATATCAACACAGCCAAACCCCTAATCAGTCAGTTACTTAACTGATCGATCAGTGAGGAAGTCAATCAGTCAGTTAATCGATCGATCGATTGATTGAATGATTGATTGATTGATTGATTGATTGATTGATTGATTGATTGATTGATTGATCAGTCAGTCGCTCTTTCAGTCAATTTTCATCCATCCATCCATCCATCCATCCATCCATCCATCCATTCATCCATCCATCCATCCAAATTGAATATTGCACAGAATTTACTGTGTTCTCAAATCACTAGCGCCTATGAAATTTAACACAAACCAAAAACTTTCTGTGACTAGTTTCAGGATTACCTTTTTCCATCACTCCTAACGAACATCCATTCGCACACCATCTGCGAGGCAAACGAACAAATTTCTAAGTGGTAAACGTGTAGCGAATGATGTCGCCTTGCCCTAGGGGACGCTAAATAAAGCCAATTAAGTATACGTACAGCTCCCCACCATGTTACCAGCATGGCGACTGGCGAGTGCTATGGAGTGTTTCTCATCCTCCATATAACTGCTAGAGATTTTCAGTATGCCTACGCGGTCCAGAGGAACAATAAGTGTTCCCCATTTTCGGTACCGCTTTTGGAAAGGACAAGGATATACAGAATGCAATAACAATTTTTCCTGTGTCTGGACAATTTCATCGCCTGAGCGTATTGACTAAAACGCTCGTTATAACGATCCCCGATGGTAACTCTGGGACTCTCTCTTTCTCTTCTCCTCTCTCTCTCTCTCTTCTTCCACCCCCCCCTCTTTCTTTCTTTCTTTCTCGCTCTCTCTCTCTCTCCCTCTTACTCACCGACACGCGTACAAAGAGTCTAGAACTCTTTCGGTCGATTGACCTCCTAGCTTTTTTTGTAGATCAGTCAGTCTATCAGTAGTAAATCAGTTCCAGTAACTTTCTCATTCAGCACCCAGTTTAGTCTCCTCCCACTCACATCCAGTCGACAAGACAGAAGACATCGATGCACAGTTGAAAGACGATAAGCTCCCTTCAAACGCGAGACTGCAACTATTACAGATCTACCCTTCCCCCCTCCCTCTACCCCAATCCCCACCGGAAATCAATCAAGATATTTGGACGAGAACACCTCATTTCTCTCCCGTCCAATCGCGTATCGACTTTATTTATTTTATTCCTTTTTATTTTTGTGGTGCCGTGAGCACCTCTGATCTTCGTCCCCCCCCTCCCCCCTCCTTTTCCTTGCAGGAGCTGAGGATGTGGAACGGGTGGGTTGGGGNTTGGGGGGGGGGGCTGTTGGGGTGACGAAGTAGGAGCTAGCTCGCTACATGTGTCATTCACTGATCCTGATCCCTGCGATATTGCCGGGCAAGATCGTCTCTGAGTATCGATACTCTCATTATTCAAAACTTTCGATGTCAGTATCAAAACTTTGGAAATTTGATATCATTATATAAAAAGAAGTATTGATGCTTTCTATAGTAGCGCAAGTTCAGTTAGGAAAACAACTGACTCTAACAAATTAACGATACACAAGAGAAGACCTGGCTGTAGACCAAATGAAGGAAAACCTTTCAAACAAACTTCGAATTAACTCTCATCAAACAGCCTGTCATTCATAGTGAAAAACAATATCGAAAGTAAATTCGACCTCCTTCCGATCGTCAGGGCCAGTGCCGTATACATAAGCCTTACGTTAGCTAACTCATTGCGGTAACCATGAGAAATTCACAAAACATTAGTAGTGTAGCTAACGCAGTACGTTAATTAACGTATGGATGGTGCACGAGGCTACAGGTCTACCAAAAAAGTATCAAATTTTCAGGCCTTGTCGTATACGGCGTAGTAGATTCGACATATAATCGATTTTATCTATACATGGAGATTGACAGTGAAGGCTGAATATCACAACACAATATACGAATATTAGGTAGCGGGCTGTCCCCAGCTCCTCACTACCCTAGTTGTCCTGGCCACCAACAGTCGTGGAGCGCGATAATGTTGCCAGGTTAGCTACTAAACAGCCAAATTTGGCTACTTTTCAAGCCGCTCGGCACTTTTTTAAAGTTATGACGGCTTGGCTCTTTTCCAGTTATTTTATTTTTTTATTTAAGGTTATCTCTATACATTTTATAAAATTGTTCCCGTCAAAGATGACAAATATTGTCTCCAAAAAGTTTCTTTCAATCTGATCCAAAACACAGAGATTTTCGATTTTTAAAAATTGATTCTTAGTTCTAGTTAGACATTATTTTAATTTTTATGTCACGTCTTGCCCTATGTCATGTCTCTTAGTTTTTACACTTCTGTTTACGATGATATTTGATATTACATGTATTTCCATTTCTGAATAGTTAATTACTTTTTGGCTACCTTTTACCTATATAGTTTGGCTACTTTTCATGTGTGGTTTGGCTACTTCATACAAATCTGACCTGGCAACACTCAACCACACCCATTGATCTATTCCACCATATCAGACTAAGCTACTGTTCCTCCATCTGCCCTTTCATCACATTGCTCTATACCACCCTCCCACACCCACCGCCACGCCTAATCCCCAAAGAAAAAATGAATTCCAAAATAGCTCCAGCTTTACGTCTATGCATCAGGAGATGAGAGAGGAGGGAAGAAAAGCACCAAAGTCTGGGAGAAGCTCATGTTCTTCCAATGTTTGCACAACCTTGCAGCATCCCAAGTCAAAAGAGCCCCGGTTTAATTGAAGGCGATGTTTTCCAACGGAACTTCATTAGTAACTGTCTATATGATGTCTAGGACTTTGACACGTGAAATGGTACCGCCACGTAACTGGTGTCCATCTTTACCTAACTTAAAGTAACACTCCTAAAGTATTAATTATCCTTAACAGAAGCGTAAAATGTGACTGGGTTTGAGGGATTAGGCCTGGTGTGTGTGTGTGGTAATTTTTGGTGAGTGTTGTTGTTGTTGTTGTTTTTTTGTGTCATTTTTTAGGGATGGGGAGGTGTGTTGTGGAAAGGGGGGTTATATAATCGTGTCTTGTCAAACACAGTTATGCAATTGAAAATGAAAGATTTTGGTTTTAAAGAAAATGCTTGACACTTTACGACAGAAGTTGTTAACACCGTACATGACAATCCCTGGCGCTAAATCCTGCGTTGCGTGTTCGTTCTTTCCACCTGTTCCAAATTCCTCAACTTGTATTTCAGTACTGTGCATGCTCTTTCTGTCTGTCAAGATTATCCTCTGCTCTTTTTTTTATCTTAAGTCCATACCAGAACTGATTCTACTGCTGCACTGCCTGTTCCCTCATTTTGCCTCAACATATTCCTCACTCTACTGAAATTCTCGTGTGTACCCTTTTGATACGTCGGAAAAAACGATCATGAGTATCCAAGACAAACTAGCACGGACTATTTTATACTCCCAAGAAAGAAGATCGTCGCATAATGATTTGTTATTCTTGAGCGTCCCTGAAGTTTCGTTGCATCCCGATTAGGTCCGAGAAGGTGCCAAACAAAAGAAGTAGTGTTTACAGTAACTACACAGACATGCAGTTGAATCAGGTGAGCAAACAGTCGAGGAGGGAGAGGAAAAAGTGCCTAGTCGGCTTATTACCGTCATTATTCGTGTACTGTGCTGAGGTATTAATCTTTAGTTCAGGGTTGCTGAAAGCTAACAATGGTAAGGTTGTAGACGGAATTCGCTTTTTTAAGACATGTATATTAAATATTTCTCAAAATTCCAATATTTGCTTGTAATGCTACCCTCTCCACTCCTCTAGCCCCCTTCCTCTCCCTTCCCCTCCCTCTGCTATGGAGGGAGCCACAGGGTAATAATTGCAGTCCTAAATGGGGATGTAAACACTCATGGAAATTGCTTTGCCAGATAAGCCTCTTATGACAGCAAAAAACTACTAATACTCTCCAAAAAAAAATAAAAATTGTCATATTCCTCTTGCCACGTACACAGATTAAAGTGAACTCATAGTAAACTGAGTTTTTTTTTCTTCTTTGGATATTGCTACGACAGACACACTACGACGAAGAAATTCCAGCGTTCATCAATCAATTTGCAGAAATGAGAGGTGTGATGTTTCATGGATCTGATGAACCTCAAACGATTATTTTAGATCTATACCTTATTAATAAAGAAAGACTTCCTGAAACTTATCGCACAAAACTGTAAATTTGAGCTCCTGTTTTAACCCTGGAAGTAGAAAAGCCTATTTTTGTTCATCTCTACAGGAAGGGATGATGTGGATAATTCATACAAAGCTCACATAATAATAACCACGTGGATAATTCGGGAAATATTCTCTGACAATAATGCGTTCACGAAAGACATCATAGATAATTACTATATTTAATTTTAAAATGTACACACCTTCACACTGTGTATAATCTGCTCTCTTTCATCTTGAGTAGACTATATCATGTAGTTCATTATTGCTCCAAGGATCCACAATGGAATCCAACAGAACCTGCGTAAGATAGAAATGTTTAATACATTGAAAACTATAGGAGAGGTCATACTAAAACATCCTTCAGTCAAAACGCACGAAACCAGACACTAAAACTTCAACTGATAAAAGAGTAGTTTATGAATTACGCTCCATTTAGCGATTCTCTATACCCTCTCCTTTACCCCTCTTCAGGCTACTTGTTCCCATTTTCAACCTCCTGTCCTCCCCATTCCCTCATCCCTTCATCTCATTTTTTTTCTTTACTTTCGCTTCCAGCATCATTAAACGTAAATTATTATTACGGTGCGTTGACCTTAAACCTTTCTCCATACCTGTAGCCCAAACATTTCCCACGATGCCAGTTATTGCCCCCACTCTCCCCCCCCCCNCACCTCCCACGCCATATCCCGTCAGACTTATGTGGTTATTAATTCTTGATCTATAAATAAGTAAAACTTTGATTGAGATCTACAACGTACACATATTAATTTCGGAATAACTCTTAGAACTTATCGTCCGTGTTGAGAGATCGCCCTATTCCACAAACTGGGTCAAATGCAAGTATTGTGGTACAGAGTGTAGATCTATAAGTCCAGTCTATTCGCAGTATTGGAAATCATGTAAGGGTTTAAAAACTGAGGTCCTATACATTTTATGAGGGAATCCATTCTTCATGCGAGCAAAAAAAAAAATTGTTGTATGCAACGGCATTTTTTTTTTCAGCTTCATTTTGTATTAACGGAATCTACGCTAGACGTCAACACAGACAGTCCATATTAGACGTCTGAGTCTTGTCATTACCTAGATGTTTACCGAAGACTCAGATCTCCCGACGGCTTGCCTCGATGTCTGACCAAGGGTGGATTACGGTGTTTGAAGAATGTGCCAAAAGAGTGGGTAGGGATACCTATGTATAATGCGCCAAAAGGGCGAGTAGGGTTACCTATGTATTTTGCGCCAAAAAAGGGATACGTACAACGATACAGACTGCGCCAAAAAAATAGATGATAGTTTTTAATGAAAGAACTTTCGCAGTTTACCTTAACAGTCAGAAATTCCAATGCTGTCTTTCGCTCACTTCTTCCGCTTGCCATGGCTTCATTTCATTGTGAAATACCTTGCCCGCTACACACCAATGTTTGTGTGACCTACTCTTGTCATACAGACTTCTTGCAAATTAATGCCATTTCTTTTCGGGGGAAGGGGTGGAAGATGGAGAATTGTTGTGTAGCAACGGATATAATGTGTAAAATTTTCACTTGATAATGTAAGATTCTCAATTTAGCGCTAAAAACAAGTACAGCAAACCAGTCAAATTACAATGTCATGAATGCAGACCAATACCACTTAGATAATTAAAATTTAATGTTTACCGGGGACACTTTGTCAGCCTTTGATGTAAGGAACAATTGTTATCATACAAAAAAAGTACATCACTTCTCAGAATTGTGGCGCAATCTAGATATGCTTTTTTTTGGCGCGATCTGCATGCTGAGTAGATGGGTGGCAACAGCCCCTGGGCTCCGTGCCTTAGGAAGACCCNCCACCCCGAAGAACCTATGGAACCCATGGCCTTTTTGCTGTCAGAAAGGGATCCTCAGGTATTTCTGTTCGAGAACCCCACACCATGTTAAATCCGCCCCTGCGTCTGACTGACATGTATGTGTTTATTGCGAAAGCTGCGCTGTGTGACGTCATTTATGTGTTATCTTGAAGGTAAACGTATCGTGCTTTTTTCACCTTGCTTTATCTCAGGAGAAAGCCATAGAGAAAGGATGTGCGGATGAATGTTTATTATGTTGATAAGGTTTCAAAGGTGACAGAGAGAGGGAAGGGGAGAGAGAGAGAGGTGACAGAGAGAGGGAAGGGGAGAGAGAGAGAGAGAGAGAGAGGAGAGAAGAAGAGAGAGAGAGAGAGACAGAGAGAGAGACAGACAGACAGACACACAGATGGAAAAACAACTGTGTAACGTTGTACTCATCGTGAGAGTGGTGGTTTTTGTTAAGGTTCTAATGCGTCTGGAACCATATTTATTTAAAGTGGAGTAGAATTCATTGCTCTATAGAGTACATGTAAGTATACATAGATGCCTATGAGTGAGTGCGCGTGTGTGTGTGTGTGTTTGTGCGCATATGTGTGTGTGTGTGTGTGTGTGTGTGTGTGTATCTGTCTGTCTGTCTGTCTGTCTGTCTGTCTGTCTGTCTGTCTGCGGATGCAAGGAAAATACTGTGGGGAAAACTTGGACTTGCGTCAAGGAATTTAGGTAAGCGAAATACAGTGTGCATATTATTTTCTGTATTATTGTGATCTGAAGTTCAAGCAGCACCAGATCCATACTGTCTGGAGACTACGTGTGTTTTGGTAAAGTGCTGATGGCAGCACTGTAAACACAATAAAAGCACCCAGCATATTATGCTCTACAGGAATGAATACCTGTTGCATCAGTAGAGTACTCACGCTTCAGAATCAGCGGTTTTCAAAATATCGACCTCTGAATGGCCCTGGATAGTACATGGATATTACTAGTGTCATGCCTGTGACTGTCGTCTATGCTATTAAGTCTGTTATGCGAGGGAGCACACGAGGGCGCAAATGGTTGTGTAATAAGCATAACAAAAGCAGTTCGTTGCATAAAGCAAAACAGAATAAAGGCATACAGGTTCGGTTTAATATTTGTATTTTTGGAAAGATTTGTTTCTTTAAGCTAGGTTTAAGTCGGTACTGAACAGATTGCACTTAATGACGAGCGCAATAATTGCGTTTAAATGATAATTAAGCAACCAGTACGCTAATATTGCGTCTGCTGTAGTGTCTGGTCAAGTGTTATAAGTTTGTGCCCCCATGTTCATCGCTTTAATGTACGTATTTGTATTCTAGCGGTTCAGTAAACTTATGAATCTTCATCCGTTAATCATCCATTCATTAATCTTCATAACTTGAAGAAAAAAAAACAGTGTTTTCTCGACATCATATGATCGCGCTGTTGACCCTTTAAATTTCAATCCTAATAAGTCGTTTGGCCGACAGACGTTTTGTCGAATGGACATTTTGCCCAACGGATGTTTGGCCGACGGACGATTGGTCGACAATCACACTATTATTTTGTTTAGTATTACTTTTTATTTTTAAAAGTCGTTTTATTGAGTTTGTGCTTATTTCATCAAGTTACTATGGCAGATGAAAAAAAAAAACATGTAAAAAAGACAACGACGACAATGATGCTGGTGAAAAGAAGAAGTAACTTTTTTTTTTGTAAAACAACAATCAAAGCTTTAATGGTCCTGAATAAAAAACATAAGGATGTTAACAAGCATACCAAGATTTCAGCTGCATTCCATGCCTATGGCCCGTGGTATTCTCACATAACAAAACATACTAGATCATAATAATATTAAGGTGAGACTCAGGGACAACAATGGTGTCTTGTGGTGGGGCAGGAAAATAAGTGTTTGGAGTTCTGGGAATTGTTGGTTTATTTGCGCTCTGAAACAACATATTGCAAATACTCAACCAGGGAAATTAGTGTCGTAAGTTCACATATCATTGAGAGATGCATGTACAGTAGTTTGAAACTCTTCTATTCGCTATCTTTCATGTTCATATAGAGACACTTAACAGTAATACTAAAAGCAGTCCACAAGAGCGACAGCCTATGCCGCAGAAAAGTCACATGTTGCATGTACGTCATAAACATTCACACAAGATGACAGAAGTGAGTAGCAATAAGTAATGCTGCATGGAATGTGCATTTGCCTTGAAAATGAGACAAAGCATTCCTTAAATTACATGAGCACGTGATCTCCTTGTTACCAAGAAGAAGTAACATTAGCATAGACAGTCACCCAGAAATTTTCTGAAAGGATTATACTTATCAATACAACATGTCAGAAAAACATTTAACATGATGACAAGACAGCGATAACGATGAGATGGTGATAAGGAGAATAACGAGAAATGAAAAGAAATAAATGTTGGGTGTCTGCTCTCCATTCTTTTGACTAATCGGGGTCAGAGTATTGGAGAAACAATCGAGAGGTGGCAGGTTCGAATCTTCTGAAAGCATTGTATGGGTCACTGTGAATATAAAGAATCTTTTTCTTTTCTGTCCGCCAATCGTCTGTTGGCGAAAAATCCAGTGTTTCTGCTTTGACGAAATGTCCGTGGGCAAAACGCCCGTTCGGACAAATAATCACTCTGTGAAATGGCCGTCGACGAAATTTCCGTCGGGGAAGCGCACTGGCACCAGAAACCAGCATGAAGCTGTGTTAAAAAATGCGTGAGTGCAGAATATCATAAACCGATGTGTCAAACCCCACGCAGGTAGATCTAGGTCTTTCTGTCATCAAAATGAGTGATTATGACATACTGCCCGATTACTCCGCCCCCATATTCAGTGGCTAGCCTAGTATATTATATAATAATATGCTGTCGAGTATTAGCCTTGAACTGTTAGATAACACATAGAAAGATCATGCACTACGGCAAAATAATTTAGTTCGGATGTTGGCAGCGTAAAGCAAGATTTATCTCTAAGATACAGATCTGGATAATATTATGACAGTGACAAATCTAATGCAGGGCGTGTTTGCCTTGGCAAGTTAACGGCGATGATATCTTTTATTTGTTCTTTATTTTCTTTAGGCATGCAGATGCATAGCAGTTGCATGTTTCTAGAAAGAAATTTCCAAGCTTGATATACGCTTTTCAAGAACAAGGGTAGGAGTGACACCGAGTTGATATCTTCGACGTGGAGATAAAGGTGGACTATTACTTTTTTATCAGGATTGGCTGATAATTAGAACAGATGAGTGGATTACTGGAACAGTATGACGCCTAAATTACAAAAAAAAAATCGTGCTGCTAGGGAAAACATTCTTTACTGTTTTGTGGTTGTTTAAAAGTCCCCGAATAGGGCAGCCTCCTCTAGGGGAAGAACTGTCCATATATAGCCAAATAACCGAACCAAACAAAACCAGATTTATGACCTGGATATGGTTGAAAGGAAGGATTGGGGAGGGGTGGNGGGAAAAGTCCCAGATTAGAGCTTACTTTAAAAAGGTGAATATCTATAGCCGAACCGTGCAATAACGGTTTCGTGCTTTGATAATTTACAATGATGACTACCGTGAAGATAGGCTGTCGGTAAGAGTTTTTTGTTTTGTTTTTGTTTTTGTTTTTGTTTTCTGGAACGCCTTATTGATGAAAAAAGCGGAAGACAGCACTGAGGTATTATAGTACTGTGAGTCAATCTGTCTTTGCGTGATTCATGCTTACACTTTGTTCTTAGTCGTCAAATCAGCTGTCTCAGTGCCAGCTCATCAGTCATCAGTCTAATTGATAGTTTGGTATGCTGGCCGGGACACTTTACCTGTATTATACGAATACTGTTCTAAACTGTGTCTAGTACTACTGTTCTACTTCTCCAACCTGTGAAATTCTGCTTCAAGACTTTCTCCCCTCCATCATCCCCCCCTCCCCCCAACCCCACCTCACCTTGACTATTGCATTTGGCAGTTTGCTGATGCTGCTATAAAACGACAGTAGCCAGAGTAGTGGCGCAGTAACCTCAGTGCACCAATGATGTCTACTACAGATCACCGCCACTCTTGCTGTAACACTCCTGTAACTGACATGTTTATCAAAAGCAACTCTTGAGCGGTCTGTAATATTATTTTCCTCTATCTCTATTGTACTGTAAGTTGTTGAAGTGTCAGAGCTCTCCAGTGCAAAAGTTAATTAACATTTTGTGTACCAACATCTTGTGAAACTATTTATAAATCCTATCAATCCTAAGGCCCCTCTTGTAAGAATATAATTTAGCATCCCCTTTATGCCAGGTACTATTGGCATCTTCATATCTAAAGTAAAATGGAACGCAGTGGAACACAAAGTGTTCAAATAAATCGTGTTTTAGAGATCATTACAGAAGTGTTGATCTAAAAAGGAAACACCGAAGCGCACAGTCCCTCAGCGGCACATTTTAAACCACATTGCCCTCTTCACTGTTGCAAGACTTGATGAGTGACTAACCTTACCTGTTCCTAGGGAAAGTACTTGAAGAACTATTTTCATGAAAAGAGGTTAAGCTATTTCATTTGAAATGCCGACAGCAAGTAGTAGCAGCAAATACTCTAAAGTAACAAGTGTGGATACTCTAGGCAATCTGTGAATCACCCTATAAAGAAAGTGTCCACGGTCTAGTTTTGGCGGCCCCATTCATGAGGAACTCGAAACCTCATAAAATCGCAGTCATGGACTGGTTCCTTGGAATTTGAGTTCGTGAAATTTTTACTGTACTGTGGGTGGTACTGCAAACAAGCCAAACAAAACTACAATGCGAATTCACTCTCCCCTAACAGGTTGATCGTACTGGAGTCCGTATGGGTATGAATTTCAATTCAGTATCGGACTCATTGGAAGTCAGGAGTGTCGAAAGTATTGAAATGTCTACGCAGCACTAAACATGTGACTCGAAATAAAATCGATATTTTCGATGCTTACCACTAATAGGCTAATTTCTCTTGTCACCGTTTTTTCCCGAAAAATCAGTGCATCGCGCTACGGTCGAATATCCTTGGGGTCTGATTAACACACGTTTGAGAATCCCTCCGCGTTCGCATTTTTTCACCCAGGGGGTTTGAACCGTGCGTACTGTAGTAATGATGCCGCATGAAGATGACGTCATCACGCACACTCGCTCATCCATCAGTCATCTCATCCATAAGACACGCCGTCTTTGTTTCTCGCCTTGAGAGAGGTGTGAGCATTTTTGTTTTTCCTTGCATCTGCTGTGTTTTGGTCATGTTCAGGTGAATGCACTCAACGTTCGCCGCCACTGTTAAGTCTATGCACATTCGTGCTAGTACAAGGATCTTCTAATGGTACACATTGTGACTTTCAAGTGACACTGCAAACTTTCTTTTATTCAAATCTTCGATCAAGGTAGATAAGATTACCTATGCATTGTCTCAGTGACTTAAATGTTTTTAACAAACTCACCCTCACTCACTACTAACTGAGTACTAACATCCCTGTATTTCTCTTTGCTCAGCAATATCCATTGGAATGCTCGCTAATTTTCCCTGTTTCATGATTAAGTAAACAAATAAAGATAGAGAGAAATGTGTTAGTCTTCGATATGTCATGAAGTGCAGTCTCTCACACCCTCCTTCTCTCCCTCATTCCTACTCTACCCTTCTCTCCTTTTCTTTCCTCGTCATATTCCCGTTTTTCTCGTTTCTCTGAGGTTCCCAGACTCTCAAGGCTCTTCGTACAGCGGGGGCTGGGGTAGGGCTGCGGGGGTGCTAATTACGGGCCTGGGCCTAGTCCGAGGTCGGGCAGAGATGCTCTTACTCGAGACGCCGAAAAGTGGTTAAAGTTGGAATTAGTACTTATATTTCTCTCTTCTCACCTCCAGCCCTCACTAATCACTGATCACAGCACTATAGACTTACTGAGATCCAGGGTCTGCGAATTTAGTGTCCGCAGGGCGCTGGGCACGAGAAAAGTGCGGGGCTCCTTCCATTACAGTTCATAACAATATTAAAACAATTCTCTCTCTTTTTCTTTCTCCCCCCATTCCTTCCATCATTTTCTTTTCAAAATAAATTTCTTGTCCTCCGACGCGGGCTGTCTTCAAGCATGGGGCCCTGGGTGTGTGTGCCCATCGTTCCCATACCTGAAACAGCCACTGTTGCGATCTTCCCCGATTTCAGTGAGAAACGTGAGCAAGATGATCAACGTTACTTGCGGGAATCGAGTCTCAGGGTCATTAATGGATAGTAACAATGTGTTTATATGGTAAGATGATTTCGGAGATCACACAGGTAAGAATACAGAAAAACCCCGTTTAAAGCGACTACCTGTATATTGCGACCACCTGCCGTGATGATTAAGTTTGAAGAACGACTGTTCTCATTTCTTAAGGACCTCCATAAGGTGATCACTTGCCTAACGCAGCCGCGACCACCGTTTCTCATGTCCTGAATAGTATGACAAAGGGGAAAACATTGTATAAGACTATAAGATGACCGTCAACTGGTAAATCTCAACTTCGTAGGAGCTATTAATGGATAGTAGCCAACATAGGATTTAACAGGTTCTCATTCTAATTTCAGTTTACGATATGTCCTTTAGGATTTAACAGGTTTTCATTCTAATTTCAGTGTATGATATGTCCTTTAGGATTTAACAGGTTTTCATTCTAATTTCAGTATACGATATGTCCTTTAGGATTTAACAGGTTTTCAATTCTAATTTCAGTATACGATATGTCCTTTAGGATTTAACAGGTTTTCATTCTAATTTCAGTATACGATATGTCATTTTAAAGTGATAAGCGCCAGCTCCAAGCCTGCGACTAAGGTATTTTAACTTGAGAGCCAAAGAAGCAAGAGTTTTGCTACATAAAAAATCTTTAAAATCAACCCGTGGAAGGCGACTACCTTTCTTAAGATCGACCGGTGGTTGCTACAATGATAAACACAGGGTCCATTGTAGTCTAAATATCTAAACATACAGACTACAGTCCTCGGTCCCTACCCTCCCCGTTTCACGCTGTCCTTCTTGACGTATAGGGCTGTACAGTGGAACCTCGACATTAAGTACATTATTCATTTAATAAGTATACCTTTTTACTAAGTATGAAATTTATTAAAACGGGTGCGTTATTCTGTCACCTCATTATTCAGATGGACCTCCATGTTAAGTAGAACTCACTATTAAGTGTACTTTTTCCATACACCAGGGCATACTTTATTTCAACTTTCTATTGTATTCCACAAATCAGGTCATACCATGCAAATATGGTTAGCGTATTCTAAGTTACAAATCAGGTTATATAACGCCAAAATGGGTAACATTTTATTTGGAATTTTAAACTAAATGTGTTTACGTCAACAGAATTCTTGTATTATATTTAAACAAAATGTCGTTGCATAAAACATTAATTTATGAATCTATGAATTAAAAACAGAGCCCTTCGATCGAACAGAAAGTTGTGTACCGTCTGTACAGTCTAACAATTTTGTTGTGTGCAATCTTCATCTGAACAAATTAGGACTGGATCTCACGGCAAACATTGAGGACGGAGACGATTGTGATACGGAGATGATTGTGATACGGAGACGATTGTGACATAATTCATACGATCTTTCCTTGCATCCCAGTTTCATGGCTGCACTGGTTGAGTTTAATTTATCATTAGGGATCCTCCTTCGCCAGTACTTGATGTGCTCTTCGTATGTCTTAATATAACTGAAGTGTGTCCATATAATATGCGAAATCTAAAAGAGAGAAGAATGTCGTATCAATTTTCTATTACTTATGGAGTTAGGATAGTGTGTATAGATATATGTTTTAACAGATTTCATCTCTCTGAGCAGTTTGTTGTTTTTTTTCTTTAGAGAATGAGATCGCTGGTGAGTACCATTTTAGCGTAGTTTCAGACGTTTTAAATTTCAGTAGTGGTAACTTACCATCTGTAAGATTATTTCTGTTTATTGAACATACATGCAATTTAGTAAGATTTTCACTGTGCAGTTGAAGAAATTATTATATATTCTTACATCCTAAAAAAAAAAATTCTTACATTTTAGGAAAAAAAAAGGTTATCAATGAATTTTGCGCTGAATAACGAAGCGACATTATTATCTAGTCTATAATGATGAATGCAAACGGTGGGCATCCTTTATGAGACCTTTCAAAACAGGAACCAAGACTGCTGTTGACGGTTTTTCATCCCAGATAGTCAAGTATCAGTAGACTACATATATGTTTAGATTTTGCGATTTTTCTCAAGTGTTTACTAACCGAGCAAATTTTCAACACCTGGTATCGCAAAACAAGAAGCTCTGCAATTACCATTAAAAAAAACAACAAAACAACAACAACATAATTATTACCTGGTCCAGATGGCCATCCATGGCTCCATGTCAAAATTAGGCCTATCTCAGTCTTTTTAAAAACACATTTTAACGAGGAGAAACTGTGTAATGAAGCTTACACAGTCTTTTTATACATTTTCCCTCCACATTTTCATAAATCAGTTATCTACAGGCAATTTCACAAGTGAATGCTGAAACATTCCAACCAAGAGACGCTGTAAACAGAGTTTTTTAAATTTTAAGTTCGAACCTTTTACGAGCCTTTAAAGGCAGGCATATGCAGGCATTTTTTGGTGTTTTAGTGCGTAAACTTTGGTTTGTGCACACCTTTTACCGAATTACTCAAAAACCTGCCATTAGATGTTTCTAAAATTTTGCATCAGCTCCTGTATGGGTCTGGACGTTATGAAAATACTGATTTCAATGATCAGCATTCGGTAATTTAGAAATTTCCTTATCATTTATTAGTAAAATATTCTCGATAATCTATCACGTCGTACATTACAAAGTATCATATGTTTACCGTAATAGAACACATCATTTCCATGTTCCGTTCAAAACGTCGTGTACACTTTTTTCCTTTACATATTTTTTTAAAACCATTACAATGGCCTGTGCATGTTAAAACCTTCGTATGTACTCATGAGCACG
>JAWQUT010000449.1:366550-387450 GCA_033807755.1 Ellobium chinense
TAGTATCATATTGCACGTTGCGTGTGTAATGCCATGAAGTGCCATCTCTTGCCTACCTCTGCTTTAGAATTCATGGAGCTCTCTAATGGGAGATTTCCTTGTCATATAAAGACTGAATGAGTTTACACGAGTATGGGAGATTTAATGGGACTCTCGAAAGTTTTCAGGTTAAATGAGTTTCGACTTAACTGACCTCAGACTTGTGTCGCATATCCCTAACATCACAGTCACATCATTTGTGCCATCCGTGCTTCGCCATTTTGCATTCCATACTAGTCTTGGCACAAACAGGCCACGATGTGTTAGCTGGTAATGATCAAGTCTGGACTAAATACCGTGAAATTGTACTGGTACTAGTGGTACTGCCATCAACATGTGCTGCCAACCAAGGTGTGAAGAGAATGCATGGGCAGCGGTAATGGGAGGTGCACTGTACTGTGATGTAGGTTTTATTCTCCTTGGTTGAACTTACCTTCCAACCTTCTGTAGGGATTGATTGCCCTCTTGTGTTCCGCTCCTCTCCAATACATCGGTTTTTTTCTGTTTTATAATGCCGAAAGAAGGTGCAGACAGATTTCTGCAATTCCGATGAATGACTACAAATCTTTCACTCATTTGTTAAATAGATTTGGCACTGGTCTCATATGATTTATTATGAATTATTGGTGGAATTGTAATTGTTGGCTTAGAGTATGTGGGCCTATGAGGGCATTAGTGGGGACAAAAGGTGTAACAGATGTAAAGGAATTTCAACTGGAATCTAAAAGTTTGCAGAGATAAATAAAATATACTCACGTTATAAACACGAACCTACAAAAATAGATCTACATTTATTTTGTTCTACACACAAAAAAAGCTTATAACAAAAACCCTTTTGATCCGTTACCCTTTACAAATTGGCACCATTCTGAAACACTAATTAAATCCCAAATAATACAGTAGTTGATTTATACACCCCATGTGCAAATTTTGAAATATATGAAATATGAAACAAGCTGGGGCTTATTATAAGGGTGTTCAAGTGTATACAGTCGAAACCTGATATAACAGGGACTGTGGGACCAGAGCAAAATCCCTGTTATATCAGATCCCTGTTAAATCAGATAACCAAGGGAAATAAGCAAGCACGGTTTGTACAGTAGTTGTCATCACTGTTGATCTAAAAGCTTCCTTGCAAAGTGTAAACAATGCTGGACACCAGTGCATCATGTTAAGTATGGTCATCCCTTTTATTTGTCTTCTGCAAAGGGGACCATGGTAGTTGGCCAGTGTGGCATCTAGTATGCCCTGTGGTAGTCAGCCATGGTCCAATAGTGCGCCCAGGNAGGAAATAGCGATAGAGAGGAACGCTATAAATACTGGAAGAAAGCAAGACCGAGGGTGTGTGTGAAAACTGGTGTGTGAAAAACTGGTGGTGAAAACTGATGGTGAAAACTAGTGGTGGAAAAACTAAGAGCGCAGACCAAGAGAGCAGACCTAGGGTTCACAAGTATAATAGTGAGGGTTAATCAGTAATGTTGTTGGTTTTGCTGTTGGTTCATAGTCATCGGTCGTCATGAGTAAAATAGCTCCAATTAAAACTTAAGAACATCTCTCGGCTTGGACTTGTATATCTACACCATCGCCACTCCATCACCACTATGCAAGATCACATCATGCAATAAACGATCACGCAACAACATTCGATTGCCTTCACACTAGGCTAGCATTAGTTGCGCTAACCTCGCTCTCGTGATTTTTCGTTCACTGGACTGCACTGCATAATGAGTAATGCTAAACCTACATGCAAAAGTACACAACAGCTAAAAATCCACTTTTTTTTTATTACTTGACCGTGTCTCGGTATCCCTGTTATAACCAGTTTGGCTTTTGTGGGGCCCTGTTATGGCCGATATATTTTACTAAAGATAAAGAGAGAGAAAAAAAAGGGGGATTTCCTGTTATAGCCAGATCCCTATTATACCAGGGCCCGTTATAAATGGTTTTGACTGTATTCTGATGAATGATTTGCCTGTGTAGGTTAATGAGAACATGCTTCACCTATAAAATAATGAAAGAGTAACTCATTGCAAAACAAATGAATCCTTCTGGCTCAATATTTTCATTAACTCCCCGGCTCATTTAGGTACTGTCGGACAGTTGCTGCAATCCTAATGCGAGTAACTTTTGTTGCTGCCTTTTTGACCTTTGTTGTTGAAAATACTGACACTGAGCTCACACCTGTTGAAGTGGTATGCAAGTTCCAAGATTGCAAATGTTTCAGATACACTAATAAATAGAAAGACCACAATGGTGAATGAATGAAACAAACTTATATCTAATGGGCACGGTTGTTGTAATGGGAACGCTGTTGTAAATGTTATAAATGTTAAAGGGGTCCCTTTATAACGAATTAGAAGAGCAAAAAGCTTGGCTTAACTGCACTAACTCACTCATCCTTTGTAATTTTTTGCATGATTGATGTGATTGGAAGATAGATCTGTGACTGAAGAAGTGAGGAATTCAAGATTATCTAGTAAAGCACTGATAGAGATACAATGGATTTTGGATACAGTTAAGCTGATTGTTGGTTTACTACAATAAAATGGATTTTGACCTTTCTACCCGAGGTCTTGTTGATCCAGATGTTTTTAACCTCCCGAAAGGGAAGGAGGGCATGGAGGTGAGAGTTAATGTACAGAAATACGTCAGTTTTTGCACACCAGTCAATGGAGTTCAACTGAAAAGAATGGTGGATTGCTGAAAGTTTTGTATGCAAGGTCTTGTCACTTCTAAGAATGTTGTCAATGAGTTCAATTCTATATTAAATTCTTTTTGGTTTTATAGCAGTAGTACTTTACATTCATAGACTTGTGGAAAGTGGGGGCAAAGTGAACTCTACTGTAATCCATGGGCTGTGGTGGGTTTGGTGGGAATAATTTATAAAGGACTGCTCCTAGGAGAAGGTGAGCAAGGGTAGCCAGGAGAAAAACAGCATATGGTAATCACAGTGAGTGCATTCAGGAAGGTAGGAGACCAGGCAGGTACATGTATGTAGACAGATGACAAATAAACAGGTGAGCAGGCCCGTAAGCTCAGAAATGAAAAGGCTTGAGGGAAATACTGTACTTAACTTTGGAACACTGAGTAATGATATCACTGTGCTACCCTACAGGCAATGCAGAGACCTTATCTCTCTCACATAATGATCATCTGGTATTTGGGAATGCACCCCTTGAAATCATTACATCCCTTTTCAGTTTGTGTCAACAAAACATTTTTTACACAGAATTGCAGGAAACAAACCTAGCCTACATACAAGTTGTCTCTGCTTTTCTACATGAAGTGTGCTTATGCAAGTAGGGTGGGGACACCTCTAAGCATTAGGAATCTTCACAATACGCCACATTTTTAAGTCTGTGTGACTGGAAAATGTTACTGCCTGTTACTGATAAAAATTTTCTCTTCTGGAAGTGTCTCAAGTATACTCGCACAGCCTTGCATTCTCTTTTAACCAACAAGAATATTAGACACACCCCCCCTCCCCATATACACAGAGCAGTCAAGCCCATGTTAACAGTGCTGCCTGTTTCCCAGAATCCCCTACCCACTAGCTAGTCTTGCCCACAGAATTGAAGGGAGCAAGTGAGGCCAAAATAATTCAGAGAAAAGGCTGTTAGGAATCCTCCATGAAGCCCAGAGCTGGGATCCTAAAGGAGATAGCACTACGTCTTCAATCTGTGATTCATCGATGACAAATAAAATGAATCAATTTACAGGCATGTAACATGCACTCATTGCTTTAAGATATTCAGCTTTAACAAAACTAAAAGCTTACAAGCTTTTAATGTGCGCACATTTCCTAGTTGTACACTGCCCTCCAAAGGCAAACAGGCGTATCTGCAGTTCTCCTGCATTTTAAGGCTCCTATTTGTTTTGGCCCACCTGGACGTATTGTACGTTTTGACAGAGGCAGAAATGCGAAACCAACAACAGTAAATATCAAGGTATCCAATATTTCCAAAATGTTTCGATAAAGGCAAAACATCGTAACAAAGATCTACTACGCAGTCCGGCATAGCAACGCAGTTACGTCGGTTTGCCTTTGGAGGGCAGTACAGGTATACGTGAAGATCAAGACCTGCTAAAAATCAAAGACAGACTATATCTGACTATAACCATCATGTGTCTGTGGTTAATAACAAGGGAAGAAAGTAGTGCTGCACCCATTCATAAGCTATCTAGGACACATCTATTGTGCTACAAGCATGAGACATGCCTAGGTTTATGAACAAAACTATACCATAAATCTTGATTCTTACCAAACAACATACTCTCCTTTTTTTTTTTCACCTTAAACTTTCATTGATTGAAGAGCTGTTCCCAGAGAGGTTGAAACAAAGGGGAAGTGATTATGATTTTTAATATACTACATCATAAAAGTGTCCTCCCTATGGAAAACAAAAACTGATACTTGCACTCCACAGGAACTGGAGTAGGATGTAGACTACTGTCAGTGACAGATGAGAGTGTAATTTGGTTGAAATGTGATAGCTGTGTTTTCTCCAGATTCTGCAGTTTACTCCTAAAGTTACAAAATATCCCTAAAAAATTAACAGAATCTGTGTCAACCTCCCTGCACCCCCAGTTTCTGCACAGAAACTGAAAAGAATTTGAGAAAAATCTAAGATCCTCCTGAAAATTTACAAATACCCTGTCGAATTATGATGGGTGGGAAACACTGTTCCCTTTTTTATGACCTGGAGAAAACACCATGTACTGTAGTAGCAAGTGACAGGAACATAAATGAAGAAAATGACAAAAATCAGAGATAAAAATTATCCCAAGGTTCTATGGATCTGTATTTATTTTCTTTAACAATGAACACATCGTTTAGGTCACTAAAGAAAAAAAATAAGACAGATTACTTCTACAATAACTGAGTTCACAATTCAAAGTGAAACAGGGTGGCAGATCTAAACAATAACTGGAAAATGAAGAGACACGATTGATCTGTGAAATTCTCTTCTCCGTTATCATCTCCAACTCTCGTCCTCTTAAATAGTCAGCACTGTTAAAAAAGATACATAAACAGCAACAATAATTCCCTAATAAATATATATCTGCTAATCATGTCATGATGGATTCAGAGAAACAACGTAAGCAGATAAAAAAAAAGCATTGCAGGTATGGTTCTGTGGAAAAACAAATCTAGTCACAAATCACCGTTTTTTTGAAAAATGACAAATTTAATGGTATAAGCCACAAAAACAAACATTAAAAAGGCTGAATTACTTATAGACTGGGACAAAGTTACCCCAAACCACTGGAAGTGTAGTTTATGATCTGATGGCTTTTTTATTTTGTAACACCTTTGTTCAGAAAGCCTCACTTACGGAAAAAACAACACGAAATGATACATTATTGCAAAGGTGTAGGTTCTAATGATTTTGCTTAAAGAATTTCTTTTCATTTCTCAAAAGCTGCAGTAAATGAGCCAGGTTCTGAGACAGATAGCTTGGGATCATCTGAAACTCCAAATTACAACATCTTTAGTGTTGAATTTCACATATCAGGTCAAATTTTTTCCTTGGGCTACTACTTCATTCTTTAATGTTAAGCAGCCTTTGTGAATAAATTCCACCCTCCACCCTCATTTATACTAGTTATACTTCTGTTGTGGTACAGGGATACTGACAGAATTTCTTTAAATAATGTTGGAACTTTCCACTGTCCATAAATCGTGTATGACGTGCAGCATAGCCCACATTCTGTAGTAGATACTGATCACCACAAGCAAAACACAGTTGGATCTAGATACCTATTATCTTTGGATAATACCCTGAAAGTTGTGGCTTTGAGCCTCGCTCTTCCTGTTAAATCCACATAATAGTGTAATTCTTGTCTACTTCACTGAAAGAGAAAGTAGGAAGGCTATCCTTTTAGGTATTGAATCCAGTGTCCATCCTTACCACTTTTATCAGAAGTGTGGGTGCACTCGTAGTAAAGACAAAGGTTTACTATAAAAATTGCCTCATGAACTGTTGTAAATCAGATCTGAAGAAAACTAAGTTCAAATGCTTCAAATGCTGGAAATGCGACCATAGCCGGCAAACTGGCATCCCTGAATGGTGGCCTACAATGGAGCCTATAACTTCCTTCTGTGCTTTCCTTTTTCAGAATATCAGTGCAATGGCAAAAAAAATATAATTTTCCCATCATCAAAATTATTGCCAGTTTTCTCTCTACATGACAATCAAACATACCCAGTATAATATGTCTGCTATATGTGTATTATTTTAACTCATCAGGCATTTGAGATTTCAGTCACTATAATCCAAATCATGACATTACTGGGTGTTCAGGAAGGTGTGGGTATTGCCAGTTTCATCAGTTTCCTATTTGTCAGACTAACTGTCACTGTCATCCAGCACCATTGAAATAATGTCTAGATCTCATCACTATCTGCACCATCCAGCTCTGTGTAGCATTCATGATCTTATCATTATCTGCACCAGCTCAACAGATCCTCAGTTATCAGGTTTAATCCATGGGCACTTTTTTTTTTCCAGATTATAAATGCTTCCATATGTCAGTTTGTTAGTTCTTGCTCCTTAAAAACCACACTGCAAGCTCCAATGCCAATTTTGGTCAAACTCTCAATGATTCATGCCCCCTTCTAAACACTGATTGAATTGTATTGCTATGGGCCGTATTACATACCAAAGCACAATGTTTGTCTTGAGGAAATTGTGATGATATTTAATTGTGAATAACAAAAAAACAAGTACCACAATGGGCAATATATAATGGAAGGAATTCCCTCTCTGATTTATTTATCATTGCCTACACTGAATACTTTAGCAGTCTGACTATTGATTACAGAGAATTGGCCAGACCACATGACCAGTCCTTGTGGCAGAGACTTAGAACAAGCCCATTTACTAGTGAAAAATAGGCATCCATATAACTGTCAAACTTACAATACTGATTATATTAGCTCTCAGCACTTCCTAGATTACCTAGCTAGTAGTGATTAAGGGCTGTGTTAGCACAAGGAAACACTACCGTGACCAACTTGCCTATGAAAATACAAAACACATTTGTTTCCCCTTACTTGATTAGCTACCATCACTCTGAAGAGCCATTTAGAATGAATTATGAGGATACATTTCTGACCATGACAGCTTTTATCATGTTCTGGGGAGGGTGGGGGCATCAATACTTCTATTATCATCCTCAGCATTTCCAGATAATTTGTGTCAGATTACAGGGGCAAGTAAGTAGACTACTTACATGCAGTAAGGCTGGATTCACAAAGAGTTTAAAAAATGTTACATACAGTTGTTCAGATAATCAAATTGTGTATAAATTAAATACAATTGCACCAGATTAAGAAATACACTGGTCCCCTCTTGACTAAAAACTAAATCTCCTGATTCTTCCATCTTTTCTAATGTGATGCTATTGTTAAATGCGACCAGTGTTAAAAGTCCACCATAAATAAATTTACATGCCTACACATGCTACCAGAAGACATCATGCTACCCACTAACTTGCCAATTTAATCTGCAAACCAAAGGCAAAAATTGGCAACATTTTCTTTTTTTTTCAAAAACAAAAGATCAAGAACATCCTGGAAGGAGACAATCTATTACAACAAATAAAAAGTTAAAACATACTAAGCTTCATGGGGCTGAGGTTTTAAAAATCTGATCCCTTGGCAAGCATTATCAAGCCACTCTGTCAACTTTCAAGAGCTAATATCTGATGAAAATATGGAAATTGAAATTTTAGGTCCTAAAATGTGTGCAAAACCAGCCAGTAATATTACCCACTTGCAGATTAGTCCAAGATGTCTTGTATATAACAGTGAAAGTATAACAGCAAATGCCTACAACTATCTCAAGCAAAAATGTTAACCATTTCTCTTTTTAAAGCTCACAACATACATTTGTTCACAAACTTCTACTAATCCGATTAGCTTAGCCCACCCTTGTATTCCATACAAGCCTTTTTGCAATGCATGAGATACATAACATTTGTGCTGTGCAGGGTTAAAGAAAGACTTCATATTACACCAGTGGTTGTGAACACTGATCTAATCCAGCAAAACTGTCACGCTGTCGCGCATTATTGAAAAACAAAAGGTATCCACTACAAACGCTAAAAGTATAAAATGGCCTGTCTTTTTCATATTGTTCCATACTTATCCGCAGTTTTATGTTGGCGCGGGCAAAAAGTGAAATTTAAAACCTGATGTTTCCTTTTTTTTTTTCGCCCTTCAAGTCTAGAGCATTACTGTGCTTCTCCTTCTTCCCCCTCTTCTTCATAATCATCATCCATCCTCTGCCCTCCTCTATCCATCCTCTCAGCACCCATGCCACCATAGCCTGCATAAGCATCTGCCTTCTCCTCTTTGACCCGGATATTGTCTTGGAAGTTGCTGTAGTCCTGGTTCCCATTCATGCCCTCTTCCTCTCCTACAACCCATTGGCCCTGCAGTTCCTCCTCCTTGATTTTGAACTTGCGCTCCTTGGAACGGGAACGTTTACTTCTCTTGCGGTCGCGGGATCGGCTCCTGCGGCGTTCACGGTCTCTGTCACGTGATCGACTGCGCCTACTTCGTTTCTTGTCTCTGCGACTCTGATTGCTGTCCTCATCCTCTGGACCAACCACTGAGAATAAAAAATGATGTAAAACTGAATGCTATGAAAATCTCTTTCTATGAGCCATAGGTATACATTTCCAATGTGCTATACCCAAAGTTTTTGGAAAAGCAGCTGTGCAGCATGAAAATCTCACACAAGCACCATGCCGATACAGTTGTGTGTGGCTGGGTGACTGATGGTTTGCTCTCATATTTTTAACGCTTTACATGTGCTTTACTGTATCACGGTGCAAATCACTTCTATTACGCAACATTCCTGTATTAGTGTAAGCACATCACCAATAAATTTTGATAACACACAGTAAACAAATCATTATTGATCAGATATTGTCAGAATGCTAGTGAGCAGCACCTGTAATTGTAAACAACAGAGATACTATGAGCTCCCCAGGGAGGGAGAAAGTTGAAGAGTGATAATGGAGGTAATAATAGTGAGAGGTCACATGAGAAGGCATCAGTTTTGATACACGAGGTGACACACTATTATTATAACCTGGCAAACATCTTCAGGTAATATGGTATAAGGAATGTACATCTTTGGAAAACCAAATCATGTCCCATGGCCCAGTCACGGCACTCTTTTGGAGATTAAACTAAGAGATTTAATTTTGTCCAATTTTAATTTTACATGGTCTAGCAGAAAAATGTTTTGTGTTTAATGCTAAAGCTGAGTGAATTATTTCTAATTATGCATTTTGATGATGCATGCTAACCACAAGTTTCCTCAAGTAAATCAAGACCTACTGACCTCATACAGGGTGACTTCGCTAGGTCTATTAATATCATTCTTGTTGTCAATTTAGTTTCATGAACTACATAATAAGTGTCTTGAGGTGTATTTTTTTGTGACCACCTAGATACCATCCAGAAGTAACATTAAATCTTACTGAAACCAGTCTTTGAGCAACTGAATGCATCTGGCCTCAACTAAAAAAATGACTACAGGTTAGCCAGTCTAGGCCAGTGCACACAATAGCCTGACTTATGCTTTCCTTTCTCTTACCCTCAGCATCACCACGATCACCACGAGGTTCCCTGCTTCTCTTCCTGTCCCGACTGCGAGATCGACGAGACCTATCTCTGCTTCGGCTACGGCGGCCACGTTCTTTGCTTCGACTACGACGTCTACGCTCACGACTCATCGATCGATCTCTACGTCGTCCACCACCACGTTCATCATCTGGGCCACCACGAAAGCTGCAAACACAATAAAAAAGCATTTTTAAAGGATCAATTATCAGATAAACATTGCTACGGTGGAAACCTATGACCTATCATTTACGCATTTCTTTGAGGCAGTCTAAAGTGACTTATAAACTTCATAGCAATTATCACCACTTATTGCACTGTACGCGTTCCAGTAATTCTGAACAAATGTATCTGAAGTGAATCTCATTTCTGAGGTATGAACCACTGAAGCCCTGTTCACATCTATAGTGCAGAAAAAGATACTCCAATGCATGCAGCCAATGAGAGAGAATCCTAAACAGATTCTTGTACTGCAGATGGAACTTTACTTTTTTTTTTTTCAGATTAATCTCTATTTCATAAAAGACTGGGACAAAGAGGCACTAAAAGCTTCGGGTTCATGCAATCATGTTGAGTATGCAATGCATATGGCAGTGTCAGATTCTTGTCACAGACATTAGACCACACCTGTCACAAAATATAGCCATCTGCCCACAGAGCATTCAAAGGGAAACCAGCATCTGGATGATATGTTTTCCAAGCCACCAACTAAGGGACAAAAATGTCCAGTTTAACTCTT
The DNA here is from genome assembly GCA_033807755.1 of Ellobium chinense. NCBI lineage: Eukaryota > Metazoa > Mollusca > Gastropoda > Ellobiida > Ellobiidae > Ellobium > Ellobium chinense. Next base: position 376,969 of record JAWQUT010000449.1, read on the forward strand.
CTTGGAACATAAAAAAATAAAACCCTGTTAAACTGATCAATTTTTGATCTCCCAAGACATCTCCTTACAGTGTCTGAATGATTTGGCAACTTCCTTAAAATCCTCGAAAATAGAACAGAAGGTGACTATCATAAGAAGCTGCCCTTTTCAAGTTAAAGATTTATTTAAGACATCTACACAAATTAACTTCTGATCTCCAAACCTGCAGCCTGGGCTGTTGTACCCGTAAGGCTGAAATTCCTGGATTACACAAACTTTGCTCGGTGCAGATCATGTGGATTATAGCTGGTGGTGATAATGGATTTGGTACTTGATTCTGGAGTATTAACTCTTGAAAATGAGGTGAGTGTCACATTGTGCAAGGCATCTGCTCTTGTCTTTGGCTTTAATCTGCTTCTTTGCTCATGATATCATTTTCATCTCACTCTACATGTTTTCATGTATTAATGATTGATCTCTCAGCATGCCCTTTTGCTAGCATTCCCCTCCCACAGCTCAAAACAAAATTCCGCAACACCTGAACAAGATACTGAAGAACTAAAAGTAGAAATGTCCAAGAGCTTTCTCAGCTGAATGACAATTTTGTAGGAGGAAATCATAGTAGTCATATTGAACGTCTCAGGCATAAGCACTGCATGTACAAGGGTCACCTTTTAATTGCATATACTCAACTACCTCTAATAGTGCTAAAACAAGGAAATTTGCGCTGCTTTATTTTCATGGAGATCCCCCTAGCCTGGCTATGGCAACGCTGATTAATTCACATGCGGTTTTGAGGAATAACCTTGAGAAGTTTGTGCTGGTTGTCATGTTCAGAATGGATCTGAAAAACTGAACTATCTTAACCATGATTTTCAGAGAATTATTCTGAACAGATTTTTATAAACTTTGTGACAATCATGTAAAGCACATGTGCTGATGTGGAGGGTAGTCCTATATGTTTTAAATACTTTTGAGAACTGATGTGTCGCTCAGTATTTCTGAAAAATGCACACACCCTGGAAGGGCCTGATCATTAATAACCAACAGATTAGTGGCCTTGCCATCTGGTCCTGCCAAAAAAAGTAAGAAGAATATGGAGGTTTCATCAACTACAGTTTACATTATTTCTTTTTTTTCTTTTACCTTTGTCTTGAGTGGTATTATTCCCATCATTTCTTTCAATCTACCAAATGGGGGAGAGCATGGAAATTTACAAAGAAGTGGTTATAAAACACGAAGCCAGCACCCCAAAATACGTACCCAATACTGATAATGGGCACACTTTATTAATTTATCAGTGTGCTCAACAAAGTGTGCACAATATTATCTGTTCTATCGCTTCGCAAATCTGAATTTTCATGCTCAGAGCAATGATACTAGGTCAACAGAGCTCAAAAAATGTTTCCTGAGATACTCTGAAAATTTCGTGTTTCCAGCACAATTAGAAGTAGCTGAATATATGGAAAATGGAGGTGACCCTTGAATAATAATTTTCTCCAATAGCAGCATGTCTAGACACTTTCAGTAAATTATTCTTTTGGTGCCATATACCATATTTCTTAGTGTTGCCAACCTACCCTCCTCTATCGTTTCCAACAGCACTGAACTCATCTCTCCCGGAAAACCTGGTATTCTCTTCTGGTCCTCCTTTGCGAGTGCCACCAAGTCCACCACCTACAAACAAAGTACAAAACAATCTGTCACATCTACAACAAAACATGCTTTGATCTGAACAAAATATTATGACAAAGTGATTTATCGGAGTCAGCTACATTATGTGGGCCAAAGATGTCACAAGACTTTCTGCATATGATATGATGGTTACGTCATCAACATTTGTGTTATGTACTGACATTCAATCTATCCACTGAGTCCCTGGGCATATTTTTTATGTTCCATAAACACTACTGCAATCTTTATGGTCTTTACACTAGCCTTTGAGGAACTCACTCTTAGAGCCCCTTACAGCCATGCCATGCACATACGGCCAACAGATGACAGAGATCTCTATATAATGTATGTTTCTATGAATATTCCAGCATTTAAGTTTAATCATAAACATGGTTTCCCCTTGAGCACTTCATACTTGGTTGAAAATAGGTTTGTAAGAATAAGGCTGCATTGTGCCCTGCAGCCAGTAGGAAAGTCACATGGCACAAGACACCCTTGCCTGGCTCAGATGGTCTTGCACTATGTACACATGTCAAACAATATACCTCTACAACTCTTCTCTTTTGCCCAGTTCTGCCTTGTCTTCAGGAAAGAGAATGGAGTTATTGTATGAAAGCTATAGCACAAACCTAGACTTCTGGGTCTATTTATAGTACTAACCTAATCTTCTGGGTCTCCATCCTTTGACAGTGCGCCCTCTCTCCACATCCACCAGAACTCTTCTCCCATCTATCTTGTGTCCATCTGCGTGCTTGTAGGCAGCTGTTAGTAACCACACAAGGTGGGAAGACAGAGAAGTCAAGTGAGTGGGTGAAGACATACCATGTTACATGAGCCAAGGCCTACCTAAGACCTTGGCCTTCTGCATTCACTTCCCACAGTGGACATTTGACCTTAATTAATCCTCTTTGAAAAAAATAAAATCTTCTCAAGATGACCTTCTCATCAAAATCACTGTCATGCTATTTCATGCCACTTATAATCACTTCTTAATTTTTTTGAATTGTCATAATTAGAAAAAATATTTCAAAATTGCTTTCATCCCCTCCCTCCCTCAAATGTACTTTAACAATAGGTCAAATGTCCTCCACCTGAAACAGAAGTCATAAAGTCTGTGGCATAACTGTTCAGCTAACAACACTGTCCAGGCTGCAGACACCAGATACTAACTGACTGCTGTTAGGACTGCCACTGCCCCAAACACCTGCCGTTTTGTGATCCTCACTTGTTAAACTGAATGGCCATTACAGATTGTGAGCCAAAAGTAGACAGTTACAGCTCCATCTCTCAGCAGTGCAATGAACTAGTGTGTCCAACCTGTCAAATCCTTGATCTGCTCTTGGCAGCAAATCCTACCTTTACCCTTTGCAAATTTTGATGCTTCAGTACTGCTCACTGACTATAATTATGCCACAGGGAAAACAAGCAAAGTTTTGCTAATGAGCTGATGTTAGGTGACAAGTGATGCAGAGAAATGAAAATGAAGCAAAGCTTGAAGCTTTGATAAAATGTGATGGTGTAGGACAAATGTGCAACCTAATTTTGGGAAACGTAATTCAAAATATTCATCAGGACTGCTTTCCTACTAAATGAAGAAAATCAGTTAGACGACCAGAAATGGTTTGCACAAAATCACTTTGCCTACCCTACAAATGAGGTTGCACGCGATTTTTTTTCATTCAGAATAAGGGTCCATATCAAGTGCACTGCTCTGCCACTGATAAAATGGGATAGCCAAGATGGCAAACATCTTTGATATGTCTTTCCTCTTTTTTTTTCTCAAACTCTGTTGATTTGGAGAAAACTATTTTTTTCCACTAGAAATATGAAAACAAAAAGTAGCCAAAAAAGTATTCAAAAGTGTGATCAGTACAATGCTGCTACATTGTCTGAACTCCTAAACAGGCATGTGCACTTTTTCATTACAGGAACAACAATTTCTGGTTCCACCTGTATCAGACCCTTAGCAATCAGCATAATTAACATGACAGAATCAAAAGTAAAAAAAAAAACCTCTCAACTTAAATTCAAGTTCTCTAGATGCAAGTTCCAAGCTGGCCTTTAACACACAAGGCAACTGACCTTTCTGGCATGTGGCTTCATTACATGTTTCAGAATGTAGTCAAGAAACTACAGAACCCTCTCCTCAACACTTTTGAAGCAGTCAATGCACGAATATATATATAAGAGCATGCAAAAGGATGTATGCAGAGCAAGATCTTAAGACTTTAGCTCTGTCTGTTTGTTAAGCTGAGACACTCCCATGATTTCTGATAGTCAAAACATCAAAAGGGTCTTTTTGATCTTCCATCTTCTTTCATATTTAACCAAAAGAGATAGCCTTGATTACAGTGTACACATGTACCTGCCTAAGCAATGAAGCCAGGCAAGTAGTTTTCACATCCCCCTAGCTCTTAAGGTGAGATCTCCTATGCCTTGAAGTAAAGTAGAGAGGATGTAATTCAAAGAAACATGTCATATTATGTAACCGCAACTTGGTCTTGAAGATCCTTGACCCCTTCATCTGTCACCTGCACTTACCTGAAGGGGTGGGTGATTAAAATTAAAAGAAATGGCATGAAAGACTCAGAGCACAGTGAAGTCATCTTAATTTGAACTTTCAGGACCCAGTGATAACTCTTCATGTTAAAAAAGCTTCATTTTAACTGGTTCTTGATGGCCAAGGTGGACCACATAACCATTTTGCTGATAAAAGCCAAGTTTTAATTTCAAAGAGTTCATATTAGACAGAATCCACTGTACTCATTTAACAATGACATCATAGGTTTTGACTCCATATCAATTGTCTGACTGCTAACCACAAGAATTTTCCAGAGGTCACAAGTTCAAAAACAGTGAAAGTTAGGAGACCTTCCTAATGGCTGGCAAATCAGACAAATGATAGGGTCCCTGAGGAAAAACTGTTCATATTAGGACATAGATGAGACAATCTTGCAATTGAAAGACACTGCAGAAATGAGAGACTTCCTGACTTATGGGGGACATAATTTCTGTATTAACATTTTTGTCCTTGAAGCTACTGTCTTCCCAATACCTACCAACCTGCCTTGCATACCTACCGGTCCAAGTATTGAAAACTAAATCCTATCACTTTTTTTTCTCAGAATGGGACCAAAAAAATCTATGGATCAAGTGATTTTTAGACTTTCACTTATAGGGACAAAATAAAATTGCTTTTCTTTAAAACTTTCACAAACACAGATGACATTTTTGATGAATTAAAAAAAAAATTGCATGTCAAAAAGAACAACTTACGCTAACCTACCCAGGCGTTTGCATTCTTCCTGAAAATCCCACCACAACGCACTTGCTTAATCGAGATCAAAGGGCGTAGGTCATCGAGGGCAGTCTGTTCGCCGTGAGGCACCAAGAACTTACCCGATAACTTACCCGAAACACTGAACGCCCAAATCACATCTTCATATTCAACTTATTTCATTTGCCCCTTTGAAACAATCAGAGAGGGATTCAATATGGACTTTTCAGCAAGATCAGACATTATTCAAATCAAAGAAAATGTACAGCATAGAAGATGTGCTTTGGTGTCAGTGAAAAGTAAAAGTTTTCTATTTGTTTTTTTTTTTTTAAATTGGCACTGATATTTTCGCCTGCTCTTTGACAAGAAATCTATGCTAAATTGCAGACCAAACTGTAAAATTTCCCCTATAGCCTATTCACAACTATTGTTAGCCTATCCTTTCCCTCCCGCTATGCCACTTCCTTCTTTGGCTGTAATTCTAACTCACTATATTTGAGGTATAGGTTTCTTCCCCTCCTTCGCTGTTTTTCATAGTTTCTGTAGGTTTGCTTTGCCGAAACATCTTTTAAACGTTACATTAACAGTCCAAGCTGGATGCAATTCTTTGCTCATTCATTATGTTCAGTCTCTAGTCAAGTTATTCCCTATCTGATGTAGGCTGTCAGTGCCTATGAACTGCATCAGAATCTGAACCCTTATAAATCAGGCTCTTGATGTTCTCGGCTGTGTATGCGCGCAGCACGAGGTCTTACCGCACATACAAACCTACGCACATACAAACCTAGGCAGAGGGTGAACACAGTAGCAGTACATGGACAACAATATGTGTAAGGAGGAAATGAAGGTCAGGGCGGTGTGCCACACACGTTGCACACGTGTTAAGCTGGCTTGATGGTGGCTGCGGGAGAAATAAGGAGACACGCGTTTTAGTTTGCCCCTTGACCAATTGACCGAGAAATCTCTGACACCACTGATACAATTTCCTGGACACTGTAGTTCATTCATATGACATAACTAGTGTTTCATCTCACCAAGATTTAGGCAATGTATTCCAGTAGCTTGGACACCGTTGTAGCAATCACAACCTTTGTCTTAGCCCAAAGATCTCTGAAAACTTTTGGTCCCTTGGGAGCTCAGTATCTAACTCATTTACAATTCTACAAAAGGGACTTTTGTGTAGCCTGAGTACAAGCCCATTAGATGCCCTTCTGCTGTCTGTATGATGAAACTTAGCCGTGTAGGATTGTCTTCACTTCGGAATTTTATCCCCTTATGCCATCCACATCTTACTTCATTACAAATCTACGATATGGTGCCCTTAATAAATGCTATCCGAAATGCCTATGAAAGAAAATCCAATCTATCATTTTCTAGTTCCGATATTTATTACAGTGAGGCATCTCAATACACAAACCCTATCAGTATCAAGAAAAAGAAGTTTGTGTCGTAGGGATCCTCTATCCTTGATGCAATTATTATAATATTATCGTAGAGGTGACTTTGATGAATCTACACCACAGTATTTTTTCTCAATGACCGAAAAGTTATAAAATCTAACAAATTACTTTTCAACATCATCCCTACTTTCAAAAGTCACAATCAGTCCACTATCAAATAAGTACCTATGTTACCTGCTTTTCCAGGGGGTCGCACCGATCCAGAGGGATATAGTACAACAAAAGGAAGGGGACAATTACCTGAAGGTGCGAGAGCCGTCTCCCCTGGTTACCAGTCTCCATGTCTCCTTATTTGCTCACACACAAGCTTATCAATGATCAATATTGTAATATCATGTAATATTATAATCTTCAACAATGCAGTACTTTATCCATGTGTTATGCAACTACATAACTGAACCTACATTTTGTGTGCCTTTTTCTTTTTGATTTGAAATGGATGTTAATTATTTTAAATATTTTATGTGGTGGTACTTAGAAAATGTGGACAAGAAGTGCTCTCCAAAAGATCCGTGCAAGAATTGCAGTTTCAAAGAGTTGCATTTTCCGATTTCGGCGTTTGTGATGCAACAGTCGAGCACCTTTCCAGAACACCACCTACATAATGTAACTGATGTGAATTGTGCATGTATTTTGTTTTGTAAGGGTGTGTTCGCAATGTTTTATTTTACTTAAAGCATTACACCTGCATTCTTTTCCTGCAAACACATAACATAATAGTACATCAGACATATCCATTACTCTAAATCCATCTGGTATTAAAAACATAAGCAGCATTATAAATGAAAATAACGAGAGCATAACAAGCATGTTTCTCGGGAGGCCGAAACAGAAACAACATACAATCCTAAATGAAATAAAGACTTAAGATGAAGAAAGGAAATGGAGGTTGGGAAGAAAGAGAGAGAGACAGACAGACAGAGAGAGAGAGAGAGACTCTGACGCATGTGCAATAATGGCACACAATTTTGGTTGGAAGGGCTAGTGGGATTAGAGGCAAAAGGTAAACCACTTGATGTTTAGGGTGTCTGCACAGCAAATGCTGGAGCCAGCGCAGTCTTTGAGATGGCGCAGCGACAGTTCCTTTAATTTTATAACAAACAAATCAAGGAGCGCTTGGTCGCGGAGCACATCAGCATAATCGGTGTCTTTTCTACTTCACCTGCATGGCAGCTTGGAGATTCAACTAGCGGTGCACTGGCCTTCAAAAGTAACTGTGTTGNAAAAAAAAAGATCTATTGAGGGAAATTAACTGCAAACATTTTATTGACTGTTTGTTTGTGAGCTCTGCCTAGTGTTACACCCACCTGGTGGTCCTTCAGAGAGCGGATAATGTACACTTCAGTTGACTTTCTGTTTACGCACGTGCGCCAGTTTTCTTGTCTCATTTAACTCTCTACCCTGCGAAACGCTACTAACCAGGGGCGAAATACGACCCAATATGTTTATAAAGGAATTAATTTCACTGATGACGGAAGCAGCTGGTGCTCAATTTAGACTCAAAATTCAGTCTGTGAGTTAACATTTTCCGCTCCTCCCCCCAATGAGATTTCAAGCGGGATGTCTAGATCTAAGTGCCCGGTGCTTGGCTAAATCCGAAGTCGCTTGATCAAGTCTGTGCTGACAGTACTGAGAGATGCCAACTGCAGTCTGCATTTTTGTCCAGATAGCATGACTTCAAAGGGAAATAGAAAGTACGTGTGTGCGCCCCCTCCTGATTTTTTTTTTCCTTTTTATATTAGTTATGTCGGCGTTACACGTCTTGGAATCTCAGCGAATTTTGTTTTATTTTGGATTTGGGAATTGTATTCAGGAGAAAAGTGAAATACTTATACATTTACACAGGCTATCTACTTACACAAATATGATTCATGCAGCGCAGTTTTGCTTCCACTCGAATTTAGCTTATAATTATCATGGGATCTGTAGCAAACACTAGCTTTATCTTCATGCCTATCCTCTGGATAAAACCTTTCTACTCGTTGTTGACCATGACAGTTTCTAGTGTCAAGATACTGATATTAAGGCCAGAATGACTTGGTATGGGGTTCCCAGGCAGGAAAAAAAAATTCAGGGGCCCCTTCCTGAGGGATAAAGACTTGGGTTCAAAGGTCCTCAAATCTTTTGAGATGTGTACGACCATGGGGTGACTGGCCCAAGGTTAATCTTTCCATAAAGACACTATCCAGAACATGGACAGTTCGTAATTTGTAAACACCTACAAAGCTCACATCCGATTTCGGCAAAATGTAAAATGTGTGACTGTGCCATCAAATCCCATCTTGCCAGTCAGCCAATCATATTCCTCTGATAAAGGAAATGCACAAAATGGAAGTAAGCATTGTTGGAGTTATGGCTTGCGATGTCCGGATGACCGGGCATGCAAAATAACAGACAATGGTCTGTTGCGATTGGTGCATTTCCGCAGCTTAACCCAAGTAAGAAAAAAAAAAGGGAAGTAATAAAATGGCGGTGATGCTAATGATGCTGGATGAGGGAAGCCAGATGGATAACTACTCACAGTGCATATCTCTCTCATGTTCATACTCAATGAAGGCGTAGCCTCGTGGTTTGCCGGTGTTGCGGTCGTTGATCATGCAAATCTGCAAAATGAAGAGTAACCATGACATAAACATCAAGAAAAGAAATCTTGCTGGTCGTCATCTGACCAATGACCTCGTTGCTAATGCCCAGTTTTACCGGCAATATTTTAAGAGTGAATCAATATCCATGTATGGAGTCACTTAGAGTTTAAGAAAATAATGTTTCATACTCGTTTGGCAGGTATGAGCCCATTCTGTGTGTAGTATGCGAACCTGTTTAAATAAGACAGCCACGATACCATCTTCCATGTATCATCTGGCATTTTTCTTCCTTTCAGTACCAACACTATTCTAATCATGTCTGTTTGTGCAAAGAAAGGGGGAAAAAAACACGGAACACTGCTCAGGGATTCAGACGAACGTATCAATTCCTAGGAGGAAGAGAAAATCTTTTCGTTTTCTTTTTATGAATTTGTGGATTCCAGTCTCTCTCTCCCTGCCCCTCTCTCTCTCTGTGTGTGTGTGTGTGTGTGTGTGTGTGTGAGAGAGAGAGAGAGAGAGAGAGAGAGAGAGAGAGAGAGTGAGACTAGAACAGTAACTAAATTTGAACCAAGCCATGGTGTGTGTTATGAATAATGAATACAAGGAACGAGACCGTCAGAGATGGTGCCTACAGGCCGTAACTGTCAAGGCACCATGAATGTCGTGTCCTTGACTTTTAACCAATATTTTTGTATCGTTTTATTCATTGTACCCTGCAGCCTCACGCTCCTCAAACTTTTTGTTCTGCGCTCCTTTGGCCCAAAATTTCCTAACAAAGGCAAAGACTATGAAATTTCCAAAGACCGACAGGAAACAGCATTTCATTAACAACCTTGTAACAGCCCTGTACATTAAGATTGCCCTGTCATACAACTTTAGCCAACACGTCTCGTTTTGTTCATTCATTGGGTTGCTGGTAGTAGCCCCCCCCCCCCCCCCCCCCCCCCNCATCCGCTGGACAAAGGTTTCGGGTAAAACACTTCGCATGTAACTTCCGTCCGCACACGTTGTTAGGCAATTACCAGATGCTACTACAGGTTCATAGCAGCGAACATCAAGGCACCAATGCTTTTCGCCTGGTCAGTGCAAGGGTGTTTTATCCACACTATATGTCTATGGTATGCATAGTGTGTATTCACTCTCACATTGTGAAGAAATACGGCTTCTATGCACAAAACAGTGATGTTGGAATCGATCGCCAAACTTCACGAACTTAGTCCATCACTTCATCGATCGATTACTCAATCAATCAGTACAGGAAACCGATACACACTGAAACCGTAATGGATACGCAAACATTCCGTTGCACCCATAAACTGTTATTAGGCCGTTATCGCCCGGTCGCTGAGAATGCAAGGCACGCTCAGGGATATTCATCCACAACCCGTCCCTAACCAGCAGCGTAGCTACCATTCCTCCAGCCCCAAGATACGTTAGGAGGAGGGGAGAGGACAGGAGAGAGAAAGAGAGACACAGAGAGAGAGAGAGAGAGAGAGAGAGAGGGAGA
>JAWQUT010000449.1:391133-414513 GCA_033807755.1 Ellobium chinense
GCCCCCACCTTCTGGAAAATGCAAAGGTTGATAGTTACTATCATGGATTATGTCAGGTTGTCTTCCTCCAAATTCCCCATTCACCCTCCCCAACACCAGAACATATGGCAGTAAAACAGTGTTTCCTGGGACTGCTAAGGGGCAACGAAATCACTGCTAGGGCAGTGGCCGAGAACAAAACATCTCTCTCTGACCATATCTCCAGCCATCATGTAAACAGCAACACTGAAAATGCATTAGGCTAACCTGTTCTCATATATACAGGCAGCTCTCAGGTGCTTGTCCATGAGCCTGCTCAGACTCCACAAACAACCGTCTATAACGAACTCAAAATGGGGAAAAAGGTTGGGAAGAAGGGGAGAACATGCGTGTATGGCCAATGAAGAAGTCAAGATAGAAAGAGAAAGATAAAAGTTTATGAGAGAGTGAGTGACAGAGATGGGAGAAAAGACGGGGGAATGACGGAGTGAATGAAATCGTCAGAACAAACAGGTGATTGAACCGGAGATGGGAAGGAGAGTGGAAAGATAAGCGACAAGCAGGAAGACACCGAGCAGCACCGAATGAAGATAAGGGGGGAGGTGAGGGTGAGGAACGGTGAGAAGGAACAATCAGAGGACTGCTCTTCATGAACTTAAAACTACGTGCACAAGATATCGCAGAAACAGGAGGTTAACGAAAACAAGATCAAAAAAGAAGGGCGAAGGGTCTCAGAGAATATCCATACAGAATGTCAAAATATCGGACTGTTTCTTGAGTTAATTATTCAATGACACCTCACACCCATATTACCCGATCAATGCTGTGACTGTACACATACTGACACTGTCAACGAACAAAGCCGTGTATTCACGAGGAAACACATGGGAGATACCAGTCTGTTCATACACGGTGCGATATCGTTTCCACCTGGATGCACTCAGATCAAACCCCTTCATGTGAAAATTAATCAAAGACGCAGTCTACTGAGCAAATTTCAACCTGTGTCCACATCTTTTTCTCTCCCTTGAAGCTTCACATCCAAATGAGCCCTCTGCGCTAAGTATAGCCACAGCGCATCTTTGACAATTTATTTATAGTAGGGAAGAAAGAAATTCCCTTGAAGTGGTGTGAGAGGAGGTGCGTTTGTTGTGAAAACACATTTCTCTTCGTACCAGGCAGTCCATTGCATTTCTCAAAAACATTTTGTTATTCCCCCCCCCCCNCCCCCCCCCTTTTTTTTTTTTGGTCGGCTGCTCTCAGTTCTCTGACGCAAATCTAAGGCGCAGCAACAACACCCAATCATTACTTTAATAATGCATGCAACATCTAGTGTTACTATTCAAACAATTCAAGACACTGAAAGGCTCGGAGAAATCATGTGCAGGCGTTCTTGTCTTGATTTTATGGTTGATGTGATATCGATACTTTGTTCATGCAAAGTGCACAGAGGTCTCGAAATTACAGGATGACATATTTTGTATATGCATATTCTTCTAATCATCGTTGTTGTTGTTGTTGTTGTTGTTGTTGTTGTTGTTGTTGTTGAAAGACAAGGAAATACCATGAAATCGATGTGGAAATCATTTATGTCGTCACTTTGAAAAATTAGTATCAGTGGGGCATGACTGTAGTAGTTGAATGCTCTTTCCTTATCTTATCCGATATATGTGGTGCCACAAAAAAAAAACAACCCCACAACAACACCAACTTTTAACCTTTTACACATCATGTAGGGATGATGCGATAAAACTATGGTCGTTATGTCGCCACAATGTTGCATATCTAATTCCTCTGGACTTTAACTGCAACCTATGGGCATTCTATCCTATGTACCGGAGGTAGCGTGCGAAGGCAAATAAGCTGACAGATTCACACTGGGTTTTTGTTCCGAAACTTCAGTGAGATATTCTTATCACTGCGCTAGCGGAGACAAAGTTGGCACGACTTCAAGAATTTCACACCCGTTACACAGGCCAGACAGAATGATAACAAACTTTAATGTAAATCTATATACATATGTAGCAGAATCGCCACCTTGTTTAATGCTCAATAGACAAAACTGTCCTGAGTTTATTTCCTGGGACAGCAATAGCTTTCTCTGTCACTCAATTCAATTTGAATTTTATTTATCTGAACCCATGTTACAAAAATAATAACATATGGTTGTAATCAAACATCAATATGCAACGTAAACAGACAATAATAGATGATCGAGTAGAGAAGAGAATGTCGTTCCTAGCGCATCCATCTGAAGAATAGGCATTCAAATAGGTCTTCCGACACTAGGGGATATTTGTGGAACGCTACTGCAGATCACTACCTAACTTGCGATAGAGTATAAACTCATTACAAAAACAATCAAGCTCCTCTGCTGCAGGGGTAGTAATGATGCCAGATTGATCGTGAGATCAGACGCTGCATAATAATTCTGAACTTTTCATCATGCCCTAAATGGCACGTGAAACCAATAATGCAGATGCCACAATGATACTTGTCTGGGCGACGTCACAACACGCAGGCCTGGTCATCATAACCCACGGCGTGAGGGATATGCTTTTACCCGCAGTTTGTTTGTTTGTTTGTTTAAAGAATAACTCAAAACGTTACCAAGCCTAGAATGTATAGGAAACAAATGACATTTGGTACGTGTCAATACAAAATGTAGTGTAAATTTAAGACTTTAACACAATAACTCAAACAGATGTCCTGAAATTTGCGTGAAACATGTTGGACAGGTTGGGTTGGTTCTGAAATTTCGTGCGAATTTAGGTGGGTAACGAATAAAACGGACCTATCTTTCGTATCTATACAGTGGTGTTATATCTTCAAGCAAACTATAAAAAAGTTATCAATTTGCCTGGCACTTTCAGGAAGGTTGGGTCAGGTTATGCATATCATGGTCTTCAAAGCTGCATCCTGGGCAACTGGACATGTAGGTTCGAAATACCATATACATTATACTTGAAGCCTCAACTTATCTCAATCACCGCATTTAATAAGGGGAGGGGTGGAGGAAGGGGGAGCTTGCTTAATAAAAAGCAACTTTCCACATCATATTATCTCAATGACCGGAAGTTTTCTGACTCCTCTTTGACGCAGCGTGAAGCAATGACGCCACATTCTTGAAGATCGATTGCGCTGCATGCGAGGACTGGGGAAGTACCCATTATGATGCTATTAGCAAAGTGCCAACAAGAAAGGCGGCAAAGTAAACGACCTTCTCTCAGACATTCGACAAATTAGTTTGATGCATTGTCGACAAAGCTTACATCCCCTGCCCTACAACCCTTTTCAAAAACAAGTGTTTGAAAAAAAAAACAAAACCAACAACTTTCCGCCTTCTCATTTTATTTAATTACGGACCGCCCTTCAATAAATCCGGCATGTAAAGTGCTTTCTCCGTAGAGAAAATTTCATCAAACACGCAAGGTTCACCACAGTGCAAGAGTGAAAAAAAAAACCCGACCAGTCGCCAGTATTTTGTACATTATTATATTATTACTGCGCTAGCCTCTCTATTCCCTTTTGCTAGAGTGAATGCATGCCACTCTCCATAGGACACAGAAGGCTGGGGATATTAACGTGGACGGGAGGGGGCGAGACACAAAAGACAAACAAACGAGCTTTTTATTTGAAACAGCAAAACCAAGGTAAACCAGCGGGTGGTGGGGTGCAAAGTGCGTGGCGAGAGGTGCGAGGGAGATGAAGATCGCTGAAAACGGCGGAAATAGTGGGGTGTAGCTCTTAAGAGAGAGGCAGGGCATCAATGAGATTTTTGCAGTGTATAGAGAGCTGATTTACCTGTGAGAGCGTCCGTGATTTGACGTTATACTGCTCAAAACAATTCACGAAATTTATTGATCTGGATACAATCACTTCCTAGTTCTGAAACATAAAGGTAACCTCAAAAATACAGTATGGAGACAAAAGAGACCCACATGATATTCTTCAGTTTTTCCGCGTTGCGGTATTCAGAATTGCCGCTGGAATCTGTAGGAAGCATCCTTACGAATGTTTTTAGCAGTATAAAATTTCATATATACATGCGTGTGTATTTATATATATATACGCCGTATAATTTACGCACGTTGATCACTAAGGTGTCAGCTTCGCGGCCTGTTCGACAGGCGTTGAGTGCTAGCTTTCTCATTCACTGATGGACGAGGTTGTTATCATAGAAAATCTCGCCCTGCTCTGAACGTTCTTATCTGGATTTATTGGAAACAAGCTAAAACGAGCATGTGCTGTGAATGACCTCTGTGAGTTATTAAATATTAAGAACAAGATTTCATCTGCGGCGATATAAAAGTTTCAAATTTTTGTCCGAGGAGTCTATAACAAATGATAGAAACAAGAGATAAAAAAGGTCATGGAACATTTGGTAGAATGTCGTGTTCGTATTACCGGTCAGTGGTGGTTGATGTTCACCTTGTGTCATTTCCAGGGATACCATTTGTCAACTGTGAGGATTTAAAGCCTTTCACTGGCAGCCAAAGCTAACCATCTTTAGATTCTACATCTTTAACTATGGATTATGGGTTCATTTACATTTTAACACAGAAAAGAACATGGACACTTAGTTGCAACAAAACAGGTAAAGGAATGGAGCAAAGACCATGCCACAGCACCGATGTATTTCTGGTATTGTCATATGCCTTGATGAAGTAAGTTCAGTTCCCGAATGCGGTACTTACTCTTCATTGTGTGTCTACCGCTTCAACTGCTCCCACTTCTGCTTCATCCGAGTCACATGACAAACGGCGAGGAAGTGTGCCGAGCACACAGTTCTTGACAATACTTTTAAATCTCAGATGAAAATGCCGTATACTGATAGCTGCATGCACAAACCAACTACATCTAAAAGTGTAAATTTTACAAGAGGAAGAAAAACTGATGAAATGCTTGGAACTAGACCGTCTACTAAATTTAAAAGCAGACACAGGAACAAAAATCCGTGTCTCATTTTGTGTACAATATACATTTTTATCCTCGGTATTATCTTTATAAGTTATTCTCCGAAGACTGGTGAGCCAGAAAGGGAAACTCCTCTCTCCATCTCATAGCACTTAATATTAATCTGATCGCCTATCTGTCAATGATGTATATCTATTATGTCTTTCACATTCTCTCCTCCCCATCTCACTCATTTCTCTGGTTTTGTCTTCTTCCCTTCACAACTCCTCTTCCTTTTATTCCGCTTCCGGCAGAATCATCTTTTTCACTGACTACATCTCTTGTACTTCTAGGAGGTTTCTAACAGCGCGATTAGCATAAACCGTAAGTTGGAATCTGCAGCCCAGCCCACCCAAATTAGCGGGAATACTGTTTTCTTTCAACCTATTATTTCAACCTATTAGCGTCTGTAGTCTGCACCTAAATATTATGTCCTCTGCCGGCACAACGGGAGCAAGACATCAGACGCGAAGAAACCGATTGGAAAAAAATGAACAGTGTATTAAACCAGGAATGCCAAAGTTTTTGAAATGTTGACAACTTTTGGAGTTTAATTAAATCTCTCCGTTCTATATGACGTATATGTACGTCCTAAATCTTGGATCAAACGTACATCCTGGAAATAGCATTTCCTTGTCGAATCGGACGTACCCAGTCGTATTTCCTATCTACTGAACTATTCGAACATACAGGTGAGCAGTATAACCATATTCGTGCTCAAGCGCCATAAAATTCTTACTTCCTACGTCCACACTTATGACCTCCTGGTACTGCGGTGATGTCAACACTTGAAAAGCATGACGTGGCGAGGAGGTTAATTATCCTGTAAGACTACCGATCTACCTTCAATGTGAATATATGTTTCTTAGTAATATATGAAACTGGACAATATAAGCGCTCTTTATTCTATAAAAACACTACAGACCATGTTTTACACCTATGGACGGCCATATTTTACCTCCAGGCCAGCAGCTGGGGACCCTTGCATCAAACTGGTTCTGACACTGCATTCTTACGAAGCGCCATGTCCAAGGAAAATATTTCTGAAAATGACATGACCAGTACACATAAATGCAGTCACTATGTGGCTGCACTGATGTCATACGGAGAGAACAACCGCCCCTCGCTAAGTAATGCCGTAGCTTGGGCTTTGACCGTGTGCTTATCCGTCACAAGACTTGTTCAGGCCATGGATATGGCGCTCTTGAAGTTTTGTCGCCGATGACTTTCTCTGTATAGTTTATCGCATTTCACTTTTTTCCCACAATGTCATTAGACGGATAGAAACTGGTTAAGTTTTAAATAGATCTAGCTCCTCTATCATTCATATTCACTGCGCTTCATGCGGGTGCTCGTTCATGCTTTTACCGCTTTATCTTCAGGCTGAGAATTGTCTACGGAGTTTATAATTAATACGCCGTGTGCCCCCAATAAACAAAACAACAATGCAACATAAACTTACATGCGCGATGCCCTCGTTGACTGGCATGTAATAATGCCATTCACAAGTCTTTTCCATTGGCTACAACTTCCTTGACCATGCCTGAGTTGCAGCATTCGACAACAGAGCGTTTCATGTAGCAACGGTGCGTTCGCATCATGCAGTGCGGTGCACTGGAATCTTACCACACATAAACACTAATTTCCTGGACCATTAACGACAAGCGAAGGTCCCTACTCCAACTAGATCCATTTTCACTTAGTTTGTTTTTCACCGAACCTCTTCCTTCAACACGTAGCTATAACAGGTGCACGGAATGCCAATACCAGGTATCGCATTCATTCAGTCCTTATCCCGGCCAATGCATTTTTGAAACATTTCTCTGCAGCTGTGGTAAATGGGTTTTTAAATGCTGAGCTCTGCTCTCCGGAACGAAATCGCACATTACATGGATATTATAACTTTTCCTAAATGTGAGAATTAACAACAACAAAAATAAATAAAACTTGCATAAGGTGCGTTGCTCAACGCCTACAACAAAATGCACCATTTCCGGGATCCATTTACACGAACGTTGATCTTGTTCGTGTGTGATATCTACGGCATGTAAATAAAATGTGCGGAGGAGTTCAGAAGGGGCAAAATACCAAAGCTGTCTACACAGGGTGGCTGAGAGTGGGGGCGGGGAACGGTGCAAAAGGCACAACAGAAGACCAAGACAGAAAACTGTTAATATATTCCACAAATGGTGGAGAAAGAAGTAATTCCGTAAATAAGACCGACAAGGGATCTAGTCAGCGAAGATGGTACTGCCTGAGGAAGAACGAAAGGAACTAAATAAGATAACGTTGGGAAAAAAACCCAAAAAACAATGAAATGGGTAGGAGAGTGTGAAGGCTAATGGATACGATTCATTGACAAATGGGCGATGAGATTAATATTAAGTGCTTTCAAATGAAGAGGGTCTCAGAGTTTCCCTTTCTCGCCCACCAATCTCCGGTGGCTGGCTGCGGAAGGTGTCACGGTGTGCATGTGTGCAATATTTCACCGCCGGAGGATCATTACAATCCGGGGGGGCGATATCGATCTCATCTAGCTTAGCTCAACCGCTTTCCCTTCTTCTTGATCATATCTAGAGTCATATCTGGCCTAACGAAATTCAACATTTTTAAAGCTTGGCTATTACAACAGCTGTAACTTGATAAATCTTTCGAGACTTTTTTTTCTTTCGATGTTGGCGCTGTACTTATAATGTACTAAAACTCGCATAACCACACTAGGTTGCATCGTTACGCTAAAACATATCACACACGCACAACTTCGAAATGAGTGACATATTCGGAAACATTCACGTTTCTAGGACAACCGCTTAAATACCAAGACGTCAACAAACTCATTCAGCCTGGATATTTTTTGTACAAGATTCTCTTCCATTATTTTAAAAATTGAGCTCCCAGATAATGTGTTCACTGCAGTGACAGTACTTCATCCTACCGCACATAAATGTGACAGCAGATGTGCGCACGTACGTTAATCAGTACACCTATGTATTAAATGAACATTCAAGACAGAATCATGATAGGTTTTGCTTTAAAAACGTTGTGGTCAGCAGCGCTGGTCCCTATGAAGGCTGGACCAATACACTCCACTCCACTGCAGTGACAGGATGTCATTCTTCGACCGAGGCAATGACTTCGATCGAATGAGTTCACAACGTTTCCTCTCCACGTGCTGTATGTCACCGTCTTATGATAACACTCCTTCAAATAATTCTGTCATTATCAACAACTCACTTAATGAAGTGGCTTCCGCTTAATAATCCCAACCCTAATAAATCGGACAAAAAAAGTTTCGACGTAGGGGAGGGTGCCATTATTAGGGGTTGTTCAATCTTGATAGCATTGGGAAGGGGGGAAAATGCGATTGTGGAAACAGCCGCAAAGCAGCGCGTATCAACCACTCTAAAACACAAATCCATATGCTATCCGCACTATTCTGATGATCTTTCAGCGAACTGTCATGCTAGTATGCCCTGCCCGATTTTTCCCTACGAGTTGGGATTACATTTCAACACAACCAGTGTGTTCTGCACAGCCATTTACATTCGTGTATTCGTTGGCTTTGCCCTAAAGCGGTAACCCTTTTCATAAAATGCCCAATCACCCGACCCCTTGATGTCTTGGTTTCTCCTTTACGTACCGTGATCGACGTGTTCCACGATCGTACAGCCTCCTCAAAATCCGAAAAAGAAAAAAAAAAATGTCTTGGCATGGGAAGTGAAGCGGACATAACGACCAAACACTCAAATAAAACCAATAGATACATGACCAACAAAAGCTACAAAAGCAAACGTCTGTAATAAAACGAACTTTCTTGGCTAGCGTTTCAATAATATCTGTGATCGAAACTGTCTTGGCCATATAATACGGAGAGTTGTAGAAAGGAATATACGAAATAAAGAACATCTAATACCGCTGTGTATTGATTTACAAAGTTTCATCTAGCCCGTTGTGACACGACTGAGAATTACGATATAATTTTGGCGCACTTGATCATGCCGCGTATTAAACCAAATAAGGAATACACATTCAGATTCCGCAATCTAATGGACAGAGGCCACAAATGTCTCACAGCTTCAAAGGCAAATTTTTCAAAAAAGGCAGGGGAGGACGGGGGTGTAAGTGAGTGAACAAAAGTGCATATCACACGGGTTCAGCGCGAGAATAACACTTTTAACAAATGTCAATTTCCAGCATTAAAAAAAGTTCGGACATTCTAGCCTCCAGGTCTTGTCGTCTCGTCCAGCTATCCGCCGCACCTTCGCCCGTTTCTGAATATGTGTTTATCATTCTCCTTCGTTTCATCTTTGTTGGTGCCACCTCTGCATCATTCCTTAGAGACCAAGTGACTAAAGTGCTCAGGACCATTATAGATGCATAGTGAACGAATGTTTGTGGAGTGAGTGAGTGAGTGAGCGAGCGAGCGAGTGAGTGAGTGAGTGAGTGAGTGAGTGAGTGAGTGAGTGAGTGAGTGAGTGAGTGAGTGAGTGAGTGAGTGAATGAGTGAATTAGTGAGTGAATGAGTGAGTTAATGTGTGAGCGAACGAGCGAGCGAGCGAACTAATGAGGTGAATTACTGCGTGTATGCCAAATGAATGAATGAAGCAGTGGATAATAAATATGTGGGTCAAGGGAGACACGAAGAACTACCTTACAATAATCACAGTTATCCACGCCTGTGACATTTTAATCAAACTAATCGGAATTTCACGTGAGAGAGCCAAAAATATCCATTTGCGGCCACCAAGCGCACGCCATTCGTCTAGTAGAACACTGGAGGTGAGAGGACACAGGAGGAGAGCGGCTTTTCTCTCGCCAAATCAGTGGATGCCATATCTTGACGTGCATTTCATAGCTGATTGGAGATGGCACGATCAGTCAGGCAAAGATATTTCCTCAGCATTCAAGGCATTTAACTCACACAGCCTTTTTTTCCGATGCTCTATCTCTAAGTTAACAGCGATAGTAGTAGGCAAGTAATTGCAGACAAAGCAAATAGGTAACGACTAATGGACAAGTTAATCTCATCCCTGCCATTTAAAAGTTGTTCTTTCGTTCGGCTAACCACTAAAATATAATAATTTATGGATCAGACTGAAAAAAAAAATTATCAAAGGGTGTCTTTTTTTTTTGTTCACCTCTGTTTTGCCGAGTGCAAGCTTTTTTACATTATAATCCATAAAACAAACAAACAAACAAAAAGCAGGCCATAAAATGTCCAATAACAGTCCTCTGCTCCCCTAACAAACTAGTATTTCCTATAAAGCCAATTTTTCTTCAGCAGAAACGATGTTTTTGGTCACATGCCAAGTAACTGAGACTTCGATGTGGGGCGATATGTCGGAGGATCTAAACAATTTCATAACGAATCAAATGGCAGCGACTAGTCCAAACTCAATCGAAGCTGCGTGCATAATCCGATCTTCGAGAACCAACTTCCCGCTAATTAGTTTATCGACAAGTCACTAATCAGGCTAAACCGACGGCGATTATCTAATGAAGTTCACATGGATCATAGTTAATAGTCTAGGAGGTAAATCAGCTACTCCTGCGCAAGCACATGGTTGATGTGCAACTGCTGCTGCCCGTAAGATGTGGGTCGCGCACAATGACATATCCACAAGAAATACAGCAAAATGTGATTATCAACCCCTCATACCGTGCATTAATTTTTGGCACTCACTTGTTCGTCACCTGCCCTGAGAAACTTGTGTCTGAGAGCGGGAACAAGTAGTCAACCGCCCCCGAATCATTAAATATCTGAGGTCTCTCTCTGTATAACTCTTCATTACATGCGTGCCAGGAACTTACGCAACTTCTTTTCTGCCCCGTTTTCCCCTCAATTTCTCAGTGGATAACGACCAATTAAAACAATGGACGTGAAATATCACTAAAGTTTGGAATATACATTTTGTTCTATTCGGGTCTGTAACATTTCTGACACAATATTATGAAAACCGCCTGCATTCTTTTTTTTTTTTTGTGAGTGTAAGTGCTTGTGTAGAGCGCGGTTTGTTCGAAAGAACTGTCTGAAATATCACGTTTCTTAAGGCAGAAACACATATACCTCTGGAACACGAGAAACAGCTGCATCTGTTGTTATCCTGTCTAAAGTTAGCTGATAAAAAAGCTGTGATAATTGCTGACTGACTTATCTTTTCATCTCATTTTCTCATCACATTATCATTATTATTATTATTATTATTGGTTGTGCCTTTATAATATATAAGCATCCAAATGGATAAAAGGTGCGCGTAAAGAGAAATATTTTTTAGACTGAATCATAGCCCGCTAATTGTTGTGACCTGGGAGTACCGGTAGATAGCATCTTATTTCATGCCCGAATTACATTTTCCATAGAGGGAGAATAAGGATTCAGAGCATGTTCGTTTACAATGCCGTCACGTCAGTATCAAAGTTCACACAAATTTCCGGATGTGATTAAAGTCAACTCCCGGAGCTCAAGGAAAGAGCGCCGCTGAGTCAAGTGAAGCCTAGAGGAACGCTGCATAACGTCCAAGCAGGAGGGCTGATTTTTCTTTAATGTTTACCTTTAGTATGTGATCGATTCTTGGATGGTGTGTAATAGTTAACATAAACTTGTAATATGTCTTCAAATTATGAAACGAAATTATGAAAGCCCACAAACTGGCTGAACTTTCATCAAGGTTGCTTGGAATGTGAAAGTTTTCTTTGTAATATTTGCTTGGTTTATTTCTACAGTAGGTTTGATTTAGTGTTCACGATTGTTTATTGAAGTGAGATAACACTTATCAAAATAATATTTAGTCTAAATACAGAGGCAATGAAACGAAGGGACAGGAGCTAATTTTAACATGTTCCGAGTACGTGTTCAGTATTCTGTCTTCATTCTGTCTTTGATGACGCAACCTCTGCATCATTCTTCTGAATTTCTTTCTGAATTTTTATTTTAAGTACATACCTCCTCAAAAATGATGTCTGCCACTGTAGATAATGTAAATAGAGAAGTCCAGCATTCATAATGATAATTTCATCGCAGCTATAAACATTTTTAATGAGGCCAATAACAATCTATCCTGTAATTATAAAGGTTCTGTTGAATAGACCAAAAAGAATACGAGTTGTTGTTTTGTTTTGCTGTGTTAGTTGAGGTTATTTGAGCTGTTTATTAGTCTTTCACTAAAAAAATTCATAATATGCTGAATATACATAATATGCTGAAATACACTAATCCCAGTTCTTTTAAGTTCTTAAGTTCTTTTCTTTACATTCATACAGTTTCAAAATGATCCAGTACAGAAATATGTTCAAAACAAGTAAACAAATTCTGGGGTTTTGCATGCTCCATCTGTCACTTTTCCGTTCAAGTAAATGAAAAATCATAATGCGGGTAATTATTACTCTTTTAGTAGTTCACTATTCACTAGAACAATAGTCTTCATTCTGCAGGGGCGTGTCACTTAATAAATGATTCGTGACACATCGTGCAAATTATGAATGGAATCTAACAAAGTTTTGGCGAATGTCATTCAGCTCGGATCGCGTGTTCCCAGAACGGTGGCATCTTGGACGATCTTCTCGTGGATTTGTGTTCTTGTATGTTGTGGATCAATTCATATTGTATGACTGGGGGAATATGATTTGCTGGCACTTCCTCCTCATCCGGCACCACTTCGACTTTTGCTCTTCGAATTAGGTATAATGGTGTAATTTAGGCAATACTTTCGCTGATAATTCGTTTACTCTAGTCTCAACAACAAAAAAACAAACAAAAAAAACAACAACAAAACAACAACACCAATATCACCAAAGACAGTGTTGGGAGGGGGGAGGAGTGGGTGACTGCCTCCATATAGGGAAACCATGTCAACGACATTTTCGTACATAGCAGCAACACCAACCACGGCCTCGACGTTAATTTTATTCACACTTGGGGGCCAGTCAATTTTCCTAGGCAGTACATGCACGTGCAAAGGCTTAGGCGATTAATCGCAAAGCTTCACTCATTCCGAGGGCGCATTTAAGGTACATTATAATTCTGCATACATCGCTTTGCAAAACTCAGCACTTAACCTTTCACAGCCGTCGGTGTACAGCGGCAGGGTCGTGGAAATTACACATAAATGACCTCCCATTACCGTTCTTGTGTCCTCAGCTTCTGTCAATGGTATGCTGGCAATACAAATACTGTATACTACGGTTCCATGTATGGATCGCTCCGAAGGTATTTTACCTTTGCCAATCTTTCGAGTTGTTTTGCCCTCGGGCATTCATTGCTTCAACACAAGACTTCAATGGAAAGATGCGGAGATATTTTAACAGACATTTTGCCTCTCAGTTGTTACTTAGGATCAGGCACTCTTTCTAACAAAATGTGGCAACAAACTTTGCATTGACCAAACAACAACAACAACAACAAAAAAACCGATAGATATTGGGAGGTTACAAATGGACACATGTGCTGCTGTTTACGACTACGTAGGTCATGAGAGGTCATGCTAAGCCTGTGTTGAGTCTCAGAATTCCTCCAGGGCTTTTATGGTTTGGCATCTTGGTCCGCGCGTGTGGTTTAAGAAGGTGAATGACCACATGACGGCAAATTACCAGATGGACGTTAGTGTGACTTTTTAAAGTATCGTTGTTGTTTTTTTTAAAAGTATCGATGTGATCTCAGTGAGGGAAAATAGTAGTAAGGTGCTGAAGTGCGAGAATATATGATTATAGGCTATTATATTTGTTGTTTGGAAGACATGCTTTCGCCATGGGCGTGAGGCTGATGCAGCATTTACTAATCACGACGGCAGAAGAAATATTAATCTGCTGCAGTATTAAATAGGCAATGAAAACTGCTTCACAGTAATGCCTATTTTGGGGATGGATAGGTCAGTGAAACGGTTCCTAATTGGTAAGAGCCTAAACTTTCCAACGTGGGAAGAGCCTGTCCTATACACTCTAAGAGGTGTGGGGAAAAGATTTTTGTTCGTATACGAGTGGGGGCGTCAATTTTTCAATGAAATTATTTATAGGATATGTTTGCTCAGGTTTGTAAAAGCATGATCGGATCTATTTCAAAGGCACACAAATTTACCCCCAGGAAATTTGTGAAAATTATAGGCAGTGAAGGACCAGCATAGCCTAATAGGAAGTCGATATCAGCGTGAAATTCTCAAACCGGTACTCTCCTATAAGGCTGGTTATCAAAATAGAGAAAACATGACACTGCGGACTGTCAATAACTGCATAAATCTAGACCGTTTGCAATTCGCATCACTGTTCATGGTGTCATTAAGTTGTTAATCTGTGTATTATGTATAAAGGTAAACAAGACAATGTGTCATTTAGGACAATAAAATTGGATCTTATCTTATCATCTAATTCGAAGGCCAAGCCGATAATCTATTGTCTCTAAGACCGCATGTACACTCCCTCCCCTCCTCTTTTCTCAACCCCAACGCCCTTTTCCAGACCACTTTTGTTGACTCTATCATGATCGTGTAGGCAAGCCGTATCAATACCGTAGATCTGTTGAGCATTATCGTGTCGTGTAAGCCAGAAGGACAACAGCCAACGCCCATTTTTCACTGACGGCCACGTCACTTAAATGATAGAAAGTATGACTGGTATCTAACTCACTGCCAACAGACCTAAATTCCTGATATCCACGAATTTTAAGTGGAGTCCAGATTCACAGACACAAACTGAATATAAGCTCTTATTCACAAAAGACTGTCGAGAATTCCAGGAGATTTCAATACTTTTTCAAGAGCTGTGTTTTCAATATTGGGGGGGGGGGNGGGGGGGGGGAGAGAGAAGAGAGAGAGAGAGAGAAGAAGATGGTTTGTTTTCTTAGCAAATTACAAGTTGGGTGTCTGAACTCTAAAAATCAACGTGCATTAAAAAGCCCTTCTTCGCGTACCTGTTCGAAATATTTAGTCACATTTGTCGCCTCTAGATACGAATTTTTCAAAACAGCTTTACTAATGAGGATTTGTGGTACAACAAGTAAAACGGTAACAAATCACAGCATGTAAGTGAAATCTAACATATATTTATATACAAAAAGATGTAAGTTTCTAAAATAGAAATTCTTCATTGAGATAAGGGCGTCACTCTATAGAAGCGCTCAGACTGTCTCGAGGTTTGGTCAATCTTGTGCCACAGACATTCACATTCACACGCAGCAATTTTCGGACTGCATTTGGAGCTTTACGAAAAATGTTATAGGCCTTTCTGCAGATCGCTTCCATGCATACTCTTCTGTCCTAACAATTGCTTCTTTGGAATTAATAAATTACCCGTTTAAGTCTCGGGTTCGAAAAAGCTACATAGACTATAGGTAAGCATGTTACATGTACAAGTTTCGCATCATTGGCTGCTACTTTAATCATCGTAAGCCACTGAACTCATAGAACAGTGTGAAATTGGGGTCTCTAGCATATTCGTCCAGTCCATCTACTCTAGACCTAGTAGCACTTTGCATCATTTCTTGTCATGTCCGTTTCAAATAATCTCAAAAGAGCACCAAGCGAGAAAAAAACCACAAGTTCGCCAGATCTGTTCTGTAAGCAATTTAAATAATGAATCTTGGCTCCACATGTGATGTGCAAAAGAGCTGCAAAGGAAGTGCCACGCCTCCCGCCACTTTCACAGGTGCGTTCACTTCTTAGAAATGAGAGCACCGGCTGCAATCTCAAGGATGCCACTCTAAACCCTTGGTCAGAGGTCAAAACACCTAGTGAAACAATCAGTTTCGCAGCCTGAATATTTCCTCAGAAGTTGAAATTTTGCAACTATTGACATCTTATTTTCTCTGTGCGACTGACTTAACACAGGCTAAACAATATTGTGGCCTTAAATTATAATTCCGTGAAGAAAGATTACTTAACAATGTCCCTTATGTGCACTTGGTGAATAAATAACGTTTCATCTTTCCAAAAAACCTCAGCAGGATAGTTCCCACATATGAATCGTAAGATAAAGAAACTGCCCGCCGGATGCATGTAATTACTGTAATCTATTAGTACAGAACATGCTCTTCAGTGTCATTTCCCAATTGTACAAGCATGCGATAATATGGTGAACGAATAATGCTACGAACTGCATTCTTGTGGGTATGAGAGAAACTAAATCCAACCGGTACTGAAAGATTAACTTTGCCCCGGGGTTACCTAAATGATAAGCTATCAACTTTACGTATCTGACACGCTGACCGTCCTAGAATACTGCATGACATGATGGCCCACCAGCATTTTTCAACAAAGTGTGTGCGTTTGGCACCAGCAATGTCCATACTTTCTTTTTCAGACTGCAAATGCGCGTTGACTTTTCCAATTCATAACGTTATAACTTCACTAGTATGAGTAGCCATTCTATGAATGGGACATCAGATGACGAGCTATAAAAAGATTGGCTGCTACATGGAGATCCATGCTGTATCACTGTATTGCAATAGCAATATTTATTGTAAGGACAAACGGACAGAAGACTTTATGCAAAATTTGAAACATTTCTCCTGAGCCATAGCGGAGCTCTTCTAAAAATTGTGAACCATTTATTACCGATTCAAGACCAGGACTCTCTGTCTGTCTGTCTGTTTATCTATCCATCTTTCTGTCCATCCGTCTGTCTGTTTGTCTGTGTCTCTCTCTGGCACACATACACATGTGCAAGCAAGCATATTTTCTATCTTGATATATTCAACATGCAAGACAGTATAGGAACGACGCAAATTACAGAACCCATGGAAGGTTAAAAGTTTTGGTATCCCACGCTGATACGATGCTCGATGACATTTTGTGATGTTAGACATATTGAATCACGTTAAACTTCTCTTAGTTCTTCTATAATCTCAAACCGATTTCACCCTAAACCCAAACCCGAATACTCGAACGTTCCTATCCTTACTATCTGCTCTCATTAATTCATGTGCTCTTTCATGACCATTATATGTAGTGGACTGTGTGACGCAAGCAAAAGCTCGTCTAACGCATGACATGATCTGACATGGCCCACTGACCACTGACTGGGGCAAGGCGTGTGCGAGGCGGCAAGCTCTTGTGAGCCAATGAGATGCGATCAGGCGCTCTGGAATTTTCACTAAGAATGGCAAAACGTGGAATGAATACGAAGAGAAGACCGCTACACAAACTTCGTCAACTAATTAATTAAATCTTACTCTTTCGGCCAGACAGACATTGACGCTAAACCTCTTCTATCGAATTTCATACAGATTAACGATTCCGACCGACTTTTATGTGCAGCGGTTTAGAAGTTTATCGCGTTCGAAAATAGCATGGCATGCTTCCGTCTATTCTTATAATACAGATTTTGGTTATGCTAAAATTTAACATGCTCTTTGCTCTTAACCACTTTTCACTGGCTTCAAACCGACGATGTGAAGTAAGTACATAGCCTGTGATGATTTCCCTGCAGGGATCTCTGTCACGTACTTAAAAAGACCACTCCAAACTGCAGCAATCTCGTGATGACACATTAAGCATCTTGAAGGAACACACTCCGAAATCAATGAACGATCCTCATAAAGATCTGAAAATTGCAAAACCTTCCCCGCAAAAAAAAAACCAAACGCACTGAGGATAATATACATTTTTCCCCTTCTCGTAAGAACAATGCCAAATTCACATACTGCTTGATTAGCAGAGACAGTTCAAATGCATCTAAAATTAAGTGAAAATTTTTTGAGATGAATTTTGGTTTAACAAATATAGCATAGATATAGGAATTACGACTAAGTAAGACTTTTTCATGCAAGCTTTGAACCATCCATTACCTCCCACACATTAATATCTTAAGCTCAGCGTAAAATGGTTTCGAGCATCTCACATCTCTTGGGTTGCCCGTGTCAACAATTTTATCAATGATGAAAGATAAAGAGCCGTCAGGATATGAATGGCCCCCTAGCAAATGCGTATGCAGTTTACGCCGTGGAAGAAGAATAAAAGTTGTTTAGGCAACTGATTGCATGTCTCTCTCTCAGCGCCTGTAACAACACTGATCACAAGCTCTTGGTAGGAGTGCATAGCAAATTTCAGATGAACGATCGAAGGTAAAAGAAAACATGCCAAGACTCTGTCGATTGCGTCCCTGCGAAGGTCTGCTGAAGATAGTGTACGCATGAACGTGAGTATTATATTTTTAAACAGCACTGATGTAGAAAGGTCAAAAAGCTGCTGGTGGTATTACTTATTGGCGTATCGACAGCGTTTCTTTGTTGACGATCAAGGATTTCATTGATGCTCTACATGCAACGGCGGATGAAATTCCTCATGCAAACAGTCGGCCATTATAATTAACACGCTGCATGACGGATCCCCAAACACTGCAATTCTATCACGACCACAGTTACAACGAGTAACTAAACATGCCATGACATATCCAAACTGAGAGCTGTTGTTCAATTCATTCTCCCGAGAATTAAAAAAAAAAAAGACCAAATTGATAAAAGCGTCTAGCCGAATTAACTTATTGGGAAATGACGGACACGTTTCTCACATGCTGAACAAAGTGTGGCGTTATGTAGCCTGTAAAGAATAGACCACCATTCATTTACCAGCATGAATAGTGTACCCGGGGTAAAATATGGGATTAAACATAGGAGATGATATCGGCTCAACGATAAGCTTATCATGGCAGAACGAGAATCAATAATTAATTTGGGATCATGCTGATGTAACAGGATAAATGCCCTTTTCCTGTCATAAGGCGCCAGATTCCCGAGCCACAATACAAAACGTCGTCACTAAAAGCGGCTTATGTGTTTCGTAATAGGGCCTACCTGCCGACGAGTATTGAATTGTGCCAGTGATGCGGGTGTAAATGTGATTCTCTTTCAAAATTTTATAACGCTAAATAGCCTGGGATAAGAATGAATATATTCATTAAGAGAAAGGTTGTCACATCAATAGCTCTCACGCCTGTCATACATTATAATAATAACAACAACTGAGAAATGACATATAGCCATGAGATTTGAAGACAACCAAAGAAATAAAGACATGTCTCAAGAATGTACCGCATACATATTTGCCAAACGTTGGAAGTGCTAATAGCAGGCCAGGACGCGATGGTACTAACTAACGTAGTTATTCAGTTTAAGTAGGTCAGGTGTGCAATTCAGTGATCATAAAGGTCTACGCCCTATCCAGTGTAATATAACATTACATCCATCCACAGAAAATTTTCAAAGTAACCGTTGCATCTGGAATGCCATATCTGACTCTCAGAATAATACATTCGTTACCACTCATTAACTGTCATGGGCACATTATAAAAGTGTTCTCCTTTTACCGAGTCTTGCTCATTCAAACATAACAGCGGGGCATATAACGTAACGGACGACGATTAGAAACCTTGTATTAACATTCTCTGATATCGGATGCTGCGTGCGAAGTTTCAGGGCGTCACCTAATCGAAACTGCGGGTGATATACTTTTTTCATGCCTCTCAAACCGCGGTGACTTCATAATGAAGAGCCTTTACTATATGAGAATGGTACTGACTTGTTAATCCGTTCACTAACATACAAAAGTCTGCCTTCAAATGGAGCTTTTGCGGACAGAATCACTATTATGATCAGACTGACGTCGTGTAGTCTAAAATAGATCAGGTCACTATGTCTGATATTCATATATCCGAGTCCATTCTAACTTTTTTATTGACACAAACTGAATACATGCTCGAATCTTGTGAAAATACAGTTGAGCAAACTGTGTAAGTGATGAAAGCCTTCTATTTAGGCGGCTCTTAAGCCCACTCAGATCGGAATATGCCTCCTCTGTAGAAGGGTCCGAACTTCCGCAATGTATCGACTGCATAAAGCTACCGTCATCCTCAACCCGACACTCCATGAAGTACTTGCAGATGTTGCCCTACGGGTATCCTCTCACGAGTAGTCGGATTATTATCTTTGTCAATATGGTTTGCGATGGAGCACTTGAGCTCAGCTGTGCTCGGTTCGAAACGCTGACCTAAAAGGGTTAGAAATAACAGTTCTCGCCTTGCCTGGCCGTGTCGCGGTGTGGCTGTGGGGTTTGACACATATCGACGAGTTAAGCAAATCGACATAGATGAGTATAAAAGTTCAGGATAAATATGTACTGTTGACCGGCACAATGCAGCAAGGATAATACTTCTCGTTCCAACCTGAAGCTGTTTGTAGACAAGAGTTCACGCTTAATACGCTGACATCCATGCAAGCCTGGCACGACATTAACTGTGACACCTTTAATCGCAGACAGTATTCATTTCATTAATACAGTAACGACATAATATCCACTGGCATCCACATGAGATCAAATGAAAATAGGTCAATTAACAAGCATTAACACGCTTATGTTGATTTACTTCATACTGTGTTCTGATGTGATCTGTAGGTATAAACTATCGATTGAAAGATATCAAGAAAGATCTTAATCTGTTTTTAAGCCAACGATAAAAGTAAACATGTGGAGTGGCAAGTGTACAATTTCGGAGGATCTCGAAGGAGCAGAACTTTTGGATGTGCTTCCGTGTCCAGGTGCCTTTGTAAATCAAACGCTGGATTACACCAATGACTAGAGCTGTCGACCAGTTCCATGTATAAAAAGATGATCAATTTCAGTGAAATCTAGCAAGGGTCAAAACAAGAGACAGAACTCTGGTCGTACTTTGAACATAATATTAATAATACACTCATCCCTTGCTAGTGTCAATTTGGAAAAGACTGTTATCTGAATGTGCCAGACTGTCCAGTGCCTTTTTCTGGATTGCCGCTAAAGTGAAGAAAAATCAAGACCTGTGCTGAAAGGGTATTATGTGACATTATTTTGATGTCAAGTTCGAGAATATTACAGCGATACTATCTTCTCGAGGACTAAGGAAGCAGGAACCGTTTGGAATTTCTAGTAACTGTGACTAAGGACAGCTGGAGAAGTTAATTTACGCGCTTCGCACACATTACTTTCGTAGTAAATCCGTAGATGCTTTAGTTTTGCACTTACAAAAGTGAACGAGGCATCTAACAGTTATTATTCTCAGGACGACCTATAGATACAGTCATATGCCAGAGTAATGTTGTGGGTGAGCGTATTTCTAGATTCCGAGGCCTGGAGGGGAAGTGGTTAAGTTCTGAACAGAAAATAGGTCTAATCTAATAATAATTGTGATATCCTGGGCAAAGCGTGACACACAATGGCCAGCAGACCACCTCGTATCAAACTAGGACCAGGAGGCATGATTGTAGGGTGTACATTTATTTTTTGTTCTGTTAAATGGTGATTCTGGTTTACTTCCAACATGACAAACCAAAGACTGCGCGTTACAACGGATAAGCATGATAAACAAGGCAACAATGTTGGACAATTATGAATGTGGCATGTAACTTTCGTAGCTCACTGTCGTGGGCTTCATTTTTTGACTGTTGTAACGGTGTTGTCCTTCAACATGCTTAATTCCCTCTTCATTTAATACCAAAAAAAAACAAACAACCACAGACCTCTTCGACAAACTGTGGTATTGACAAAACATAGAAAGCATTATGGCTTCGACAAAGCTACGATGGCATAGGGCTATACATTTATGACTCCAGCGGACTTGTTTGGATTATAATAGCAGTGTCCAAGTAGTCACGGATAAATTACGTGATGTGCTGGTCTCAGCTGTGAGGATGTATACCAACAAAGTCAACGTCTTCTGGTGGGGAGACAAGGTGAGTGCCAGTGTTGTGGTCACACGAGTAAACTGTCAGTTTTCCAGCTGTATGCCTGAGTCTCAATCTTGCTGTATGTGTGTGCCAATCTTGCTGTATGAGTGTGCCAATCTTGCTGTATGTGTGTACCAATCTTGCTGTATGTGTGTGCCAATCTTGCTGTATGTGTGTGCCTGGAGAATGCTGAAGAAGCGTGAAGGAGGAAAGAGTGGCTGGACAGTGTGACCGAGAATTTAAGCGTAGAAGAAACAAAACAACACAGATCAGTTTTATCTTTAAAGTAATGAAATACATTATATGATAAATGTGCAAGGTGAACTGGGATGGTAAAATATGTATGGAATGGCGTTGTTAGCCATGATATATATTGGGTGCTGACCTCTAAGCCACTTGAGCACAGTACATGAGCACAGCTTCCACAGCTGACCTGTATATAATGTATTTTGTTTTTAACTTCACATAGTCAACATGCGTCTGCTATCAGTCCTGCATCTGCAACAGCGCTATCAGGGTCATGAATTAACGTGTAGGACTTGTTGCCCCAAATCCCCTTCCAAAATCAAATATTTGTAAAAAAAAAAAAATGTTAAACATAAAAGAAATAAAAATTAAAATGTCCCCAGGACATACGAGGCTCTCAAGGCATATTCTTTGGTCCTCAAATGTTAGGGTGCACTGCAGCGGGGATTGCAGTTTCAGCGTCAGAAATCTTATGCCCTACAACTGCATCACTTAGATAAGATATACTTGCAAGCCCCAAAAGGCGGGGTCAAGATGTGTGCTGATTTCAATTGTTAAAGAAACAGAGTACAGAATTACAGCGTAAAGAGGCCGAGTCAAAAAAACAACACACTGAATATCAGTCTGTGTCTATGCATTTTTGACACGTACATTATTTTTTACTGTCTACAACAACCTGGATTAACTCCAGGTACAATATAATCTAATGAATGTAATGATCCCAAGATCTTGTTAGAAACTGAAATCTCTCTCTTTTTTTTCTCTTTCTCTCTCACTCTCTGGACACAAAGGAGAATTTTCTCTAAACTCCTGCCAGTTTCGCTGAAACTATGTGTAATTGGTGCTGTAAATGTGTAAGTTTTGTCACTGTAAATGTGTATGTTTCGCTGTAACTGTATATTATTTCGCCGTAACTATATGTCCCCATTGCAGTTCCCTCTCTCTCTCCACCCGTTTCACAATCAACATTACCACAATTAACATGTTGAACTTCTCTTGCGTGGTACTAAACACCGCCACTGCCATAATTCAAGCCACCTTTCAGAATAAAAAAAATAGCATCGAAGGTATTCCATTCCCAAGTCCATAATGATCGTGCTACCGCAAAATCCATTATCAAGAAATATGCATCAAGGGCAAAACAAAATGGTGACCTTAAACGGTGTTGAAAATATCTCCCTCTTCTCCTTGCAGTTCTGAATAAATCTCTTATAATATGCTTTAGGTCGATGAAATTGCTGTACTGCCCAAGTTAAAGAGTTATAAAAAGCCAAGAGTTAAAGAAACAAAGTATTTATGAAATTATGATGGTGTAAGTTTACACTGAAATACTTCGCTGTCTCAACATATCAACACACGATAATTGACCAGTCGCATGAGGAGAAGAATTAATGATTTTCTTTTTCTCCCTCTTGTCTTCCCCTCTCCCTTCCCCAGTTCCAGTATTCTATTCTTGTGCATTATTGCTCGTGGTTTTGCCTCACCCTCCCCAACCCACTACACCCCCACCCCCACCCC
>JAWQUT010000449.1:414566-433196 GCA_033807755.1 Ellobium chinense
CAGTGTGTGTGTGGGTGGGGTGGGGGAGGGGAAGAAAGAAAGGGGGGAGGGGGCGTGATGTGCACTCAGCATTCATCTGTCTGTAAAATACTTCCTAGCACATAAACGATCTTTACACTCACCCCCACATCGAAAACGACGTCCGTTTCTGTCACGTCTCAAGAACGGTTCCTAAAGACTCTCGCTTTCTCTGCGGGTGGCATCGATAACCGTTCTGTACTTTCTCAAGGGCGTCTATATAAGCCTTAGGGACATTCTTCATGAGTTGAACCCGCACTCGCTCAACTCCTCCGTCTGGTTCCCATCATAACCATATGACGTTGCGATGGCTCCTAGTTTGCCCCTTTTCAATCGCAACAGGCTTGACATTACCTTCTGTTCGAAAGACCCCTATAACACAGTCTGCCATACACTGAACATGCATGCCTCTGTTCATGGCGATCAAAGCATCAAAGTGTTAACGTTCTTTCGACTGTATGTCGATTCTGATGTGTGATGACGCCAACGATTAGTTTTTCGTATGGAAATTAGGTTCGCTATCCCGAATATCTGAATAAAAAGATTCGAAAAACAAAATGTTGAGTAAAACATCTGATCCAACAGATGTGGATGTTGGGAAACGGGCCATCTTTTTCCGAAGAAGTACTGTGAAGCAAAGACCTTTTTCTCGCGAGGTGCATCAAAGTTTGGGTTGACAATGATATCCAGAGGAACACAGATAACAACAACAAAGCGGTACCAAAAAATGTGAAAGATTTACGTCATGTCTGTCCGTAGATCGCTGACAAATCCCTGACCATCTGGTGAAGTGGCACAGAAGCGGGTAAGGTTCCCGCTGACAACCATACTTGCCTGCTGTCTATCAAGACAGTGATCTTAGGTAGCTCTACGCAGGCAGCAGGTCCTGATCTGACTTTCTCTATCGACTCCTCCTTGCCAGAACATACAGTGAGATTTGTCAGAGACGACCAGATTAGATATTGTAGGATCCCAAACTGTTTCTGCGCTCTCTGTTCTCCTCGGTCGTCGTTAATCGGGTTTTTGTTTTTTTTTATAATCATATTATTTATTANNNNGGGGGGGGGGGAGAGAAAGGGGCAGGGAGGGAAGAGAAAAAAGGGAGGGGGTGGAGGAGGGGAGAGAAGAATCGACTGCAATGTAATGGAAAAATTACGAACTCGTAGGCAAGAATTATCGAAATTTAAGACAAAATGTGCTCTCAGCTTCCTCTTTGTTTTTTAACCCATTCGCTCAGTCATGTTTTTCAAGTGCTGAGGTTACCACAGTTTCATGAGTTTATTAGCCTGATCGAAGAAGCGCTCAAAAAGCCAATTAAAAAAGGACCGTATTACAGGTACACGAGACTGTTACTTCCAGGACGCACATGGAAGTCCAAAGGTGTTTTGGACCAAAGGTACATAGCTAAGGGATTAAATGTAATAATTTCATGTCGCTGCTTCGCTGCTTCAGTGTCCCCTCGCTCTCCAGGCTTTAGAATCAACGTCCAACTGTCTGACCGCTCAATAAGGCTGTTTCGTCTCAAGTGCATCATATGGAATCTCTGAACATTCATGTCACCCACGCGCAAAAGGGCTTTACAAACAAAACAAAACAAAACATTACAAATAAATAATTATTATGCACCGTAAAAAGAAACCTACAGCTATTTGCCATTTATCTCTGTTCTCCCCATATGCTGGAAATTGCGGTTTATTGCAGAGGCTAACGAACTTTCACTGTCAAAACTCGGCGAAAATAAAGCAATCATTTTATGAGAGAAAATCTCAAATACAAGCGCAGCTTTATGAAATAGGAAATATTGACTGATGCATTTATGATCAGTACGCATTGCCCGTACATCAATGTGGCTTCTTAACGGTGTCCCCTTTGAGTTGCTAGTACTTGATACGTTTTCGTCATGCACTCTCGATTTCACAAACTTGGAACTCCTGTGAAGATCGATCAAGGATTTTCTTTTCATTTCATTTAGGGCGCAACACTTGTTGATCTACGGTTAAAATGCATCTATCAGGTCTGAAAAGCGCAGAGGTCAGGCTACAATGGCTGCCTCAAGTGGCTCAAGGCACTCTAAGATTAGAGACCCTGAGCCAACCTCTACTGTTANCCCCCCGCTGCCCTACCCCTCTTCCCCCGCAATGCAGTTTTCTTCTACTTTCAGGACTTATTTTAAGTGATAAACTGTAACTCAGTACTAAATGATTTGGCACAGTCCAATTCGGTATGGAATCCCAATCCGACACAGGACGTTTATTTCCGGCTCGCCTGAGGTAGAACATGAGTTCCTCATCCGGCATTCTAATTCCGGCCAGCATTCCCCCACTTACCCAAGGGAGGCGAAAAACCGGCATGCTTACTGTCAGGACCCGGCCAACGACTTTCCGCCAAAGTGAGGTTTTTTTACAATGCGCAGACATGCAAAAAGAATATCTGTTTCTATTGCGCCAGCCCATACTGTCAGTGCTTAGAATCGACCCACGCCATACAGATTACCTCACACGCAAAGGGCGGGGTATGTACCTACGGCATTTGTATTTCATCATCGTCATTTTGTTATTGATCTCCCTCTGCCCTTCGCCCCCGCCCCTCCAAAACAAAAACAAAAAAAAAATCCATCTTCCGGCCGCTTATTTGGTCGTCAATTCAACCACTTACCACTATTACTATTAGTTAATTTATATATATCACGCTACTTTGGAGTGGAGGAGGAGAGAGGGGGGAAGAGAGAGAGAGAGAGAGAGAGAGAGAGAGAGAGAGAGAGAGAGAGAGAATGTCAATAAAACCATATTTCAGAAACCGAATAAACTAGCCAGAAGATCTATCACAAGACTGAACAGACAGATATTTCTCTATGCGAAAAGGAATGCGATTGGAATAAACTTTCCTCATGATAAAGATAAACGTAAAACACGAGGAACACTATTAGCACCATATAATGAAAGGATAACTTCTAATAATTTTACACCGCATCCGAGGAGGACCTTTGGTTGAGTAATGCTGCTGGAATGGCAGACAATGCCAACTTTCATGAAACTCCGCTATCTGAGTAGGTTTCGTATAGCCCCATCAAAATACATCATGTAAATGCTAGATCAATGAAATTCTTTTAGTTTCTATATTCATGGGTAAAATGAACTTTATTTCATATGAAATCTGCTTTAAGATATTTGATATTAAAATTTTTTGACATATTATGGCGGGGAAGTACAACAATTAATAAAGTTGAAAGAATGCAGTATGATGCTTGTAAACGGTTCTTTGGCGTACGAAGATCTGCGTTAAAATTATGTATGTTTGGCTGAATATAGTTCAGTTCAAAATCTTTTTAATATAGAAGAATGCCCCTGCAAATGACTATTATGTTGAAAAAAAAAATTAAATACTGGAAGCGAGTGTTAAATACGGATGCTAGTTGATATCCCAAGGAATGTATGGAAATGTTAACAAACCAGGTTGAGAGGAAACGTGAATGTCATGACGTATGTGCGGAAGACTATGTGTGAATCAGGATTTGGATATGTATGGATAGAAAAAAAATGGACAGCCAAAATGTATTTTTGAAGTTTACTAAAGCAAGAATAAGAGATACTGCCCATCAAGACAAGTTTGCCTCATCAGCAGATGTATATGTAATGATTAAACAGTTTGTATCAAATAAACCTTATCTGACCAGATAAGTGGAAGAAAGCTAAGGAATTATCCTACAACATTTAGACCTGGAATGAATGATGTAGAAATGGACAGAGGCAGAGCAAAGTTAAGGGTATACCAAGAGCAAAACGATCAAGTAGTTTTCTGATGGTGCCATAGAAAACGATCTTTTTCTGAGGTTATGCCCAGTATATTAAGAAATACGTACTCATTACCTGCCAAAGAATTTTATCGATAATGCAAATACCCACACATTTATCTCTCTGCTAAATATCAGAAGTGAAACAGTAATACATAGTGTTGCTATAGTTTTAATAGAAGCGTTTAGAATCTGTGAAGACCTCATAAGCAAACAAAATAAAGAAGCAACATAGCATAATGTAAGTCTAGACTCCAACAAATATTTCTATCATGCTTGGATGTGATAATATGTTCAACTGTCACAGCTATTATTTATTTCATGCTACCTGCCAACTGTTATTTGGCTAGCATCATCACATCACGGTTACATGTCACTGGAGGCCTGTGGCCTATTAATGATGAAATAGATTACTGAACTATACTCATGGGCGTGGATACTGTGGCTGGGTTACCAGCTTTGCAAACTGTAGTGTAATAACATGGCATATACCAGTCTGTAAAAAATATGTAAAAACTTACCTTTTTCACAGCCCCGTACACCTCGAATTCTCTGCGAAGCTTGGATTCGCTTGTGTCAAAGTTCTGAAACGACAAGAGAGACGGAAATTTATCAACCCTTTAATTACCAGACTTCTCGTCCTTTGTTTTCATCCTAAATATCATGTCCAGGAGCAAAACTCAGTCAAAAACAACACTGATGTCTCTCTCCCTCACATACAAGGAAGAGGTGAAGAATGAGGAGGGAAAAGAGAAGGGCATGGAGGTAAAAGCCGTAGCCTTTCAGCGATCAGACTAAGGTGAGGGTGGACAAAGAGTGATCTGGCCCATTTCCATCTATGAATAATTAGAGCTGCAGGATATAGGACATATTCTGATATCGCATTTCACTGCAACCATTTTTAGGCATCCGCCCTGCTGATTGAAATAGCACTGAGAAACTGTTCGGGTTATCCAAACGCTCTTTAAATTGAAAGTCTGGTTAAATACGAATACCCACAAACTGGTGTCTCTTTACTTTGTTATTGGCATCCTCGGGCCTGCCCGTCGTTTATTTCGCTGTCGGCTAATAAATGAGAAACAGTACGATTTATACCACTGAATGGTCAATGGCCCGAGTAAATTGAGGCGAGCTAAATCCGTCAGCAAGCACAGATGCCCATCATTTAAAGCTGCCAAAACACTGGGATCAACAAC
This sequence comes from Ellobium chinense, assembly GCA_033807755.1. Classification (NCBI taxonomy): domain Eukaryota; kingdom Metazoa; phylum Mollusca; class Gastropoda; order Ellobiida; family Ellobiidae; genus Ellobium; species Ellobium chinense. The sequence goes on from JAWQUT010000449.1 coordinate 419,571, forward strand.
AGCTGACGGACAGACACAGTCGGGAAATAGGAGTAATTCGGCTTAATACTATCGTCAGTCGTTTTACTTCTACATCCCTAAATCTTGAATTTTTCTTTCTCCATGTCTGAAGCAGGAATGCCACTAGCTTTTCATTAAAAAAAAATATCTGAACTTTCTGCGGTATGAAGGTATTTAACTTTTATTTAATTAAATCTATTTTAGTGGCAATTTTCGTAAGACAGGGATAGTTACTGTAAGAAAGAAACTTCTACCTAGCAAGAAGAGGATCCAATTCAAGCATTTAGTCTAAGCAACTGTTTGAAAAAAAAAAACGTGTAATCTAGACATTTTCTTTCTCTCTGATGGAAAGATAAAATTCTCTGATTTCAAAGAATTCTCTAAAGGGTGTCGTCTCTGCTGATGCTGACAGATTTCGTTACTATTCAATCTCTCTAGGCTCCATGCGAAGGTTTGTTATATCTTCTCTGAGTTACTGTGCAGACACATAACGCCAACACATCATGTTCTTGAACACCCAGCAAATTATATTTACAATCTAATCCTCAGGTCAATGTTCTTTTCCGCCAAACCACATCTGTTGCTGTGTTATATTTTAATAATACTGTGCATATTGATATCGCTTCTCTCCTGAGGCCTATTACAATGTGCTCGTCTATGCATATATAGTATTTTGAGTAAACTACATGGTCTTGAACATAAGAATGTTGTTGTTAAATCTTCGAGCTCTATGATGAGAAAAGCACACAACAAACCGTTCCTGGCATAATCGATATGCTTGTGTAGTAGTATACGCTCACATAGATTTTTTGTTGTTGTTGTTGTTGTTGTTGTTGTTGTTGTCATTGCCATTAGTATGTAGGGTTCGAAGGACTGGTCGGGTGGTTTTATAAATTCAGTGACATACTCAGTAATTCTTATTGTCTGAGCCACTATCTCTTGGGTCATTCTTCTTGGCTCATGGCAATAATCGGCGTTCTCACTACAAAATATGGCAACCAGACTAGATTATCAACTCCTTCCGCGTTCTTGACTCCTTCACCAAATATGACCTACATGTACATTCTTGTTCTTTCTTAGTAATAGTTCTTGGATGTATCTCCGGATGTGATGTTCCCGTGCCCATAATATGTTTCCGTACGTTATATTTCATATGTAATGCATTATTCCCACGCAAAGGCCAATGAAGCCATGGTAACTTGGTGACAGCTCTTGAAAAACGTGGCATAGCGAAGGAATTAACTTTCTGGCTATGCTATTACTGGTTACTCTCAGAGGTCAAGATAGTTTTGACTTCACTATTAGCTCTAGTCTAGCTCGATATATCCTCCTCTTCCCTGTCGGAGAAATGTTGATGTAAATGGCATCTTAGATTACGACTGAGAGTACCACACTGTACATAACTGAACGAATTACCCATACAGACTGAGTTTTTCATAAAATGAAACGGGCAGTTCTATTATTTAAGAAGCCTCATGCGCGCTTTTCTAATGACACACCTCACTCGCTGTATAAAATGACGTGTGACTGCTATCAGTCATCAATATAGTCCACATTCTAAATCCACATATAAAACTTTGATCGGTTACACGTGCGCAGATCGTGCTGCGACTCCGAATATACATCCAAAATTTATCTAAGGGCGAGTGAGTGTAAGGGAGGATTAGCTTTACAGTTCTCTCTGCCCTTTCACAGTACAGTGTCTGCCTTATCAATAATATATCAAGTCAAGCAAAGCATAGGCACAGCTTCCACCTTCCAGGCTTAGACAGGTATGAACTCCTCAAAACTATGACTCTCTCGTTGTTAAAATTACTCTAACTAGCTATCCACAAAAATGTTACTGCCAATCCAAGGAAATATGTCTTGAATGAGACTCGACATAAAGTGACATGTTATCTCTTCCCTCCTTCCCTACTAGCAAATCTCTCTAAAAAAAAACAAACCAACCAGCATGAATAAATGACAATGATTGGGATATGATTCATATGAATACAATCTTATGGATGTTTTCAACAGCAACTCGTTAAATGGAAAGCCTGCTTGCCAATCACAAGCACTTAAATCATGTCAATTCTGAAATACCATAATTATTTCTCAGAACATTCAGGACGGCACCATGTCTTTTCCTTTTCTCCTGTTCACTGAAATCTGGGACAGCTGGCCAGTCTAGTCTCATTAAACGTGAATGGCATTCGCACAATGTGAATCAGAATGACGACATGGTCTGAAATAGTCATAACCTGATCCAACATGTACAATCTCTGGCAGTTCTGGAAAGCTAAGGCTCCTTTTTCAAAGCGGCACCAGAGATGAGATGGTTGGAAGATAATTTCTTCTCCGGTACCTCTGATTAAGCGGTCTGAGTATCGACATATCGGCAAACCGCGGTTAATAATGCACTAGCAGCTGACAGGTAGCATGCCGCTAGGAGCTAATGATATCGTCCGCTTTGGGAGGTTCCACAGACACTCTCCTGTTAGGGGTGATGCGTTAATCGTACAGGGTCGACAGTGATTACAGTTATGATATATGGCTGCTATTCTTCTATCGCATGATAGATTCACTTTTCCCTCACCTGGGTTTTTCAATCACTCTTATGCTTTTTGGGGTCCTCCTCCTTCTATCATTTTCTTTCGAATAGATTGGCAAAATGTAAATCAAATTAAACGATTGTGTTGGATGCGAGAGACAGGGAAGGGAATGGAAGGAAAGAAAGAAAGAAAGAAAGAAAGAAAGAAAGAAAGAAAGAAATTATCAGGTGAGACTTACAAATGTCCTGAAATCGGTGTAACCATAAAAATATCGACACCATACTTCCAAGACACTCGGAAAAGCCCAGACCACCTGGTCCCTGTCTGCCATAAGTCATAACGGGCTTCCAAGCTTCATCATCAAATAAACCTGGCTCCGTGGATTCACCCTACGGGCAGCCAGCCCAAGAGGCGGCAGAACAAACACCTTGTACATGCTGACCATCTCATTCGACTCGAGATAGGGAGGACGGGAAAGATTGATTTGAGCTGGGTGTGTACACCCGTCTGGTCAGGAATCATGGTCTCGCTAGAACACGAAAGTCTCAATTACAAGAAGTGTCAAAGAGCAAAGAGCACTATAGATATACCGCATTCGGCTCTCCTGTTTTTCCCCTCTGGCGGAATAGGGAGGAGTGGAGAGAGAGAGAGAGAGAGAGAGAGAGAGAGAGAGAGAGAGAGAGAGTCAACTTTCTTATCATAGGAGTACCACAGTGTGATGCTTGAGCTCTTGACCAAAGTCTCCCACAGAGTCTACAAGCTTCCTTACTCAGTTATTATTTTTGCCTCTATTGCTTTTCACCCTATCTTTTTCCAGCTGTTGCTGTTCCTGCCAACATTATTTCGCTCAGCTTGGCTTCAGGTAACAGTCAAATCTAGTTTGGTGCTCACCACGTGTTCGCAGAAACCAGTGAAGTTTCTAAATATTTCCCCTCCACATCACAACACCCTCAGTAACGCAACCATCCTTCCTTGTGTTCCAAACACAATAAAATATTAGGGAAGACAGCAACTGGCGAATTTAGAATCTCTTGTGCGGGCCGTCTGTTTCTGACAGCTGTCAAGCTCTTGGCCCGCCCGTCAATGTTTTGGCAGTTTTACCGAGCCCCAACTGGCCGTTAATTCGTAAATCGGAGATTTTTCTTTTCGGAACTGGTGTAAACAGGTTTTCTGAAGACAGTGAGATCCAGCCCTAAGCCGGCAATCCTAATTACATTAATCTGGATACGCATTTCGCCAAGATTTCTCTTAACTCCTCTGCCACAACAAACCCAAGATCCATCTCATGGCGGCTCTTGTAAGGACGAAAGGTATTTGCATACACACAGACTGGGCTGTTTCTCGTGAGAGCTTTCATTCTTACCACAATTAATTCCGCCCAACACACATGGCATTTTTACATGGCAACAGCCCTCTTCACAGATTATTAGGAGCAGCAAAAGGGGAAGTAAAAATCACTATTCACTCCTACAAGAATTATCCTTGCCTAACGTCCCTTGAATTGATGAGCAGGTCATAATATTTCATTGGAGACTACATTGGTTGAGGCTTGACTGACACTGTCGACAAGTTAACGTTTACCGCACAACATGGTTCTTCCCTCTCCTATTTTGCAGCAGCATATTATTACTTTCTCCTAGATGAGTTGGAAGGGGGAGTAATGAGAATGAAAGGAAGGCTATCCTTGGGAAGTTTTAGATGACATAAACACTATCTCGTATGTAAGTCTGTTTTTGCAACTATGGGCCTCCAAACCCTGCTTGTAACTTAGCTCTGAACGTCTCACTCCGCCTATCTCACGAATGACCTTGAATTTCCAACATATTATGTCTTTTGTGGTGTACATTCCTGATCAACTGTAGCTTATAAAGAAACTCCCAGTTGTAGCTCATAAATAAACTCGTAGGTAATAGACTTGTGTCAATGGAAATGGCTGCAAGAGTCAGTCACTTTTCCTTGACAAGTTTTGTTTGCTTCAGAGTATCCATGAAAGAAGTGCTTACCGTTGCGGAAGGTCTTGCAAGTACTTGTATACAAAAGATATTTATATTTGTTCAAACACGCAAATCATAACAGAAACTAGATACCAAACACAACCGTCTACAAACCTGCCGAGCCCCGTGACTACACTGATCTTTTATAAATAGTATGCAATTATATCTGAGTCTCTAACCTTATGGACTAATTAGCTGCTACAAAAATGTGCTTATACGACACTTTTCACTCAATCATGCCGACTACCGCAATGCAATATGGTGCAGGGTGAATTTCAAAGTACAATTACAACTGAAAGCAACTTCCTCATTAGACAATTGCATTTCAAGCTTTTAAGGGCGAGTCTACTGAAACTTTAAAAACTGCGTGTCTTTCACTCCAGAGATTACTCTAAAATTACATGAATATAGAAACCTCATAGGCTACCGTCAAAATTCAATAAGAACTGTTTAGGAACGTATTCATATTCAGTCATGGCAAAAAAAAAAACAACACCACCAAAACAACCGTGGTAACGATCGAACAGTCACCAGCTGCAGATCGCCCCATGGGGAAGGATAGACCAGTAAGTGGGACGGAGGCGGGGAGGGCTAAAACAAAACATTCACTTTGCATTGCCAGCCATCGCTGTTGTACAGGAACTGGACTCCCTGACTGTCGATCGATATTGGTAACAGCTCAGTAAATTCGCCGGTAACTTGAGCAGCTTTTAACAAAAACACATTCGAGGACTGAGCCAGGCCTACTGCTGGTAAAATAATAATATAAGTCGATGAACTCACATCGTGACACTTGTATAGTTATGTTTTTATTAATTAGGAGGGAGGGCTGGACCGCGTGCTTCCAGGTCCTGATCAAGTGCAATGAGGCCATTGGAAATGGCAACCAAGTAAAAAGCCCCCATTGCTGTTGCACGAATATGAACTCTATCAGCTTGTGGGAGCATAATGCCCCTCCCAAAACACACATACACACAGGACAATTCCTGACAAAAAAAATTCCTGAATCGGGCACGTCTGCCACCGATCTGGAAATATGTGAATTCCAGAAGACGTGCGAGATGCACACTGCTATTGGAATGAAGAGGGGAAGGCGGATGCAAAAGAAAATGGCGTATGTAGCCCTATTTCCTTCCAAGTCAGGTACAGTGTTTATGAATCAGTGAGAAAGGGATAATCTAGCTGGGCATAAATTAATGCCAAAGGCCAAACCAAAACGATTATTATTGTGAAGATCAGATAAAATGAAATTACATGGCAATGCATCTTTTGTTATATTCGAGAAAAACACTTCAAATGAAATAACATTATTAAAAATACGAAAGCGAGTGCAAATAAGACAAAGTGAAACCAGAAGAGGCAACTAAGGTACACGAGCGGAGGGCGGAAAAGATCATTAATTACAGAGATCCGTGCGTACCAACAGCACAGGACAGACTGAGGTGACGCGATAGTGCATTTCCAGGACAAAAAAAGAAGAACCCTGGCTGTATTTTTAGAAACTAATCCTGCTGGTTGTTAGCAAGCCAAACCAACAACGCCTCCTCTCCATACGAAATATTACCACAATCCTTTTGAAATACCGCAGACATGGTAGTGTTCGACGTCAGAGCAAAAGTCGGACAATAGAACTCAGTGAGTGAATGGAATTATTCCAAACACTGGATATAAAGGAAATAAAATCGACCGCAAAAGCAATGGATACGACCCCACTTTGATTGTGGTGATGTGGGAGCATCAGCAACTTAAATAGCTGTTAGAAGGATGCAACAGTTCCCGTATGTAATCGCTGGTGACTCCGCTTGATCATAACTCCTCGGAAACATGGAAAGATTGCAATTACAATGAGTTGCGATTATCCAGAACATGGATTATTCTACCAAGGAAGAAACACTGCTGTTAAGCGCAGATTACAATTTCGTCTGCAATACATAGTATATTGCATCATTTATAAAAGACAAGGCGCAGCTCCTTCCCCATCCCGTCTCCTCCCCTACCCCCACCATTCATGAGACCTTATGAGTTTCATGCTGAGCAAACACGTTTTCCTGCGTCATTGCTCCCTGCCAGGAACAATAAAATCCAACGACAAAAAGAGTCACACCACGCCCTTCATTACTTTCCAAGCAGCTCTGGCCATTTAGTAACATTCTCAATCTCCAGTTTACCAAAAGACAAACCACCACGGCCAAATTTGTCGACGACCCTCATGTTCTGTATCTTTTGCTACTCACCGCTCAAAAAAAAAAGCGATTTTTTTTTCTCTTTGAGGGAGGACGGGAATGGGGCAGGAGGAAGCGGGATGGGGCCGTCATCTGAAGACTGCCTTTAACGTCTCTACCTTTAATCCGTCAGTGGCCACTATGAAGTATTAGGCTATTAACCGAGTAGGAACCGCCCTCCCCCATCTCAGCCCCACCCTAATAAAAAAAAACAACAACACCGATATTCTTAACAAAGTTCACTAGGTTATGAGGTGCACTTTTACAATCTGGCCGCCACAACCCTTCAATGCTATAGTGCGTGATATTCGTTCCACCGATCTCCCCCTGAATCCGCAAAAACAAACTCCAAAAGTACTGTATGCACTGTTTATTTTGACGATCCCATTCTGCCGTTGCGTTGTACACAGCACTGATACTCCCTGTGGAGCCCATGGCCAACTACGCTGTCCTGAACACATTTGCGGCGCTATATTGTACGGGCTGGTAGTATGTATGCAGATTAAGATGACATTCACGCTGGTGACTACTAGGGTCTTGCTAGTACAATCATTAATCAATAAAACACCCAGGCTCACTTGAGTGAAGCACAGCAGACCCATGAAATGAGGAATATAGATGTATCACTGTCAATGCTCTCTCTCTCTCTCTCTCTCTCTCTCTCTCTCTCTCATCATAAGGACACTTATTTATATCAGCTAAAAATATTTAAAACGCAGGAATTACAGCTATAAATGCCTGCAACAACAGTGCACTTTTTTCCCTTTTTGTTTCGTTAAACCGAAGAATCTCCGGCAGAACTTTTGCTGCTAGCTCAATACTGTACAAACAACATGATGCGGGTTGGAACATCAAACTATTTACCACAAAAGCTCTCCTAACAAAGCCAGAGACCAGCATTATTAAATATAAACGTGGACAGCAAATCGAAACGGGAGGAAACGCGACGCCTTTTATCTGCACTACAACAACCAAATTACTGCTGAACGTTCTCCGAATTGCCATACCCCTGAATATATCGCCTACATTAAAAAAAAATGAGGATGAACCGAGTGTTACTGTCTCAGAGGTAGCCAGTTGTGTTTTCTCCAGACCGCGTGATAGCGAAATCCCTCCCCTAAAAATACATAGAGTGCGCGCCGATCTCCCTTTCTTTCCTACACTGCAAAGTTTGCATTACTAGAGACCGACCTTAAATCTCTCTAAAAATTTATAAATCCCCACTTAAATTTACGAAAAAGGGGGAAAAGTCTCTTCCCACTCATGACCTGGGGAAAACACTTCTCTCCAAGCAAATAATGACGTTAGATGAATTCCGAGGTGCGGTTTCAGCCAGCTCAAGTTGATTTCGGATTCAAGCACACATTCTGCATCGCTACAGCTTAAAATTCGATCCATCACTTCAAAGCACCTCTTCTGAACATGAATTTATTATGAGAAATTTACGCTTGATACAAACACGCGAAACAGATTCTTTGGCTACCATGTAAGAGACGTTTTGCATTAGATGGTAACAGAAAACAAGTGTTGAGCAGTCTAAAATAAGTTATTCACGAAAATCCGTCCGCAAAAACGTGACCTATTGTCTGAACTAGACCAAAAAAAAATTAAGAGGGGAATAAATCTTTGACTATACGTTAAGACTACACATTAGTGGTTAAGGTACGACCAATCCTCTCAAACGATCAAACAGAAATAGCGTGCATGCTTCCAGCCCAATCAGTGTGATGGCTACAGCGCCATGTCACTTCTTCGTCATTACTTCATAGGAAGGAATATAGAGCGCCGCAACTTGGTAAATAAAGCTGTTTCGATTGCGTACAACAATGTGGGCAGTCCCAGGTCAGGCCAACCTCACTTCCGGCACGTTCATAATTAATCCAACCAATCACGTGGCTGTTTTCAATATTTATCTAATTTTCATGTTATTTTCAGTAATTTATCTCGATTTCATATTATTTTCACATTGCTTTCTGTATGCTTGAAAATTTTCATTAGAAAATCCCTTTCAGAATTAATGTTCTCAAATGCTCCACAAGTCTCACCAATGCACGCGAAACTTGCTTTGAGCCGAACGTCTATCTTAAGGGTGAACAAATATTATTTATAAATACTGTACCAGGAGCTGGCAGTTACGTAAACATCCAAGTCTTACAATGATGCATTATGACCGGGATGCTGGGCTAGACTCAACTCATGTCAACGTACATTATCACAGAGATAATGCAAAGCAGTTTCGCCGTGCTTGCGGTGCCTCTGGTGAGCATAACAACATGAACAGAATATCGCTCTTATCTCCGCACTGTAAAGGAATTAATGTATGCAATGTGAGTGTAGGCCCAAACACGTGCGACCGCATTATTTATGTGTGTAGTACCGCTGGTTTATATATCTACTTGTAAAGTCCCGTCTGAGCAAGTCTGATACTTTCAATCCATTTCTGCCACAGGGAAGCAAAGAAAAATGTCAGCCCTTATACCTCAAATGAATCAGTTTACCTTGAAGAGGATATTCTTATTAGTACAAACTGAACATTTTCATATGTCATGTGATGATGTGCTTGTGTCCTTTCCAAAACAAAACAAACAAACAAACACACAAACACACACGCTCGCACGCACTCACTCACTCACTCACTCACTCACTCACTCACTCACTCACTCAATGTCCTCCTCTCGATTAATTTCAAAGGTTGCTCTTCGCCTTGACAGAGAGCATGCACACCCCCTCCCCACCAAACATATACATCCGAGATTAATGATGCTTCAACAGAAATATGACAGCGGAACCCTCGAGCAACGAAACATCAATGGGTATATTTGTCGTACTTTACAGATATGTATGGTGATGTTGGCGTTTTTTTTTTAAAGTCAGTTTAAAACAAAACAAAAACTGACAGGATGAAAATATCTAAGATCGTGAGCCACGTTTAAAAGCGGATCATAGAGAGGGCTAAATTAAAAGAATACACATGGGAATACCGTGATCTGTCACTCTTTTAAACACATACTTGGCATTACTTTAAACTCAATGGTAACTTCAAGAAACCCTTCATAGACCACTTAAAACACGAGAAGGGAAATGCTCAGAGCAAAAACATGGCACAGTTTAGGCCCTCTGGACATATTTCAGCTATTCATAAGCACTTACAAATCTCATTTAAGATATGAAGATGCAAATTACTTTTTTCCCCCCAATGATGGCTGTATATAAAGTTGTACACAGTTCGTTAACTTATCGAGGGATCCCATGCCAAAATACTTTCCACACATATTATTAATCTTACTGCAAATTTTCACACAAAACAAATGCCCTAAAACCAATTAAATTTTGACAGCTTTGGCAATAGATCAGACTACTTAATACTTTGGGTTTTTTCACACTGCAAACTGGGTAACCTTATCCACATAGCAATAACCACACAGATTATACCTGAGTGGAACAACCCAACCTATTCTGAGTCTACAAAAGCATTAAAATTTACAATTATCTAAGCCTTTGAAATTCAAATCCAACTCCTTTGGTCAATTTTCTGATCTTATAGGAACTTTTTGAATTTGCATACCATTATGCCAGACACTACTGACATAATCATAACCGAAAGCCACTTACAGTACAGCCACTGATTATGATGGAACATTGATCCTTTAGATCTGCATTTGACTTCAGACCTTCCGAAAAACTGGTTACATGGGTACCATGTCATAGAGCAGTTCTCACTACTGATGGATAATGAAACATGAACTGTTTTGTCCCTACTTTAAACCATGCAAAACAGCAGGTTTTTTTTCCTCTTTTTTAAAAAAAAATTAAAACGCATTTGCACATTTGGAACCTTTATATTTTTGTGCTAGTCTTCATATTTCGGTGCTACACAACTTCATTTGAACAAGTTACAACATTCTCACCACTTGAAATTCTTGAATCGAGTTATTCAGAAGTGGTGGCGAGGATTTTTAATGTTTTTTTTTTTGTTTTTCTTTTCTTTAAAGGTACTGAGGTACTGATAATGCTCGAGACTATTTAGGTGTACATGTAACTTGAAATGTGAGACAAAAGCTTAAGTGAGTATGTGCAGAATTATGAGCATAAAAAAAAACCCAACAAAACAACAGAATAGATAACCTGAAATAAATTATTATTTCATCACGCCAGGAGAATGGTGAAGGGAGGATAGTAAAGGGGAACTTTTTATTTCAATGAAAGACATACTCAGCATTTCGAAGAAAGCCTAGGAAAACAAATGAATGCACTCCCTACTCTCTTAGTCCCAATCCTGTAAAATGTATTCAAAAGGACATCACGGAATATGTTTGCAGATTGGAGAGAACAAAATAATTCTAATCAATGAATACGGGACGAGAAGTGGGGTTCCATTTAATAAAATTCTGTCCCTCCTCTCCCCACCCAATATGGGAATGCTCACGACCAGCCAACGGTTATAATAAAGGCCAGCTCTGGAACACCGCCACGTAATAAGCTTTGATTGTTCATTAATCAGACCCAGTGCCTCTGATCTCTAGAACTGCCCTATTTCTTCTAGCCTATCATTTTTGCCTTTCCACTGCTCTGCCTGCAGGACCATGATGAATACGATGCTATATGGGATATAAAAAGTAAAGGACGATATAACAGATCATAGCATTTCATTCATCATCACGCTTGTGCGCCCCTCCCCTCCCCCCGTCCCCCTTAACAACAACAACAAAAAAAAAATGGAGAGAAGTGTGAGGCTGGGGAGGAGGCAAAATCGAAAACAGGTGGAGGGCAAGCATAAGCTGGACTTTTTAATAAGTTAATGTTTAGTTTTTGCAGCAAAAACTATGCTTGTGAAAAATTCAGAAATAAACTGATTGTGGTCTTAAGAATGTAGGGGACAAGCACCAATGAGGGACCAGCACAACAATGGAGAGTGAAGGGAACCATGCAAGCGCAGACTCTGCTGGGCATCAGAGGATTGCGTTTTTGTACACGACAGTGCACAGAACTTGAGTTAAATCGAAACTCCGGCAAATTTCATAGGTAATAACCGGGAACTCCACACGAGTGATTCATTTAGGGGTAGGGCTATGGTTATGGAAGAAAATGGAAACTTGGAACATACCTTAGATATTATCATTGTCTAGAAACTCTCATACATGTGCTTTCTCTTTTGTACTCCTGCCTCAAACTCTAAATCAAACTTTAAGTGGAAATATCCCCGTGCATTACCCAAGAAGGATGGCAAACGGCAAGATGTATGCTTGTCAGTGTCAAGCAGTCTAAGTAACGCCCTAGGTGTGCTCTAAAGTTGAGATGTAGGTTTCTACATCACGTAGGGACAATATTATATACGCGGGACTCTCGCACGGGTCTATATTGATGATTAGGGTAACGGGTCGAACCCCGGGTGTCCGGCTAATTTCATAAACAAAGTGGAGACACTGACACATCCCCGAATTTACGCACGCTGATTGGCGGGAAGGACAGCATGCCATGTGCAATTGCAACCCTTTATGCTCGAGGAGATTAGAAGATATGTTTTTAGCAGCCTATTACTGCATGTCCCTGAAAGCAGCCTAATTCAGGCGATACATTGCCATCTCTTTGTTTTTTGTGGAGGCAAATACAAGGTTAAACGACAATCTAATTCATCTCGGCATTCTCGGGACCGGTTCTCTGCCTTCCTTCTTCCGGCCATCTTGGTTGCATACGGGCTTTTTTTTTTGGTGGGGGTGGGGGTGGGAGAAGGGAGAAGGTGGTGAAGGAAGAGGGGGTGTGAATGGATGAAAAAAGGATGAGACTCCTTAACTTAATGACACGGTTCAAACAACCCTTTAAAATAGCAACAATCATCGTCATCATCATTATCATAACAAACTTTTCAAGTAGTTGTTATCATTACCAAATAATGCCAAATGAAAGTACCGTATCTGGTTATTTACAGGCAAATTAATGAAATATCGTCCGGGTGTCGCATCCTCATGAAAACCATGGCATTTTTCCCCCTCGGTGGAATAGTATGATAGTTCCATGCTGTGCACAAACCCGCTAGTTACTCTGATACTGTATATGGGTCCCTTGGCCAACCGAAAACAGCCAAATGCCAAAATGAGGTGTAAAGAGTGAAACGTATCACTGCATTAATTAACGGCAGCTGGCAGCAAGCAAAACGGTGACAAGTTTTACATTATATATCATACATATGTACTTATCGTGACAAGCTGAGTAAATCCTACTGTGGGTTACGTAATGTCCGAATCCATTTAAATAATCTTTATGACTGACAACTGATGACAAGATTTGCAAGCTTGAGGAAGGTAAACGCTTATTATATCAAAAAGTTCCGGAAAGAGGGAAATGCTTTGCTGAAATTAAAATGTTGTGAAAATGCAATGAGACTTCAATATAGCAAGCTAGATTGTTACAACACACCTCTTCTGAGGTAATTTAGCGTCACGCTAACAATACCTGTAATATGAAGTTGTTTTATAGTGTTATTTCTTGTCTTGACAGGACGAGAATGCGGTAATCTGATTAGGAAAAGGAGGCACACCATGACCGTTTGACAAGAATCTATACGCGTCGGCATGGAAGTGGGAATCAAGAGGGGGCAATCTGCCCCCAAATCGTATAAAATTTGCCTACTCGGCTCGCCAGTCTAGCTTTCTCTGCCCCACCAGGAATTTAAGCCACTATTGATCACAATTTAAGATTTGGCATGCGGCAGACAGCCTTGAGAGGGGAGCTGGTGGAGGAGGTCCGAAATGGGTGAAGGGGAGACGATGACGTGCAAATCATGTTCTACATTTTCACCCTTATCTTGGACTTTCTCTGGTGACAAATCTGCCGTCCAGACCAAAGGAAGGGCGTCACTAGGGCCCTGGAGATAACAGT
>JAWQUT010000449.1:433202-464704 GCA_033807755.1 Ellobium chinense
GGGGAGATGGAGATGGAGGTGGCGATGGTAGTGGGCGGGATGGTGGTATGGAATCTTTACTCCTCACAATGATGTCCTGTGGGCCCCCGATAACGCGACGATGCCATCTTCGCTTTTTCAAGGAAAACATTGCATACAGCAGTATTTCCGTGACAACCAACTGTATAACCTTCGGGCTCTGGTTCGTCTGCACATTTTGTTTGTGTGTGTGATTCGGGATTATTAGGCTTTATGAAGACAAATGTATCGTGCTTCTTCGCTTGCGTGGAAACGAGCATTTATGCTTCTCCAGAGACAATCTTCATGTATGTTACACTGCATGTTGGAACCTCAGGTCTGTCTGCACTGATATTACTAAAGCGCTTTAGGATCTCTTCGCAGCCCTAATTAATGGGCTTAGCCTCTCCGATAACGCGGCTAAAACGTGTTCATAAACAGTTTTCTTAGACAGAGGATGGAGGAAACAGGGAGTACATTTTGCCGTAACCAGAAAGAAAACATTCCAATTACTTTGTCATTAGAATTGATAAGTACCAAAACATGTATTTATTCAAAACCCAAAGCTTTTGACTTTGCTGAAAACTGGCATCTCTAATTAAATCTTTTAAACAGCCTTTCATTTGCGATTTGTTCTAGTGTATTGACTTTCAACAATCTAATTGTGCATTGTCAGCAAAACACTGACTACCAACCCCAAGTCTTACGTGAGTATTTCATTATTTCTGTAGAATGCTGTCCCAACGAAATTCAACATTACTTTCATTGCACTGCATGGATCAGCGATTCTGAAAATTTTAAGAAGCCTTTGGATAGTGCAATCCATGATTTTCCAAGACATCTTTAGTGCGCATACATAAAATATCACAAGATAGTCTAAAAATAATAATAATTTTAAAAATTCTGCTCATCTGCGCCAAGTAGGAAAATTCTGCTCATCTGCGCCAAGTAGGGCATTTACTGTAACAACCGGCAGATTTGCTCATGTAGTAAAATAGAGGGTGTACAGCACATTGACTGCATTCATTAAAAGTAGTAAACGGCGCTCACGGGAATGGAAATAACACATTTTTCGGAGTAATGATGCGGGTGATTTAGGCCAGCCTGTCATTTCTATCTAGTTAGCAATTTATATTACATGCGTGCAATTATTAATCGTCTTCCTGATAGAAGTTTTCTACGAAAATTTTTGTTTGTGTGTTGTGCATCATCAAGCACAATATAACCAATGTTTACAAAATATACTGGACGGTGAATGCAATGATGTAAAAAAACAAGTGCCACATTCAGCGATCATTACCGTGGAAATATATTATAAAAACAAAGAGCAAAAAAAAAAAAAACATACTAGGTGTGATACTGCGCGGATCACACGCAGTATGACCAATTTTTGCTTTTTTTCAACGCACGCAGATTTTCTTGATAAAATCGGTCGAAAGACACAAATTCTACTTTTTAACGAATTTTTTTCTTCTTTTATCGAAGGGACTTTAGATTATTTGCCCTTAATTACTTCATAACCGCACCTTATATCGATTCTACATTCAAATTTTATTTACTGTCCTAGCTTTCTGCCTAGAGGTTTACTGAACACATTCATGTTCTTATTGTCTAGGCTGGTTTGAGATAGAAAAACTTTCTATCTGTGGAATACATATTTTAACTCTCTTAACGTCTGACAATTGACTACGTTTAATTTATTAGCTGAAATCCTATACCATGTCGAGATGTGAAAGAGTGTAACATGTCTACTTATTAGAAAGTAGTCTCAACTATAGGCCAAAATTCACTCAGTTCTGTGCGTAGGTCTACAGGGACCTGGAGACTTAATACAGTGCTACAGTGTTCTATATCGTCGGTGTCGAAGTATACGGTCGCATTCCACAAATCAGGATAAACTAATGCACATATTTGTCGCATTGTATTCAGAATTAAAAATTAGTTTCGATGACATTATGTGGGTTCATATCCAAAATATTTTGTGAGGAAATTGTACCTTCCAAGCCAACAAAATAGTCTTATGCAAACACATTTTTCTGCAAGGTTCATGTGTGTGAAATACGACTTTCTACAAAAACAAGGAGAAACTACCGGCATTCACGACTTAACTTTCTTAAATTCAGACTTGCTACGGATACCTCCCTAAGTCTGACATTACCCATTTCAATACCACACCCACTCTGGGCTCTGCCCCAGCCACGGGGCATAAACCAGCATCGATGCCATTTAACCACGCAACAGGCGTCACTTTGGGTCGATAGGTCTGTTTGAGCTCAATTTCCTAACAGTTGCTGATCGATTCAATGAAAGATAGCGTGTTTATGTAGCACGTCGTGTACCAAACAGGCCATGAAGGCGGTTCCTTAGGTCAATATGCTGATCAGTAACTTTCAGAGTCAAGAAATTGGAGACAGGATCATGAAAGTCCGCTTAAATGTGCACTGCCTCTTGAGAGCTGGTTTTTGGTTTCATGATTACCGTAACCTTTAATAATATGCTCATGTCTCAGGCAACATGTAAAAATGTTATAGTCAATACATTTCCACTGTACTCTCACAATTTTTCTTAAGATGGAGAAGTATACTTAGGTTATTATTGGCGGTAAATATGGTATAACTACCAAATGTTGATTACGAGCATTTTTAATACGAGTGGATAATAGCCTCAAATTTATGTCGGTGAACCTTTTACACTTGTGTGTAACCGTTCTCAAGGGCGGGTTTGCGTTTCAGGAGCAAGACATCATCGGTAAGCTTTGAAAACTGTATTCTGCTCTGTTTATAGTGCCTTAATTATTCTATGGTCAAATCTGACTTAAATTCTGCAAGCAGCCGACAACAATTCCACACTCTATCAAAGTTTTCTAAATGCAACTGGCGATAATATTGCTGGCTGTCTACTGTAGGGCGACGCAAGCTATGTTTCATTAGCTAAATAAGACTAAGTGTCATCAACGAACTACACACACGTATCGGCAAAAGCCCTGGCTGAGTGGCTAGTATTTGTTTGGAAAAGCCAACATCTGGAACATGGCATGGCACGTAGGAGAATTGCTGTTCAACAGTGTAAACCGATCTATATTATCAACACTGAAGCAGCACCGGTAATAATGAGGGTAACAATCCAAGAACTTGCCACGACACTAATGAACGCCGTATTTCTCACGCGGGGATGACGACGGTAAATATACTAATGATCTTGAAATTATGAAATGCATTCTGTTGTCTTATACAGACACAGAGAAACACAGAGAGTGAGGGAATGAGAGATAACAATACAGATGTTTATCTAGGTCCATTTTCAAGCCATATCCTGCTGCCATTACAGACGGTTATGCACTCAAATCATAACTTTTCCTGTTTTTATAAAAGTTACCATGTATCTAAACATGCATTCAACAATGCATTGTCCAGCACGTCGATGTGCATTTTAAATACAAATTTCACTGCATTTGTAATGACATATTAGGCACAAAATTATCTATAATGCAACTTCATAGAAAAGGTTTAACTTCCCCTTTGCGACCAAACACAATGTCAAACAACCAATACTGATGAATGGTTACAGAGAAAGGATTAAGTAATTCGGCCTATTGGCATGTTTAGCGGGATACCAGGCGCTACTAGAGGGAAGAGGAGTGGGGGGNGGGAGAGAGAGAGAAAAGAAGTAGAAGAAAAGAAAATTCATCCAATGACAAAGTAAAAGACCACACGCTTTCAGAAGCCAGTTACGAGAGCGAACTTCAGGTATGCGTTTGACACTGAATCGGCTTTTAGATAGGCCAGATGCAACATTAAGGCGTTCGTATTGTTTGTAAGCCATCTTTCACTCTCTACACGCCTGTTTAAATTCATGAACAAACCCCCCATTTACGTGAGCGAGAGATAAAGTGAGATAAGAGACCGCTTGCACATTCATCGGTGGTGCTCCACATCGCTGTAAGGAGGAAGGATTCTCGAGAAGTTTATTCCCAGTTTGGCGAGGTAACGCATTACATGCATGCACAGAAACAGTTATCGAACCGACAAGCGAATGCCGACCAGCCAGTCATTTTTCACCTCTCCCACTTAGCAAGTCAACTGCACTAGATAAAAATCACACAAGCTAATTATCGTCCGCCCTTTCTCTTCACCAAATGTGATCTTGTGAAATACATGAACACAGGCGAGCCAAGCAGCATCCCAACATGCCCTGAACGTCGAAGTCGACAACTGGTCACAACTTGTGAGTCTTCTAGGGCAAATCAAAAGACAAAACTATTTAGTCCACGAGCTATGACCACTGATCCAATTCACAACCATAACAATTTTGATATCATTACTCTCGCCATGAATAACTGATGAGCTTGAATACCTCAGCATCCCCTCTTCCCGCTTGCTGCAGGCGCATCATTGTTCAATACTGTATTACACTTTCATCTTTCGGTCCTATAGATTATTCTGAATGCGTCGGCTCGTCTCAAACTAACTTCTCTCGCTTCATCAACCCCCCCCNCCTTGCCGTACCCCCCCCTTTCTCTCTCTCTTTCTCTCTCTGGAATAAAAGTGCATGGGCGAGGAAAAGTTATCAGCGTCGTGGCACTAAGTGATACCGCCAGTAATGACACTACAATCAATGGGTGAGGACGAGTACGGGCCATCGGTTAATTGTGCTTCTGTGTTGGTGGGTGGTGAGCTCCGCGACGTGCGTCAACAGTAACGGGTGAGATCACACAGTGTCCCTGCTCATCACCCCCAGTCAGACACACGACAATAGGCTGGTCCTATGTCACCGACAGCACTGCTATTATCCACTGTTGTGTAGCTATGATTTCGTTGGTCTGGAATACCAGCAATGACACCAAGCGACTAAGTGTTTTCTCTGAATCAATCAATGACGCAGAACTTTCGTGACACTAAGGCTCGGGAACATTTCACGTTTAGATAGATGAGGAGTTCATGGTAATCCCACCAGACGGATGAATCTTTCAGGCTGTTATTCCCCAGATGGATGATTATTCATGATAATCTCTCCACGCGGATGATTCGATCATGTTCCTCTTTCAAAGTGAACAATTCTGCCAGGATTATCTCTTTAGATGGGACTTCATATTCTCTGTGGAAGAATGATTCGTTCATAAGATTCTCGTTGTCGTTGATGAGAAATCCTGTGGATGGGCGGTCAGTTCACTATTATCTCCAAGATAACCCTTCAAAGACCGATTTGTTGTGACTGCTCGTTCATTTCTCCTAATATAAATTTCTAGACAGTGGGTGGAAAGGAAAGAGGGAGGGGGTTANGGGAGAGGGGAAGATAGAAAGTCAGATCTTAATGACGATATCATTACCTACTGGTCATCTCTATGCCATGCAATTTAGTCCTCGTCTCATTCCTTTCGTAAACTCCGATTATTTTTAAGTGCACAGAGAGGTAACTCACAAGTTGGTCGCTGGGAATCTTTAAAATTATAAAATGCACATTACTGTCGAGACAGACATAGAGACTGGCAGGTAGTGAGGAAAAGGGATGTAGATAAGGACTTCCCGATCCTCTGCGACAGGTGGTCATGTTGAAAAGAAGCTCTGAGAGTTTATTAAGTGAAAGACTTCCCCCGGCATTCCCATTCAAAGTTACGTCACGTCTGCCTCGCCGTCTGGATCTTATTAAACATGTTTTTTTTTTTCCTTTACAACACAGCCTCCTCTTTAAGATTGGACAGATTCTACAAGCATCTTCTGCCTTGATTTCTTTTAGCTCTCTGGAAAATTCTGAGAGGCAACCTCACCTCGAAAGGATCATTTTACACTTCACTTTCATTACTGGATTATTTATAGAATTTAATTCACCCCAATGGATCGGAAGGTTTTAACCGCTAGAATAAGCACACGCACACACAAACCCCCACGCTTTGCCGACAGCTGCAAGGCCTGGAAACACAGAATTAAACGGGAAGCCGGGAAAAAATAAAAATCCGCCCGTGTCGTTTATTGTCTAAGCGACCCACAAGGTGCGAGTGAGCTCACATCGGCACCAAACTACTAATTAACGAAGGTTTATTATTGGGATCCCAGTTATCTCGGCGGTTAGTCTAAATACCCTCGAATCCGGTGCGCTGTTTCAGCAAGCAGGAAGGGGCTGATACTGACCACTTCTAATCGGGATACCGGTGCTGTGTTTCATCATACATTCATTGATGTGGTGTGCTGCACAGGCATGGATGTGATTTTTTTATGATGTGATTCAGTGTCTGATCAATTTCTTTCGTTTGGCGGTTTCCAATTTTTTTTTCCCTAGCCCTTTTGGCATGGTTCTGGCTGGACATCTGTCATCCACTCTATCCCAACTGTCAGATGGGGCTTATATTATCGTATGGGCATAGCGGAACGGAAAACATTTTAGGGATAAAAAGGCATTCAACCGATCCGAACAGCGAATGCCCAAATGACATCAGACTGCTAGAGATAGTGTAGTTTTGTCATACCCTCCTATACTTTTAAATAAAGCTTTTGTTTGTTTTATCTTACTTTAGTGTCACGTGTAAACGATAAAGACTACTCATTATAAGCATTTTCACTAGTGAAGGGGTCCGGCCCTCATACAGCAATATGGTTTTGGAAACAGTCCTGTAGGTTACAATGTGCGGTGGATTGTGTTTTACAATTCCTATTAATCCATTATCTGTGGAATTTGGCCAAATCTGACAAGGCTTATGTGCGTGCATTTTTCGTGTTTAACATTATTGCACTAACGCTTCCTCTCCTGTGAAATACACAAACAGGACAACAGTTTTTATAATTCAATTAGTAATAAAGATTAAGAATCCTGTCTATCATCCATGCGAACAAAATACATCAGTCATTATGACAAAAAAAATTCTTTCTCTACACAAACTACTTATTTATCCGAATATTCGACAATATCCCAACACAAAATAAGAAGCTGCTTATTCATGGAATTTATCGTCTGTAATTCTGAATGATATTGACTGTTAGTTCTAACGTGTCAGGGTGTTTTCGAGTTACAGTTGCATCACACGTGTTCGTCAACAACAAATGATAATAGATCATTGACAGACCGCTCAGCCACCTCTTTCTTCAAGATCATATTATTAGATAGAGATTGCAAGGTTTGGATGATGGTGCTTTATTCAACTACTGAAAGTAGCTTTATAACTTTATCCGAGCAGGTCTTCAAAGGCGCTCAAATTATAGCATACGATTTTCATTCATGGACTGTCCGTTGAACTACCCTTTTAAATATAATTTCAGCAGGTTACTCACAAGCCGTTATACTGGATTATATGTGTGTCGTAGAGTCGAGCTGATGCAGAAAAAAAACGTGTTTCATGTGGTCACTTTATTTACATTCTTTGAGTGCTCAAGTAAAAAGTATGGCTCAATGTATCTCCCAGTACTTGTTTAACAGCCTAAATTTGATTTGAGCTAATATTATGTGTCATTTATGTAGTCATGGATTCCGTGTCTGTATGCCTATGTACATAAAACTGCGGCACATCGTAGTTTGGCACAGTGTCAAAATTTCATGCATGCAGCTGGTCCTAGACATCAAAGCAAAAGAATAGTTCGTGCTTCATTCCTGGATAATAAACAGGGCATAAATTGCTGTACATACTTGGACAAGCAGCGACAGTCGCACAGGGGCTTTTATCCCATTAGGGTCTGTTGATTTATCCACGTCACTGTGTGCCTTTGAGAGTGAGAACTGAAGTGGATGGGTGGCAGGGATGGTGAGAGCGCAAAGAGAGAACCGAAGAAATGTTGACTAGTTGAGGCTTGAAAAGGCATAGAGGAGAAGAGCGAGTAAAAACGGGATAGCCTGAGACAGGAGGCAGTATGGTTATAGGGGATACTGATGCGAGTGGGTTTGGGGAGTGAGGGGAGGAAAAAAGTCTTTGGACATATACCTCTTTTTGGGGACGTATGGAAGGGGAAAATAGAGGAGTGATAGCATCAGAAAGGCAAGTGGAGCGCACTCAGGAGAATATTTGCTAAAGTAGAAACGATGTCAACAATAAGGATAAAGATAATAGACAGAAAGAAAAGAAAGCAGCTAGCGAGAACACTAACAACAAAGCCTCCGCAGCTCCGAATTCCCACAGTGCGCCTGTTGCGTCGCATCACTCAGCTAATGTATGTAAACAACTACCCGCACCCCCAGCCTTCTACGTTTTCCTTCTGGGTTGTTTGTTTAAATACGACCCTCGGCTCATCATAATCAAACAAAGAAGCTCATATTTCAGAACAATCATGTAGGGCTCATACTAAAAATAGCCAGACAACATGATCGGTCATTAATTCCGACTTCATATGATCGTGTTGGGGCTGGGGTTACAGTGGCATCATCAGTCTGAACATGCTCTGCAGCAAAGCACGGCAAAGGGGAAATATGAAAAGAGCGACTGATATTGAGGGCAGGTGTCTGTGTTGTGTCACACATCTCTATTTCAAGGAGGTGATTCGTCAATCCAATATACCGCATGGTTCTGTCGCCACCAACTCTTCTCTCTCTCTCTCTCTCTCTCTCTCTTTCTCTCTCTCTCGCTACCATTCCTTTTCTCAAACCATTTTCTTTCCTATGGTTAGCCCTCAAAATTTCCTCCCATTCCCCTTTCCATCACATCCTCTTTTAGACAAAGTCTTAGTCTTCCCCGTACCTTCTTTCTCGTTTAATTACTTTGACGGGACAAAGGTACGGGCATGACGGTACGGTTTTTCAGCGACATCGGCGGATCTTATAGAGAAACACAGGGGTGCTAAAGTGTTGCATTTATCGAATGNTAACTGACAGGCAGGCGGGCAAGCTCACAGACAGACAAGCCAGCGGCAGACTGAGCTGAAAAATACGTGCTGGAATTGTGCTACAACGGTTATTATTATCATCATTACCAACATCAACATTATCATCACTATCTGGGTAGACTATTCTTGTACAGTATATAGTTTCCCATTAGCAAGCAATGTCAAAGACTAGCTATGATGTACAATGAAAGAGATAATTCCTTACGGGTGTATCACGAACACAACACGTGCAACAGTATGAAAAGTGGCTGAGAGCAGAAAAAGAAAAACAATCCCAATGCCGTTAGTGTAGATTGTACGGAATTATCGAGTCAACATGTGTAAGCGTCGGTTTCCTTTTTTTATTTTTTTATTCCGAGGTATGTGGAAACAAGCAGGATATGACAATCGGCAGAGAATGTGGGTTAGCGGGGAGAATAAGATTCTTTAATATCATATGATTCTTTGTTCGATGCTGAAACATCAGCTGCTTATGGTGATTATATTGAACCATAATAACTGTAGTCTTCCCAGTGAACATGTGCAGATGAGCTCTTTGCTCGCTCAGAGGTACAAGGCGAGTTTGTTTAAAGAAATGGGAGTGAAAAGCAGTTTTGCAACTTGGGAATCCTTCAGTATCACAGATGGATCATTCCTTCCGTACGTTGTTGTCTGTCACTATGCCATTATCTCTCAAGGGAAAAGGAGAGGCTAGATATTATTGTTATAGTTTGCCATACGGTCATAAGCTGCCATCCCTACAGTCAATACAATACGGTTTCAGATGGAAAAAGGATGGGGGAATCCGAGACTAAGAATAGTTAAGTGTGAGTAAAACAATAATCCTTTAAGTGTCGGGGATGGTAAATCATTGTGGGATATGGTTGGTGGTGGGTTAAGGGAGTTTGGAGCTGAGAGGGGAGGGGGTATACGCTGAGGTTGTTACGGCCCTGTCGGTCGTACAGACGGGATAGGTGGCAACATTCGGTCGAGGTGAATAGGACTACTCCCTATGATCATGGTACTACACCTCTCTGGCTGGATATTCCTTCAAAATACTTCCAGACAAGTCATTCTGGATTATTGCCAAATGCAAGAGATCGTCAGGCTAGAGCATAATCACATTATGATCTTAAAGTATTTTTCGAGTGAAAAAACAGTACATTTATCATTGACGACGGTTCGGTGCTTCTATCGTCATTTCAAACCGTTTGCCCCAGTTGTGTTTGGAAGCGGANGGGGGGGGGGGCACACTGGTCCAACCAATGTGACAGAATGTCCCTTCTCAGAAGCAGGCTGCGTTCGCGACCAGCACTACTTTCAAAGCCTAGCACGTCATCACGCTGACTTTCGACAATCCGCACTCGACATCTCATAATCATAGTTTCGGCCGAAAGAAAACCAAGTAGTTCAAGTGTTCTGCTGGCTTCCGTTTCTCTGATGAAAAAGAGGTGCCTCTCACTGGGTTAATGAACGCACTCGTACTACACGATAATATAGCTCTGTAGCCTGATGAATTGTAGAGGAACACATAATGCAATCATGTGTTTTCTCTTAGACCAAGCAGCCAACTTCGTGACTGATCATAAGAATGATTCTGTACAACGACGTCAGAGGACGGAACAAAGACAGTGAGATACATCTTCCACGTTTTCAAAAGGGGGTTGACTAGGAAGATCATGTAGGCGGTGAGATAAGACTCAAGATATGACGTTGAAATGAAAGAAAGACGAGAAGAAGGAGGAGGGAAGAGGAGGAGGGCATAACTATACGTACAAAAAAAGGTGTGTGGAGGAAGGGGGCGGGGGCTGAAGGTGAAAAGAAACCAAGATTTATTAATAATAATACATAGCATTTATATAGCGCTCATTACTGTACACACAGGCTCTGAGCGCTTAACAAAGAGAAGTAAATAAGATTATATAATATTCAGCTCACACCCCCAAGCATACTATACTCTGTACACATGTACTGCAATATAGATGTACAAAAAAAACAACAACAAAACGATTTGGTTTCGCCAACATTTTTTAACACTTTCCGTTAAGACCACCCTTTGATTTGCCTCTTGAGAGGCCTTCTGAAGACTGGGTTCTAAGCTCGACAACCTCTCTTTCTATTCTTTTTCGCGCCCCCCCCCCCCCCCCCCCNAAAAAAAAAAAAAATTGAGTAGAAATGTGACCTGAATGCATGAAATAACGCAGAAGGTCAACGACACCGGCACATATTTACTTACTATAGTATAAAACGATGGTTTGTATTTATTCGAGTTGGCTGAAGGCCTATAATAAAATTGTGATTCTCCAAACCGACGTGTCGTGCACCGCGCCCCTAGACCCATGTCATGATGACACTGACGGCTGTACTAAATGTACCGGTCATGATTGGTTTGAAGTCACATTGATGTTTCAATAACCAATCGCGTAGATTCAACACTAACTTGCATCATGATGTTCATTCAGCCAGACAGTGGCTTGTAAGTCATCAAATCAATGTGATATGAGGAAGTTATGTACAAACTATGTCAGACGCTGGCAAGAACGATGGGGGAATGAAAAAAAAAAAAGGGCAAAGATCGGCGGTGCCATTCGATAGGCACCATTCTTAAGACTGCTTGTGGATATGAAAAGGGTTTTACGTCTTCGTCTGGCCCGCGTGCTCTGAGTACATTCCGCGTTGGTGCACGGGGATGTTGGAGTAATGCAATGAGATTATCATGATGCACTAAGGATTACACATGCCGTGGTGACGTGTCTTTAGAATTAGGTGCTTTTCATTCAACTGTGCTGGACTAATTTCTTATGACATGTACCTGTGCCTCGAAAAATGTTTTCGCTGCAGAACTAGAGTGAGATCTGGCGACCCAGTCTCCAAATGGGAGCAATGATAATGAAATATCAGCATTACAGTTTTACTGGTAAATTTTTTTATTCTGTGCGTGTTTTAGTCCATATTATTCGTCCTTAAGCTAGACTGTATATAAGAGGTGTCATCTGAAAACTACTGTAATTCTCAGCATGCATTAGCTTTAAATCAATGATAAAGTGGTACGCTGCTCAGATTACCACGTTTATCACAAACAGGTTAGTGTGTTATCTATGTAAAAGCCACTGGACAATCGTTACTCCGTTTTATTATGGAGGACTGCAATTAAGTGGAGTTGACTGGTCTGATGAAAGACACCATGTGAAGTAGTTATTTTCATCATAATGCAGTGAGACATAATCTTTAAGCACGCGAAGTGACAGAGTAAAAGCCACAAAGAAGATACCGTGAGTCCGACTGGACTGAAAGCACCTAGCGAAAATGGAGGGAATCAGTATTTTATCACCTGCTGTTAGCCATCGGTGCGAAAGGAATAATTAGTGAAGTGATAATAAGCGAATATAACATTATTTTGTCAAATTTTGCGAAGAGCGGGCACCCTCCCATCCACTCCCTTTACAAGCTTTTTAACACCTGTTGTAAGTGTTTATTCACCTCAATAAGACATTTGTCAGGGAACTGGAAACAACCATGGCGGCTACTAGAATGTCCAGCCTATACCTTCGTGTGATGTATTTGGTGGCATAAAAGCCACGAGCGCAAGTTTCTTTACGTTCAATGGCTGAAGTGTTGTCGGAAGCAAGCTTTCATACAATACAGAAAGCGTTACATGCGCACACTTGTCTTCACTTCTGAGATCGATACGCAATCAATGAGAGGGACCCGTTTTGTAAATGTGATACATGCAACCGTACTTAACCGCCTTGAAATGTTCTCTACCCCCAAAACGTCGACTGCAATCTTCCTGTAAAACACCAAGAGAATCTTTGAGCAGCTTAACAGTGGTAAACTGCGCAGTATTTTCTGAAGTAATGACTGCATAATAGATATAGTAAAACCTGCCATCTTCATTATTGTTTTCTTTCCAAATGTGGATGGCAGTTAAGGTGAAGGGAAGGTTTCAACGTGAACCGCTGTTACGTAGTTTTAGATTGACCCACTATTACGAGATCACATCCTTACTCGATCACCTTGGGTGGATATAGGGAGGGAGGTCGGCTGGGGTGGGTGAAGTGGTTCTGGAGGCTGTCTTACAAGTTGCTCACCACAGCGAGAGGCAGCAGCATTCACAACAACAACGCGGTTAGCGCTACAATTAACGAGTCACCGCATGGTTTTCCAGAATGGTTGTGGTAGTCGCAGTCGAAGACACTGTCAACTACTAACTGTAGCCTGGCACAAGTACAGGTCTCTGCGAGCACTGATACGGACAGCCTGTGGGGCGTGTGACTGATCGACATGACTTGTGACCTCTACGCTGTTGCGGGTGGACACGTAAAACGCGCGGTATCTCTGGGTACAGTGACAGTTTTATCATTACAGGTGCCATGCTTGCATAGTCGTGACACTGCTGTGTAATTTCCACTATTCCGACATTCCTTCGTCTGCCAGAGTTTTCGTATCGATTTCTCGTGTGTTTCTAGAACTGTTGCTACACCACGGTATTTAGCGATGCTCTGACATAACTTGTCAGTGGTTCAAATTTGACAACTGTTAAATAAACGATATCCTCTTATTCTATGCTTCATTCTCATCAATTTGGGTGTTTAGCCTAATCTAGATCTCACACGAATTAAACAAAAGTCCGCCTCTCACACTCCGTGGTATGAAACTCTCCCTCAGGCCAGGTTTCCTGCCCTCTGAGGAATTCCTTATGAAGATTCAGGGCATGATCGTTATTTGGGGAAGGTCAGGATCACTTCCACCACATTACAAGGGTGCAGTGAAATTCTAAAAATGTGCTGTCTCAACTAAACAATTCTTACTAAGAAAGTTGATGCTCAGACAATTTGTTAAATATTATGTCAATCCGTTCCAAAGGATCAAAGTGCGTAGCAACTACGGTGGTTTAATATTAGAGGAGGTCTTAATGTGACTCGAAGAAGTAACTAAATAATTTAATCATGGAAGAAATCATCTTCAAGCTCTGAGATAAAGTTTCTCAACGCAAAGTTGGGGAATCAAGTTAAAACACAACGTACGTGAGATCGTCCGCTAGTGCTGGTTTTAAGTAAATTTTGGTTAGGTGCTGGACGGCGTAATGGAATCTCCCTTTTGCGCTGCAATCATCGATGCGTCAAGTCAGATACGAGCTTTAGGATGCATAGCGACAGGCAAATTTTCAGAGCGAGTGCCGCATATTAAATTATGGTGAAAAATCTCAATATATCTTACAGCATGTAAATAATACAAACCTCTACACCAGGATGCTCCGTTAGACATTTGACGCTTCTGCTTCCGCCGCCCCAATACTTCTCGACTCTATACGTGCCATAACGCATGAACGGGTCCACAGGTCCCAGTCCCTTCGGGTGAACTTATCAAATAATCACGCTCGCATTCACAGTAACTCTTTTGTTGACCGCAAGCGCGGAATTGCGGACGGCTACAGTTCATTAATGTTTTAAAGACTTGCTTAGGCTGCCTGACAAAACCTGGATTATTTCATCACACTATGTCAGCTTCAGGACTGGCTTATTCGTAAACAGACATTTATCGAAACCGCTACAAATTCCAGCCCGCCGGTACCATGTAGCCAGGCATCATTATATAAATATCCTATCTTTCATTCTTGGATTAATCTGACATTAGCAGGAAATATGCCTTTTCAAGTTTATCGTAACGTCATATCTAGTACCAGGCTCAGTTTTCCAAATCTGAAGATGTCACGCGTCTATTATCCACTAGAAAGGTGCACTTGTTGCGGGCATAAACTCAACTTCCGCGGAAATCACGTCATCAGTGGTGTCTATATAGGATGATCATCTTACTTCAAACTGCCACTTGGATTGTGCCCTTGCTATATTCTGAATTGACAAGCTCTGCTGTACTGTTGCACTTGTGTGAAGGTGTAGTCTATAGTCAGGAAATTTATTTAAAAGCGAAATAAGTATACCAGGAGCCGTTATAATGTACCAAATGTTTATTTGTCAGTCTACTTCATACAGCTAGGACCTTTCTTAATGTGATTAAGACTGTACACAATAGACCTCTCAGTGTAATATATATGACCATTTTCTCTTTCTCTCCCTTTTCTCACATAATGCGGTTTTCTCCATCTAAAAGCATTTCATGCTGACACATGTAACATGTGTGTGCACGCCCGCATGTTGGGAAGGGATGACAGATTCGATGTACCCTGTAAAAGTCGTGTTGCTTAGGTTAAACAGTGAGCTAAAAGGCACTCCTGGTAGCAGTTATTTTATTCTTCAGCTTGGATATTCAACGTGAAAAGGACAGCGGGACCAGCTATAGTTTTGATTTCGTCTAATTACACGGCTTGTATTCAAGGACTCAGGACTAGTTAATTTTGCATACCAAATCGGGAAAGTGTATGTGTGTTTGAGGTGGGGGGGNGGGGGGGGGGGGGGGGCGCAAAAGTTTTCATGGAATTTATCTGTGCGTGTTTCATTCATCGTAACAACTTTATTATTTCATTTTCAGTATTTAAGTCAACGTTACTATTGAAATTAGCTTTGCAAACGGTTACGGGAAAACATTTTCTCCATGAATGTTAATATTTCATTCACAAGTCACATAATATCTACACGTGTCAAGCCCACTTCTGAAGAGAGAGTTGCTTAAAAAAAGTTAATACGACAATATCTCGTCAGTTCACGCTATTTCGCTCATTTGTGAAGTCTGGTCTTCAATGCTGTCGGAAGTCCTTTCACATCTGCGGAACACGGGGAATAACATATGCTCTCTGATGCCCAAATTATCAACTTGTGCTTAAAGTATATTTATCTTTACTGTGAGTTTCTCCCATTGATTTCATTGTGCAAGGAATTGGTTATTGTGGATGGCATTCTACCAAGGAGCCCCGCCTTAAGCATGATGCTAGGAAAAGCTGGTGGAGGGGGGGNGGGGGGGGGGGGGGGGGGGGGGCAGAATACCACGTTTTACCCTTGGGATTAAAAATTTTCTTCCATGGGAGTACCTAATTTGACTTACATTCTAATCAGCCTCGAAATTCTCTTAATTTACAATGTCACCTATGAACTGCAAAAAAGTTGTACTATGAGCTTACTGCCCTTACAGTAGTTGTATACACACAAAACCACACTAACGCTAATGCCAAAGATTTATGCCCATTTTTTAAACCCTCATACGCCAGCTGTTTTCTAATAAAGACACCAGGAACGAGAAATAATTAAGTGCGTTTCGGTTCGTGGCAGTTGCCGTTCTCTCAAAATGTCATAAAGCATATGATCCAAAAATTGTTTGGCTTACACATAAATTCATTAGCAGGCATTTCTAGAGCTGGTGGTGATTATTAGATCAGTCATGGCGAACTTTCGCTCCCTCGTTTGCTCAGATTAAACGTGATTTCCACACGGTCCAAACTTGTAGACGACTTTGCAATATAGTCAACAATGCTCGTTTCCGCCGCACGCCTTGCAGGATTATCTCTTAAATTATTGGCTCCGCACTCGATGTGGTCAGCATGTTGGCGGTGGCGTTACAAGCAGAGAAAATGCTTTTGTACATAATTACTAGTTGTTGTTTTTTTCTTTACTCCGTGCTTTGGTAACGGCACGACAGGTGTCGAGTTTTAAAAATATGGGCTCATCCCTGGTGCACATGAAGTTCGTGCAAGGATGGGATATAATGCCGCCGATTACAACGTGGAAAGCCATGCCTGCTAGTAGCGCACTGCAGTGTGAAACTATTTATAAGAAATAGCAGGAAAAAACATGTCCAGTATTACAGTGTCTTATCAACTGGTTTTACAGGGTGGGCTTAAATCAAGTCAATCACGGAAACAGGACACTTATGTGTTTCAGTCCTTACCTCCGTCAGTGACAACTTGTGTACCTTTCATGGATAAAGCTCCGTATCGTTATAAAAGAAGAAGATGAAGCGGAAGCGGCGTCAAAGTAAAAACAGGGACCATAACTGGTGGATCACTCCCCCTTTAGACCGACTTGATTCACAAGGTGACCAAGTAGCGATCACTGGCTAACTGGATGTAACCAAATTCGCAAGTGCTATGGATTACTACAGAAATGGTTCACTCTCAGTTCACAATGTTTGCAATTTCTCCCTCATGACCTATCACCCATATAGAGATATGCCATGGATTACAAGCCAAAAATGCCTAATGGATAACAACAACAAATTCGATGACATCAGTGCCTTAGAAGTATGTGACAAGTGCATTAAATCTGAATGGCTCATTCTGTCCGGAATAAAATCAACCTGAATCATGGATAACTGCAGCACAACGGCATCGTCTTGATTTGGCAAAAGTGCCTTTGTCAGCCTTTCATGAACACATCTACGCAAATGAGAACGTGGAAAACTGGACAGGAAAAATTACATTCATCGGATTTAAAACAGGATCAATTCTGAAACACGGTATTGAAAGCTTATCATTAATGATTCACTGGATTTATACAGTTGAATGACTTGTGGATAGTCGCATCAAATTTGTGATACAACGAAATCTGACGCCATCTGCAATTGGCCAAGATGAGTATGCTATCGTACAGCACCGGGGTAGGTACCAATCACTGCATATTTGTAGGGTGTGTGTTCATATATGTAAGTATGAACTTGTGTTGTGTGCTGGTGTGTACAAGTCAGTGGATGACCAATGTTGTCTTTACGTGTCGTGACGGGAGAAAAATCGGAGATTCTTTGTCTTGTTGATTCAAATATACAAAAATAGGTCTTGTCAATGAAGAGAAATTTAGTGCCAAACTAATTCATTCATCCTCCCTCTCTCTCTCTCTCTCTCTCTCTCTCTCTCCACATCAAGACATACCCAGTTCTGCTCTTTATCATGCACCAGTTCCACACATGCGAACGAGGGTATCAAAGGTAATATTTACGGCAAAAAAAAACAGTCTTCTAAGACAGACAGACAGACAGAAAGAAAATCCAAGGGCACTAACAGGATTCCAGAAAACTGCGGGGAGACTTCAAATGAAGAATGGAATTAGTCCACAGCCACAGTATTGGACTAATGTAAACCGACAGTGTTCCTCAGTGCTCTCCCATTATTGGATACGTGTAGCCTCACTACACGAGCATTACACGCAAGAGCTGTCACCACTCGCCCCCCCCCCCTTACCTCTTATGACACTTGAGCAATGTTTTCGGAGACTCTTAACCATGGGTGCAAGTTTCCCCTAAAAGCAGTCTCATGCTGGTTTGGGAATTTAACGTTGTGCAAACACATCATGCCATAGAAGTCTGCCCCTGTCATACGTTCAAGTGATTAAAACTATATCCTGTCTAGTCAATAAGACTACCCCTATGTGGGCATGGCTTAATATAATTTAGATTTTGGGGAAGGGGGGGGGGGGCTNNNGGGGGGGGGGGGCTATTTTGTAAGAAGATAACAGGCAAATACTTCTTCAAATAATACAGTGGAATCCTGACAAAACGTATTTAATCAATATGGGTATGAATTTCAGCGGATTCACTAAAATTCTGTCAATTTTTACTACTGAGTTGGATCTCAGCAATAAATACGTCTCAACAATAAACATTCTATTTTCATGCACCAATAGACGCTTCTTAATGAGTTAGGGTGATCACGTGATTATCAAGCTATTTTTGGATCGGGACAGAGTGGTAACTTCCGATTTATCTTGTTTCAATATAATGGAAGAGAGAAATCTTCATCTGGCGATGAGACAGACATTTTCGGATATGAGTACAAAGTGAAATTGCGCAACACAATTTCGGGAAAGAGAAAATATTATCAAAGAATTGCTCTACTGCCATGCCCTATGTTCTGAAACACTCGTAAATTGATTTTAATAAGTTTAGCTCCACTCGGTAAAAAACTACCTGGCAAGAAATTCATTTGCACCATGTGGCTGCAATTCCAATGCTGCCAGTTTGCCCTGTTTCATATCAATTCACCTGAAATAGTTTTCTGGGGTCCCTACTCATACTGGCAATTTACTAACACATGAAAGCTTCATCGTAAGCACTATTGTGTAACGTAAGGTCTTTGCATCGATCAGAGCTAGCCTCTCATTGCGAAGTACAACAGTTTCTAGCCATGTGTACCGGTCACCGGGAGTGAGTGTACCACCCAACCTACTTATGAATATTCCATGAGAAAGGTCTATGGCATACTTAGTATCGAGGCTCTATATAAATTTCTATAGAGAAAATTAATAAATAATACCAAAACAGCCAAGCTGCTTCATGAAAATGCATCATCACTTGTGCCATGCTTATATGAAGAGTGAAACATTGTAAAACATGATAAGTAAGTTAACTATAATAGCACTGATGAAGCTCTTCACGTCAATATTAAATCATTACACACCAAGTGATTTCCATCACTATATTCTGAGTAAATTGCGACCTGTGTATAGTACATTACTATCAAAATATCATGATTGTTCTGTGTCGACGAGAGACTTAATTACATCACCGTACTCTGGAATTTCCAAGGCTTCGTTTAATGTTTCATGATTTGAGCACAGACCCCGACACCTCTATAAGTATTTTATGTCCATTCCGATTCTGTCGTTCTGGACCGTTTATGTACTGTTTTAATCTTTCCCGCTGGCTGAAGCCACGAATCAAGAACTAACGTTATTTTCCTTTGAAGTGGCAGTCTGCAGCTTATATATATCCAGGTATGTGAAGGCTGGAGGAAGACCAGTTACATTTTGATGCTGACCGGTAAAGGGTCAATGTGAAACAGGTGTTGCCTACAGCCTTCCCTCCTTTCATCCCCCCCCCCCCCCCCCCCCCCCCNCGCCTCACGATATCGTCGTGATCATGAGCTACCTGAGAATTTTCGACGTGCTCATTGGAAAAGTGGTTTTGTGGGAGGTCTAAGAGAGACAAAATGAGCAAAACGGGAAGTCTCAGGCGCGAAATCAAGAAGAAAATTAGTGCTATCAGCACTATAATTCTGATCACGCCAAATGTTGATGGGGAGAAATCAAATCAGGACTTTTAAACCTTCACATAATATGAAAATATCATATTAAAGCGTTTAACAATCTTCTATGGAAACGTACAATCTCAGCTTAATTCCACATACAGATGTTAACAGTGACAAACTGTTGTAAATTTGGATACTGGATCGAGTAATGGTTGCATATCATCATTTATTGTGAACGCTTAAGAGTCTGCATCAACCTCCCCTTTCTTCCCCCCTTCCCTTCCACAAAAATCAAATTCTCCTCTGTCGTGAGACCCAAGAGAAACTGAGATTACAAAAAGTAATCTGGCGTATATCTAATGTACCAGCGCATAACGTCTTTTTTACACAAAAAATATTCTTATAGATCTTGAGGATACGGTAACGAGACCCCCCCATGAACGAAAGTAATAAACGGGGGAGGGGGATAATATTTATGTTTAAAAAACAGACAATACGTCATATAAGCAGTTTTCCTGATTTCATAACATATTGTGATATATAAAAAACAGCGATTAAAAAAAAAATCCCAACCACTATGGCACTGATCACAGAAGGACCAGTGACCCAGAGACTGCACACCATGAGACGCAAAAACTGGGGAAACAATAAGAGCGAATGTCAATCCCAGCCCTTAACCAGTCTCAGTCTGCTCCACTGCCACACTGGCAACAACACTAAATATTCAGATCGATAGCAAGCAAGTGGTCTGGCCTCCTCAAAGCTCGTACGTACTACTGTCAATGGCCTCCCCACACATGACGTCATTGGCTCGGCTCTTGAAATAGACTGTGTCATCGTCTCTCCTCCATCTCGGGTCAAACGCCCATTGTTTCCCCCATCCTCACTCCTCCTATGGAAAAACCCCACCAAACTTCCCAATCTCAGTCTAGCCCTCACTAACTGGTCTCTGTCAAGCCCCGACTACTGTTCGCATCAGTGTTTCCCCTATAGCTTTTTATGTATTTCTCCTTTTCACGCTCAAAGGCAAACTAACGCTTGAATTCGTGTTCTGCATCCAAGCTGTCTGCATAGCACGCCTTTTCTCCGAGTCGTCGATGTGCCAAGAATGGCCTTGGGGATTTGTTATTTCCACTTTTTCCGCTAACTCCCAAACTCCTGTGCTTCCAACCTCTTTCCTTCGCTCGTGTTGAGCAGAGTCTCAAGAGTCATCCTCGTTTGTCTACCCTCTCCAAGCCACTTTCCCCTTCCCAAATCTACATCCAGTTCAAGATCTCTCGGGGAAAGCCACCCGAAATACAAAACAGGAAATGAGATTAATATTGTCAAACGCGCAGGATCCCCAGGTCTTTACCACCAATAACAGGCACAGTTGGCAAGTGGAGGGCGGGTGGGGGAGAATGCAAGAAAGCTCGCCTGGTAGCCCTTTAGAATTCAAAACGAATTAGTATGAAAGAAAGTAGATTAGAGAGAGGGACAATATGTGAAAGAGAAAAATGGTGAAACCAAAAAAAACAAATCCCTAGGGTTTCACAGCAGGGCTGACCTTCGATCTGGAGAGAGAGAGAGAGAGAGAGAGAGAGAGAGAGAGAGAGAGAGAGAGAGAGAGAGAAGAGGGAGGGAGGGAGAAGGAGAAATGGAAGCAGGAAGGGAGAACACTAACGGCAAAGAAAGTGTCTTGAAAGCTTGAGACAGAAAAATGGGTACGAATAATTTCTGAAATGGTTGCCTCGAAACGAAAAGCTCCTTTTCTCCAGGGTTTTCCTTAATGTACCATACTGTGCAGGACAGTTAACGGCGAGACAGCAATTTTCTTAGTAACACCTTCCTCGCAACTTTTCCCATTTCTCACAGTTAAATATTTCTTCTCTATCACTCAACTTGACTTTACTTCTCTCAATATGGATCCCTTGCTTTAAAAATGGATCCTTCGGTGAACAGTTTTGTTGAAGGCTACTGAGATCTGCGTGTTTAACAAGTTTCACCCTATTATGCCCATACCTCTCCTCTACACTTTGGGAACTACTAAAAACAATGTATACCATCCATCGTTTTGGTAACTTCATTTTTTATTTTTCTAAAAGCTGAGAACCGTTTTGAAGCTCGTTACTTGCATTATATCCTTTTTAAAAGTGTTTTTCCTTGTCACATTTTTGGACAAAATTTGACCACCATTGTTATACAACACAAATTCTCTTTAAATGCATTTTATTTAGTTATTAGAACAGTTCCTTCAGTTTTGTGTAGGTTACTCAGACATTTTTTTTTCTTTTGAAACACCCTGCACTATATACAATCAAGGACGCGAATGAGATTGGGAGTAATGACAGCTGAATGAAGAGAGACAGACAAACAAAGAAACAGAGGAAAAGAGATTAATATCACACAGGGAGTCGTTCAGAAGCCCGTCTCTCTGCACTGCTAGCCAAAATCGACATCTATTCTGGTCATTTGCATGTTAAATCCATAATAATAACAGCGGGCTGAGCGTTCATTTGCTACAACAATCACATTATAATCATACGGCACAAAGAAACAGCCGGACAACCAAGGCTCTATGCGCTCTTACAGTAAAATCTAATTATCTCGAATTCCAGGGTCCGTCCATAATTTTGGGTTTGTGAAATGTTCGAGTTCGTAAGCAAGCGTTGATGTATACAAAAAAAACCAACAAAAACCGACTTATAATCAGACCTATACACAGATTATGCGGAAATTTTCAGAAAAGGAAGTTCGAGGTCAAGTAAATTTCCGACATGGGCTTCCTCCTTTTCATGGCTTCGCTTCGTTTTCTTATTTTTACTTCTGATTTTGCCTTATAATCTTATGTTTCTTCGATAACCCTCTATAAAAGATTCAGGCTTACAAATTTGTTAGTACCATGATCTTTCTTCGCTATTTCGCTTCTCAAAGTTTTGGTGCACGTCAATGAAGTTAATGAAAGGCCCTATCTCACATTTTTTCATTGAAAACTGTCAAAGGCTGCAACGGTAGAATGTACACTTCGTTTATCGCTGCACCTAGAAGCGACCATCATGCTATTGTATGACAAATTTTCACAGCCATTTCATCATTCTTCTAGCAGCTGGACAAATATTGAAATCCAAAGCAACATGCTTCATTTGTGCGCATGGTATTCACATTTGAGTACTTAATCCAGGAAAGTACTGTAAATGCAATATAAATTTGACCGTCAACCTGAAATCGTGTGATTTCGAAAAGAAAATTGTTGTTTGCGCTTTTAAGTATGTTGAACGGCCTAAAATATATACACACTAGAGATAATGGAAAGTAAGTCCGCGCTACCTGCACGAGATCTGCGCACTGGCAGCTGCCTCGTGCAGGCTGCGCAAAGGTCCCCTTACTATTTTATTTTGAAACACTCTCAAAGTTTCATATATACCTTTCTATTGCATAATGGACCTTTGAAATATAAAAGTCATCTCACCATAACAGAACTTCCAGTCTGCCCTCTTTGGCGGAACTGATACATATGACTATCGACATGGCGCTGTATTTCACCAGGCATTTATCGATCCATGTGCTTTGTTGCCTAAGGCCTCTGTCATGATACAATATGGACAACGCGGCTGCCCTTGAAATGGTTATCAAGCACGAACGCGTACCGATGCCCGACAGCACGATAAATAATAATATTTCTCAATTCCACGCCCTCTGAACATGTGCTTTTACCGTTGGTCGTCTGGTTTTCGGTGACTTCAAAACACCTCTGTATGTTAGTAGTACTTTGCTCTGCAGATCAACATTGGCAATATGACAACGAAGCTTCTCGGAGCTGATTACTTTAATGACAGGGCGTCTGTCTCCTCGTTAACCAGAGATACTGCCTGCCTGAAAGGTCACGGTGGTATCACCAATTTGTGCTGGACTTTTTAAACCGTGACTATGAATGACCTGTACAGTTTGCGTATATGACATTCGACGTGTCCATGTTTGAAGATAAAATTTCATGCCAAACAGATTATGAAATTACCGTGATGCAATACATTGTATCCCTTAGAAGCACTTTGGGATTAATTTTTTTCAAGTGAGAGATTTCAAAGCATATTCACTTTGAGAATACAGTAAAAACTGAGTTGAATCATTTGTTTGCCCCTGAGCTCCTATCAGATTGAGAGACCTTGGTGACGACGGAAAGTTCTATCCTTTCATTGAATAATGTATCGCTAATACATTTGCCTAACTCGGTATACACAGTATACGCCTTGGGTTAAAATAGGTGCAGATGCTGTCCGTGAACGGCATATTCGAATATTGCTCTTTCATCACGGGTGGAATCGGCTAAAATATGCATGCATTTAGTCAGTTTCGTGCAAGGCAGCCTATGTAACAAATCCCACAGATCCTACAGGATGCGTAACGATTTCAAACTCCCTCCATTACCAAATCAATCCCAATGCAGCGTGAATAAGTTAGTGGGAAACGGGGTCAGGGC
Organism: Ellobium chinense; assembly: GCA_033807755.1. NCBI lineage: Eukaryota > Metazoa > Mollusca > Gastropoda > Ellobiida > Ellobiidae > Ellobium > Ellobium chinense. The sequence goes on from JAWQUT010000449.1 coordinate 457,342, forward strand.
GGCTGTAGCTATGCTGTGACGAATGAGAGTGCTTGGCAGATACATAGATTATGTGTAAAGAGAAACAACTGACATGATAAAGGCACCCAGAAAATGGAGTTGAGGATAACAAGATGTCACAAACAGGACTTCTAAGAATACGTTACGTGAGTCGGTATCGACTAATATGTCACTGCCGTTCACAAGGGTGTGAGTGACAGTACAATGGCGCTCCTCGTGAACTCAAGTAGTGATGGGGTCTACAGAACCAGCAAAAGCGTGAACAACAATACATTTATACCGGACGACAAAATTTCTCTCTGAGTACTGGCCTTGTCCTCGGCCTCGGCCTCTTACAGCTGACCTTGCATGTGTCACTGGTGTCATGTTCGGCTGTCAATATGTTTTACAACAGTAATAAGAATGTACTGTATAGTAACATTATCTAAATCATTCACAGCTTAATGAGTATTTCTCTGTTTACACAAATCTATAGGCTGTAACAATTCACATAACAAAGAAAGCCTTCTTACTTCATTGACTACAATTTCCTATGGGCTATAAGGCCTTGGATATGCTGTTTTCATTCATACTGTATCTTCAAATATTCTATTACAAAATATTAGCTCTTAGAAAAGAACTCTTTTCACTAAGTGACGCTCTGATTTCAACAACAAGAATGATCTCATTAACCTTTTGTGGCACAGGTGTGTAGAGGTCGATTGAAAAATAATTAATTTAATTTTAATGAACGGCACTACACCGTCGAGAAAAACAGACGCCCTCTTAAAGTGCACGTGTTCTCAAGAAATTACTCACATCACAAAATTATATTTAGCGCTAAGAACTTCAAACAGGAAACTATTAACCGTGCGACCACTGGACAGCACTTCCCCCCTTTCTCCCCCCTCTCTATTTTGTTCAATCTTCGAATCCACTGTATTTGTTGTATTTGTCAAAACTTGGGAAAACAGGAATTTGGAATGGGGATCTTCGACACCTTTTCTTTGTTCGAGGTGCGTCAAACGTGTGCAGAATAGCATTTTCGGGTGGGCATGTTTCATAGAAATGTTGACGGGTACTGCAGTCATGTGGACATAATAAGTCTCAAATTATGATGGCATTTTCAAAAGTGACGATGGCGCAAAAAGCAGCAATGCTGCCCATTAATTTTGCATTATTCCTAGAATGTGTTGTTGTGTTTCCTTGCATGTTTTGCAGCACCGCGAACACATTCTGACCTCAAAGCACTATAGTATCTGCAAATGATACCATAATGATTGCATTTGTGTCAACACAGTCAACCGTTTGTAAGGGGTGATGTATTCTGCTTTGACGGCATATTTTGCAATGGGACTAACCGCACTTCCAACGATGTCCCCCCTCCCCCTTCCATAATACAAGCGTTTCCGCTCCGCTATTGATGTTTAAGAGCTTGAAACAATTTCCCCTCTCATTAATTATGCATGCACGAAATACACATGTCACTATCAAACAGTTTCACATACATGTGGGGAGAAAATAATAGTCTGCTTTATTAATGGAACATACTGCACAGAGCAATAACCCAAGCTGGTAATTCAGAACCAGTGATAGACCCACACAGTAAGAGTTTTGTAAGGGGCTACAACTGTCATGAGTGCGGCTTCCCTCGGAAGGGGAATGATGAAGGATAGATAGATGAACAGAGAAAGAGAGAGAGAGAGAGAGAGAGATAGAGAGAGAGAGAGAGAGAGAGAGAGAGAGAGNGAGAGAGGGGGGAGGGGGGGAGAGAAAGAAAACAACTGAGAGATGCATTGCATGTACATCGCTCACGTAAAACCGTGACCAGTCAGTCCATGTCGGCTAAATTCTATGCTGTGAGAAACTGATGGACAACCGAGCGACCAGACTGATGATTAGGAAAGCGGTCCTGTGTCGGCATTCACTACTTTGCTAGAAAAGCAGTTATCGCTTATTAAGGATTGAATTATTCTTTAACGTCATTGTATACGAGTTAACCATCTCGCACTAACTGCCCTATTTTCCTTCCCAACTCCCACTCTGTTTGTTAAAAACTCGTATTTGAAAAAAAAACTTATTGGGCATATCTAATAAGAACAAAATTTCAGACACGGTCAATGAAATTAAATATTAAAACTGAGGCCTTCCATTGCAGAAGCTGCACTTAGTTAAGTCAAGACTAGAACAAATTATCAAAATCATTTCTGAAAACTTAAAGCAGTGACAGATGGCCTCAATGGGGTGGACTCCTGTAATATATTTGATAGAGTGGACATTTCCTGACTGACATCTGGGTTTTGCAAGGCACTGCATCTATAAAGTCTTACCGCTAAGGGATAAGACATTGAAACTCGTCTACTTATTATGAGAGCTTATTTCCACTTCAATCAGATTCTTTTGACTGCCATCTTGACTTACGAAGAAAACAATCTGAGGTCTAAGTTGTCTTTTGACCCAGTAGACATCTACCTCTCATGCTATACCGTGCACTGTACATATTCGAGTTGCCTGTATAATTTTAGACCATTAGTGCCTAAGTACCATGTTGCGTGTTGTGGATCATCTACACTGCACATTCGCTTTCAGGTTATATAATTATTACAGTAATCCAGACAGCAACAGGCATCTCCAAAAGAAAGTGTTATTATCAGTCACATGTGCTCAGGACCGTCTGGTTCAAATGTGCATTCCCATTGAATCTGCGTTTGTGATGGCATGGTATCATAAACATACTGCGCGCGTCGAAATGCATTCAGGACATTGACTTTGGGAAAGAGGCCAAGATGGCATTGTAATGCTACTCTCTACACAACCTGTAAAACGGTTGTACCTACTACAGGTGTTCAGGTTATGAGTGGCTCTGTCTCGTTGATCTCCATCACTTGCACAATGAATACGAGACCATGTATTCTCTTACTGCCGAAAGTATCTCTCTCTCTCTCTCTCTCCTCCTCCTCTTTCTCTCTCTTGTGAACAAACAAGGGCGATAACAGACACGACACACTCATGTTGACGGGATTTACTTTCCTGTCCATTTTCTGTGCTTCTACCTGCTTCGTGGAAACACCTTTTTCTCCTCTACCTTTAACAAGTAACTTACCATCTTGTTAGCTATAACAAACACTTGACAGCGAAGCACTTTTGTTTTCCTAGCAGATTATGTTTGTAAAGTGCTGTCTGCGACTAATGACATATCTACGGTAGTTTAGCATCGATCTCTCAAGGAAGACGTGACAATATTATGGCAATGTAACAGCAAACATCTTCTTTCTACCTCTTGCATGGCTCATGTGCATGGTACTTGTACATTTCGCCTCAATCTATATAACATCTATCGCTGGCAGTTACTGTTCTCCGCTGACATACGAACCTGGCAATTAATACTTTTCTTTCATGTGCGTGTGTAAAATTATGTCTTTCATTTCCAATGTAGACAGATGTGTGTGCCAAAATGCCTGGATGCATGGAATCAAATTTAGATTCGTGATCCCTTGGCCTGCAACCTGTTGCAATCCATATCCTGTGAAGATTCTCCACCTATGTTAAACCAAATATCGTAGCTGTAATTACCTTGTGAACATTGGCCCGACAACTACGAACACACCTATTGTGGTACAGTATTTACTTCAACTGGCGCAAATAGGAAAATAAAATCATCTTAAACTGACGCAAATAGGAAAATAAAATCATCATCTTCAACAGATGACTATCATTTTAATAAATTATAAGTCAGCGACTCGGACTTTCTTTCTGGCCTTTGTGGCGTCGCTTAGCAGCGATCGAAGGCACGGCGCTCTCTAACTCCTGCATCCATTATCTACAGAAGGCAGAAGAGCTTACTAATGGGCTGGAGAAGACAGCAGATGTTGCCATTATTATCGATGACTATGATATAACTGGTGATAGAGCATCTGTGCTATGCGGTACCCTTCATACGAGGATAATATCACTCTCAATGGTGCCCGTTGCAAGTGAGTGCCGGTGATACACCGTGTAAGTCATTACCATGTGTTCTGGGTCCGGTGTGGAGAAGTTTCCAAATCATCTACGGATGGGCTGTTATTGTGCCTCGTCACGAGTAAATGATGCCGACGATTCACGGAACACGCCATGCCTATTACCTGTTTTAGATCGAGTATGGGTGATTCGTGACCTGCCAGTGAGAGATCGACGCTCACGGCGATCGCCATGAGTATCAACGATGCACGATTCGCCCCAGGTTATAAGTTACGGGCTAAATTATATAGTGAAATTTTTATACCATGCTGGTTGTTCTTTGTATTGGAACGTCAACGACATTTAATGCAGATCATACGATGTGTTTTGAGAGTAGTTACTTCATTATTAACAGGTGGTATACGGTTTCTCTCGCAGATGCCTGTCAGTGATGTGGACTGTGTTCAGTTTTGTCAGTTTTAATTATAATCAACAAAGGGCTGATTCCCATATATGCGCTTAAAGACTATTTTACTGTGTGCAAGCATGGATACCGACAATGCAAATCAACAATACGTGATAAAGCGTGAGCAGTGCAAGTCTTAAGCTACGGGTGGCCTAGAAACACAGCTTGATGTTTCTCTACAAAACACATAAACATTGGCTTTCCTTTCCACATAGCAAATAGTGTGGGCCAAAACACTGCTTTATTTGCGTGTATCCTGTATGGAGATTACGTGAGACTGCTGTGAAGTATCACTATTATTCTGTGATAGTATGATATGTGTGTTATTTTTATTATCAAAGCTGACATACGATGTGGTGCATAGTTGTTACAAGTGTATATTGCTACATCTGCTAAGCTATAAACTCACAGTATAGAAAAGTGAAAGGTGCACACGGTAAGGAAACTTAAAACTATGTAAAACAAATAATGGCACATATGCCAAAATAAGTGCACTTAAACTTTTGTGTATTTCTTCTGTGTTACTAAGCATATTCACCTTCTTGGCAAGCCTCACTAACCAAACCTGCCTGTTTCAATGAGGCTTCCAATATTTAAGGCATTAGACTATTTTATTATAGATTTCTTGCGACGACTTGAAATTATATGCCGTTCAAATGTCAGCGCAAAGGATACATCATGTTTCGTGGTCTTTTTTGCGTTTTCTGTAGAATAAGCCGAGTCTGTCTGGTTTTTTTCCTTAGGCTATGTAACTCTCAAGGACAAACAAACAAACAAGAAAAAAATGTGAAAGATTTCTTCGTGGCACTAGTCAGTTATCTCCTTATCATGATCATTTAATGTGACATGTCGCCGTGCAAAATAGTGTATTGGGTCAATATGCTCAGTCTTCTGGAATTCGTCCCTCCCTCCGGGAGTGCTGACTGTCACAATAGCTAGCGTAGTTTTAGACGACAGACATCTAGATACAAGTAGCTCTCGATTACTTGTGTCTCTTTGTCTTCGCGTCTATTGTTTTCATTATTAGGGTGTCTTTACTGAACAGTGCGTTTGTTAATATTCAGTAACTCCAGAGTTCCCGAAGTGTTTTCACAGCTATGTTGTACAGAAAAAAAAAATACCCTAAATTATAAGGGTCGAAGTCTTGAGCCACTTCATCACATGACTGAAGATGTGTATTCGTGATTGTGATTTATTCCACTTTTACTGCCTGTTCTGGAAGCTGCCGGGAGCTGGCCAATATCTTATTATTTTTTCACTGCTTAATATTTCCTTACAGTCTGTTCTTTCCTAAGTCTAGATACGACAAATTAACCCAGGTGGTCCGGTGGTCTGGGTTAAAAAGAAATAATTCCAACGCCAACGCGTTGACCAACGCCACACGGCGATAATTCTGTTCTGCTGGACTCCGGAAGATGTTCAATCAGGCTAGTGTTCCGCTCAATCAATTATTTGATCTCTATCTGTATATCACCGTAAACTGATTTTTTTTTTCTCTCGCTGCGATATCATTTCAATGTTATCTGAAGAACGTATGAAAGCAAAAGCACGCGGTCAGAAATTTTAACATGGGATGCAGTGTAGAAAGTTAGTATTATAGTTAGTAATGAAGGATGTCAACTGATCTGTCTTACAGCTAAAGAGAAACTGATCTGTCTTACAGCTGTAGTGAAACATCATACTATAGCTGGGCGGGGGTGGGGGAGACGCTATGAGAGGCAATATGATACTGCACTTGTCAGGATAGTTTGACTGGCCTGGAGACCTGAGAAAATAAGTACAATCGTCTTCTTCATTGTTTGCTTGCCTAGGCAGGTAAGAGAGGTTTAAACACCTTCCATAACACGATATTCTGACATTTCAAGCAAAAGTCGGGCTATTATTACCATTTGTGTTTTGGGGTGGAGGAGGGACTTTGTGGGGAAGGGGGAGGGGGTGATATGATGAGGATGGTGAGATATCAGAACGTCTTGGTCTCAGTTAATAATCACATCGAACATCTTGGTTCACAACCCGTCCAGTAAAAGGTAGCGATGAATTAACGAATATAAATAATAACGTAAATAAACAGTTTGGAATGTCGCGCAGTACATTCGTTTTGGCTCGCATCCTTACAGCCACTAGCAATGATTCTGTATCAGTGTCAGCTTGTCACTAAGGTATTCGGTTACTGTTTCGTAGTGGGGAGTCTTAACATCTAGAAGTTACGGGCAACTTAACAGCAAATTAACCGAATGCATCAGGGTTGTTCTTGGCACCCAAACGTCGGCACAGACAGAATCTGGTGCTCCGAAAAACTTGGCACACAAAGCAGACCAACAATCCTTCACCATCTCTTTACGTTTTGTTGTATTTTGATTCTACCTAACTTTAATGTAACCAAAAAGTCAAAGACCTACAACCACTAACTGTGACATTTAATGTCGGTCTACATTTTTTTAGCGCACTTAAAATGTTCAAGAAGTGGAGAGCGGTGTCTCCCTGGCAAAATAGTTTGGCTTGGATTGGTTCTGTGTCCTTCACCTGTGTATGCTGTCTATAGAGTTTGTACTGCTGGCTTTCTCAATACATATTACATTCTTTCCTGTAAATCGCACTGCCATTTGCAGTTTCGACTGCCCTAAAGGCAGCAGCAGTGGCCAATATAAAATTTTACCAGTTCATTTAACAAGAGACCCTTTCTTATTGCGCTACTTTTACGAATTATGGTTTGATGTATCGTATCTTCTTTGGGGATCTGTGGTCAAAAAATATCTTCCCTCATGCACTTGCGATGTTGTTTTACTACTCTACACATGTATTATAAACAGTTCAAAACTTCATTCCCAGATTTCCCCATCTCTGAAAATGTCATCTGAAGGAATATTAAAGCGGTCTTCTTCACATTTATCCTTGCCTCGTCTCCGGTTAAATCCAGTATCAACTCGCAATTCAATGATCGCTGTTGGCGATTCGTATCATGGCTATTACGGGGGGGGG
>JAWQUT010000449.1:464711-475112 GCA_033807755.1 Ellobium chinense
GGGGGGGGAAGGAGGAGGAGGGCCAATCATGAAAATATACTTTTCTTTATATTATACCGTGTGTTGGCTTGAGTCTTACCTAATGCAAATTACCACCACCTCTTTCAAAACACACTTCTCAACTTACATCATAAACTCAATCAATATGCATACATTTCTGAGCGCCACCATTCAACACACACAAAAAAACAACAACCGTGTTTCATGTGCCACACATGTGGCAGCTGACTCTTATTTGCTTGGTCGCTGGCGGCGACTTATTTGTTTTCGCCTCGAGATAGCAACAGCTCGTGTAGTGGAAAGTTATGTTCGTTAGATACATGAAAATTAAAAAAAAATGACATAATACAGGAAAGCTTATGTATGAGAAGTATCTCAAGCGAAAAATTAAAATAAGAACAAAGTGGAACATAATTTGAGGCACAATGGTAAGAAAAATATAAACGTGCGTCGGACAGCATAGCATCAGGGTAGGATACTAATGGAGGCAAGACTTTGAACTGAAATGCTGCGTCCATCATTTTGGTACGTACAAGGTCTATCCAAAACACGTCACCAGACACAATGACACACAAAAAGTTAACAGACCCAGGGCGCGTAGATAGCATAGCAAATGGGTGGATATTGTGAACTGTCATTAATCTGAACGAATCATGACAGCCATTATCTCTCTCTCTCTGTGGTGGTTGAGGGGGGGGGGGGGGGNGGGGGGGGGGGAGTCGTTAAAAAGCACGGCCGGTGCCACAATGATACAGTGGACAAATCCATCGCTCTCAACAATGACTGGGCACTTCACGTCTGAAGGCTCCACTACCGGAAGCCAATTCCACGCCCTCAGTGTTGCCGCAGAAAATTCCCAGTGATATTCTGGAATCTTGTCTGAAGGTAGGCCGACAGAGAATTTGGTTCTCGGGGGAATTATGTGCGCGTGCCGAGCACGCCACCAAGTCCACACGTGCAACGCTTTAAAGAGGTGAACAGAAATGCAGAGAGACAACTCTTCAAGGGAAAGATCGAAGAGTAGTCCAAGAACCAATAGATTAACTACCAGTTCCTCTAGGCGTCCACACATGGTCCGTACCGACAAATAACGTCGTATCTACATAGTAGACGCTTGTTGGACAAAAACGCAACTGCAGAATTTCTTATAATCTTGAAGGGACTTACATCATCGCATTACGTTCTACTAATCATGAGTCCATGAATATATCCCGGTGTCATCAGATCCAGCCTAAAATTCTGAACTGGCACATTAATATGATTTTATTTGTGGAAAACGACCATGTATGTCAAACACAGACATGCCACGCTGTGTGACATGCCAAAAAGACAAGATTTGCACCATACACATTCCTACAGGTGGCATGAATTTGGAGAAAGAGGCGTACACGATCATTAACGTCGGTTGTCTCTAGCCGACAGTTCCAGCCTTGTGGCCATGGCTGGAATGCATAAAATGGGTGCGTCCTGAATAACAATCGTGACTAACACACTCGCAAATGCCTAACACAACCACTAAATCTCAATATAGAGGGAGAGAGGGAGAGAGGGAGGGGGAGAGAAACAGACAGACAGACACTGGCAAAACAGTGTCATATTCTAGAGTGGTAAAATCCCTGCGTATCCGTACATGAAAAGGGAAGGAAACCCCAACGTGTTTGTAACATTACCTTTTTGTGGCGCGGAAATTAGGGTTGAGCCAGTGTCGTTAAAGGTTCCATCAAAAAAAAAAAATGCAGATGAGTGCACATGGTCTGCAGCTTGAGTCGAGTGAATGGCTGTGATTGTCGTTCTTCAGTTCCAGTTCCATTCTAGTTCCAAGATCATCATTTTAATATTAAATATAAAGTGCCCGCCTCACCCCCTATAAAAAAAAAAATAAAATAAAAAGGCGATTTCAAATTAAAATGTTCCATAATTTCATTAATTTAAATGTTATGCAACTATAGATCAGGCCAAAACCTGACTTCATTTTCTTCATAACTCTTTGCAGGTAGTGGACTTTGATATACCTTCCTTTTTTGGGGAAGGGGGAANCAGTGTCATATTCTAGAGTGGTAAAATCCCTGCGTATACGTACATGAAAACGGAAGGAAACCCCAATGTGTTTGTAACATTACCTTTTTGTCGCGCGGAAATTAGGGTAGAGCCAGTGTCATTATAGTTATAGGTTCCATCAAAAAAAAAAAATGCAGATGAGTGCAAGTCCTTAATACTAATATGGTCTGCAGCTTGAGTCGAGTGAATGGCTGTGATTGTCGTTCTTCAGTTCCAGTTCCAAGATCATCATTTTAATATAAAGTGCCCGCCTCACCCCCTTCCAAAAAATAAATAAACAAATAAATAAAAAGGCGATTTCAAATTAAAATGTTCTATAATTTCATTAATTTAAATGTTATGCAACTATAGATCAGGCCAAAATCTGACTTCATTTTCTTCATAACTCTTTGCAGGTAGTGGACTTTGATATACCTTCCTTTTTTGGGAAGGGGGAAAGNGGGGGGGGGGGGCGATACTATATAATTATATATCTAAGTTCATTCGTTGTTTTTTTTAAAGTGATATTCGGCACAAAGAGTTCCTGCGTGAGATTGGGGGGAGGGGGAGGGGGGTAAAAAAAAGATAGCCGGATGTGCCACCACAATAACACAATCCAATTCGGATAACAAAACCCTTTACTTGAAACCAGAAACTTTTAATCTTTGAAGCTTATGGTTTCAAGTAAAGGGTTTTGGAGCAAAATGGACGTAGTATCAGTATCTCGAGGCGTACACTGGCATTCTGTGTGGAAAAGCAAACATTGAGCAGTGCGATGTGAATGTGCAATGAAGTTAAGTTAGTCACCATTCATGGGTAACAGAGTGGATGAGTTTAGAAATCCGAAGAAGTCCTTAAAGTCGGTCAGCTTGCTCGGACATAGAACAAAGACGGATAAACATTTCGTTTTTTACCAAACAACATCCAGCCAACGCTATCGATCACTAAGTCTCCAGCGGCCCGTTCCCGCGCTGCTGCTTCTTATTCTTGTTAAGTGTCCAAGAGCGCTGGCATCTCTAGCATAATGATGGTGTAAATGAAATGTGACTCCTCGAATACTGCCTACTGCATAGGCTAAACTGTCCGGTGTCCACTTTTTTTTTCTGGTGGGTGAGGAGGAGGGGGGATTGTCTTGTTTTTTTAAATAAGGAGGAGAGGCCGAAATAAGCTGGGAAAATACATAAGTCGTAATAGTTACTGAGGAGGGGGGAGGGGGGGGCACACGATGTGACCGTAGCTTGCCTCATAATACGCTGCTCCTAAAGATCTTGATTCAATCAGCCCGAGGCAACATGAAAATAAAATTGCGGTCCCCACACCCTTCCTATTCCACTGTCGAGTGATTGCACGCATGCCATTCGGAAATTCTGCATAGGCTTATCACCAGCCACAATGAGCTTGCAAAAATGAATGATGAAATCACGAAGGACAGCTTAATATGGGGTAGATTATGGGAGAAGGGAGGGTAGAAAGCAAAAGCATTAATTCCTTATTCCTTTCCCTCCTTCCCCAGCCCTTTTCGTAAATGCAGACTCTGAACGTCAGCGCAGACAAGCAACAGCAGCAGAAACGCCGACCAGGAGTTTGCTTGTCTTTTCCCAGAAAAAAAACAAAACACTGCCCACTCGTTCCTCCCAACCACAGAGTATCAGTAGCAAACAGTATTAAACAACGAGCAGTAACGATGAACGCCGAAAAAAAAACAACTAAAAACCGACAACGTCTAGTGTTTTCCCATCTTCAGTTTCTTCTTTCTTTGCACTCTCCTCCCCGATTTCTTACTCACTCTCTCTCTCTCGCTCCACTGAGTACTTTCCATACAAAAAAAAAAAAACAATCAACGACAATCAGACTCTAAATTCGTGTACCCTCTGTCAGGATTCTTAATGCCAAAAAGTGAAAGCTTTAACTAATTGTGTTATGTTTCTTACAAGTAGCTCCAGCACTCTCCTCCCTTTCTCCCCACTTTACTCGTGAATTGTCATTATTCTAACATTATTACGGAGATATCCGCCTACTCATGACGATCTCCAAAAGTTGGGAATTATAGTTTAAAATAGCTGTCCATTATCTTCTGAATAAAAAACGTACTCTCCAGAGAGTCATTTTCTAATTCCAATTCGTACAACGCTTTATAGCTGTCAACAGACATTGCCTCTCTTCCTTTTTGTCTTACGTACGCACAATACCCAAATCAAAGAAATAATAATAGTGTACTGGATAATGCAAAACACACCAGTGACTACAGTTTTGTTCCTATGAGATTTTCCCCCCTTCTTAACCCCGCCTTTCCACTCACGCGAGCGGCCCAGACGCTTAGACAAACATAGGGTTAAAGGACAGTTGCTGGCGTTTGCCAGCTTATTGACTACTTGGACGTTTGATTCAAATGGGACATGCGACTGGGTTAAATATGGCGGACAATTGATAAACGCACGCATCTCTTCTCTCCCTCTTTTCCCTGGCCTCACAATACTTCTCCCATGGCCCACGCATCTCATTTCCATTCTTCGGAGTTATCTGCTCTTCATCTCCCTCCGCCACTCACTCACTCACTCATTCATTCATTCCATCAAAACACATTCAAGCACAGACACATTCCTTCAGTTAACATTGCGGAGAGCAGAACACTTCTTTACATCATGCCATGAATATGCATATGTACAGTAATACGTATATCTAAATATCTAATTTTCGAGCCCCAAAGTAACTTGTGTGAAATCGCCTCCATTCAAAACTCGAACTCATATATATATATATATATATANTATATATATATATATATATACACACACACATAACAATGAAATCCACACGTAAGGTTTATTGTTTATTCGTCTGAATAACGTCCCGCGGACCTTTGGCGCTTCAACCATCCATTTGCAATGTTAATACAAATTTAAGAGCACCAAGCTGTAGAGCCGCCGACCCTGCTCACTTTCACCCATGGGATAAAGTGTTAGCATCCCATTTCAGGTGTTTACCTCAAGCCTACGAATGTTTTATTTCGTTCAATGTGTTGCATAGTGGGTGACTGAGTGGTGGGGGCTGTCACTGTGAGAGATCGCTGGCTTGTGTGTTCAGCTGTAGAGACCCGTCATAATGTCAGAGCATGGCACTGGATCAGGATGGAATGGGATGGGATGGATGATAGATGGATGGATGAGGCCTGTATTATTTGTCACTGAAAGAAAGAGGTCCCACAGTTTGGATGGATGGATGGATGGATGGATGGATGGATGGATGGATGAGACCTGTAATATCTGTCACTGAAAGAAAGAGGCCCCCACAGTCCTGGTAAATGGTGAGATGGATGGATGGATGAGACCTGTAATATCTGTCTTTGAAAGAAAGAGGCCCCGCAGTGCTGGTAAATAGTGAGGTCGTGTTCACATTACAAGACAGTATGAGAAGAAGGATACCCGAACCGGCGGCCCAACAGGAAATGAGAGAAGGCGTTGCTATATTTATGGGAGAGTCCCGGATGCTACCAATTGATGAACTCTCGTATGCCCGCGTGCTAGCCAGAGAGGGGAATGAGGAGAGATTGAGAGAACGAGTGTAATAGCTGGTTGGGTGCAAGCACATCACAGTAAGAAGAATAAAAAAGGGTGAAGTAATGGTGTGCGGATAGTATTTAAGCACAACGGATAGATAGATAGATAGATAGATAGATAGATAGATAGATAGATAGATAGATAGATAGAAGACAGACAGACAGACAGACAGATAGATAGATAGATAGATAGATAGATAGATAGATAGATAGATAGATAGATAGATAGAAGCAAAACGTAGGAAAGACAAGAAAAGAGGGATAAAGAAAACATGGGAAAGGAGGCAAATAGAAAGACCCGGGGAGGATGGGCTGGAACGATCAACGTGAAACTGCTGACATAAAGCCACATGAATGAGAAAGTCCAAAGAAATGAGAAAACTAAAGGCCAAATGGCAGAAGGTTCTGACACTGAACCGCAAAGAGATCAAAACATCTTCACTCACAACCTTCACCGCTTTGCCTCCCCTTCTCAGGTCTGAGTATGGGATAATTGCTATCACATTCCAGCTACTGCACAAGGTCTGCAGAAATTCCTTGGCCTTCTCTGAGTTGATACACAAGATTTGCGGTAAACAAACGTGACAGACGGCATCATTCTCTCATATCATTCATTAATCTCTGGAATGCACCCTCTCTTACACCTTCTATCCTAACATAGTCCGGGGCCGCTAACTAGACCTACTATCGTTACAATGGCGGTAAAACTTATCAGGTGACAACCTTTCCTCTATTATCCCGGTTTAAACCAAGTACTGTATAGTACTAAATAACTGTGATTTTTTTTATGGCTTCAAGAATACCTCGGAAATGGACAGTATGAAAATATGAAGGAAAAGAACAGAAAAAAAAAGGGGGGGGGGGCAATATAAGAAAGAAACCACCTACTTTTCCAAATTCTTGATCGAATATACACTTGACTGCATACACGAATATATCGAAAGTTACCAAAACTACCGTCACAAACATTTCTGGCATTGTCAGTACGTACTCGAGTGTGTTATTGATGAGAAAGCCTACCTGTCCTTACGCCCCTGAAGTCTGACTTCTACAGAGCTTAACTTCAATAATATATAAGGTCAATGCTGAACGAGGCGTTGCTCGCTGCTCAATTATTCATGACCAGTGCCACTCCACACGCTACCAATTAAGAGAAATAATTTCAGTTCTTGTCTTCTCCGCCTTGGAAACAGCGGAACGCTTTCTTCTGTATGCCCATTTTTGGGTCGTTTGTCTTAACTTCAGATAGAACAGCTGTTACATCCTTCAGTTTTGATCTGATCGCCGGTGCTCTGTCAGTATATAGTCAAACAAAAGACAATTCCCCGCTCTTAAAAATATCCTTACAAAAATACAGCAACTTTTTTTACTGCTGTACATTTCATTATGAATTATCTGCGGCTCTAGTACGTTCCACATTCTTACTGCGAGTGATGGGGAAGAGAAAAATCTGGAACGACAGAAAGGTCCTTCTCGCAATTACACAACATCAACCCAGATTACAGCATTCCATTTTCATGGCTACTTATATGGCTCAAGAAACATTACTAATGTCGTGGCAATGTCCATCTTTATGGCTATATTCAGTTACTCGAACAACATTGATCGCTACCTGCTTGGAACGAGCTTCATCAAATGCTCTCTTGTCATCTTCGATGTCTAGTCTCCATTATTTTATGTTATCCGCATGAGCGGAGACCGACAATCGCAAAATGAAAGAGGCCATGAAATTCACATACATTGAAATTACTCGGTGTGACAGTCCATTTTCTGAAAAACAAAGCCTGTATTTTCATGCCTCGATTACTGCCCCTCGTTACACGTTGGGTTGAGATCTACAGGCCAATTGTGGCTGACACGATGTTATCATAGTCTACACCACTAGAGTCATAAAGCATCTATTAGGTACCGTCTATTAGAGATGGAGATATATATCTCTTTAAACAGTGGCCGTTTATCGAAAACGTCTCCAGCTGAACAAAAACATAAAAAAACTCGAAATATGACATTCAACACTAACGACACCAAACCTCCTTACAAACGAAAATCTCATGAAAATGGGCATTTCCTTGTCGAAGAAAGTCGAATTATTCCATTATTTCAACATTTCTATAGAAAAATAGTAAATGTATGTACCCTTTGCAACCATATTTGATATTTCATTTCAAAACTTTGACTTATACATCTAAAGGAACCTCGTAGAAACTTTGAGTATGGGATTGGTATTATAATGTGTTTATGACTCAGTAACTATCGGGGTAAAAAGTCTTACGATCTTATCCCATAGCACAGCTATTTTCGATGATTTCGAAAGTATGTCAGCAATAAGAGCACGACAGCACGGCCAGAATGTGAAGATGTGTGAGCAGGGCCCTATGCATACATCCGCGACCATATAATGTCAGTATGTGCCATCATGTAATTGTGACCCAGGATGCCACATTGCATACTATAACACACAAAAA
Organism: Ellobium chinense; assembly: GCA_033807755.1. Taxonomy (NCBI): domain Eukaryota; kingdom Metazoa; phylum Mollusca; class Gastropoda; order Ellobiida; family Ellobiidae; genus Ellobium; species Ellobium chinense. The sequence goes on from JAWQUT010000449.1 coordinate 472,770, forward strand.
AATTTACTGGAATGTAAGCGCACATTATATACGAAAAAGATCACCCCCATTCTTCAAAATTTTGTCTCATACACTTCTTACGTAGCAGTCGTGTCGCAAGGGCTTAGAATTTTCTTTCCTTGATTACTTCTTCATTTCTTTAAACATTTCTTTTCAGTTAACAAAGGGCCCCATTCCTTCCATTTTTAAAATAAGTATTTAGCCTTACCCACTCTTGCTCATCTAAATGCACGCACATGCTGTCACTCTATAAAATTATGGCTCTATCATTTTACAGAGTTATGGCTCTATCATTTCATAAAGTTATGGCTCTTTATTTTTTTTAAAAATAAAGTTATGGCCCTATCATTTTATCTCAGATGTTTCTGCTTATCACTGGTATAATACTGAAATCGTATATATTTCATTTCTGTCATGGCATCGAAATCCGACAATTCATTCCTACAAATAAAATGCATTTTGCATCAGGCTATCGACTTCAAGTTGTGTCATATCGATAATGTTTGCTGCTATCTTTTAAAATGACGAAACTATTTCCACGCTCGAGACATTTGATTATAAATCCGTGCCTAAGCTGTATTGCCCAAGAAATCTGTGCACTTATCGCACACTCTTGCAGGCCGTGCAAGGGTACCTTCACTGACAGCACTCGCAATAACAGCATTAGTAATGTATCGAATGCACCGAAATGCTCCATTTCAGATCGGTTATTCTTCATTAGGATAAATAGTAATAAATGACACAATAAAGAACAGAAACTGGTGCCAGAGGTTTTGAATATATAACGTCCGACATTCAGGTCTCAGACAAGGTACTTGAAACCATCAAAAGTTATCGATGTCGACGGTCATCATTTATGATCAGGAGAAGTTTCTAATAAACGTATAGGCAGCTTATGAGGATTAAGTCGTAAATATACATTTATCATAGGTTAAACGTGGCCAATTATTCTGCCACACAGATGAAAGTGAGGGTTTTATGATAGCCTTTACTAAAGACAGACCGTAATGTGCCACGTGTCTCTTTCACTAAAGCTACTCGACAGAAAGATGGAGGTTTCTGCAGACTGCTAACATAACATCCACCATTGTTTCATGTATACGCAGTAAAGAAAAGTGTGGATTCACACCATGTAAATGGCAAGGCATGGACAACCCTGGAGTTCAAATCTTTACGACCTAACGTCCAGGGTAAAGTTTATCGCTGTGAGCGAGAGTATCTACTGTAGTTTATTCCTCTAATCCATGACGCACTTAGTCACGTTTCCTCTTTGACCACTTTCTTAATCGTCCCGCACAAACTAGACAATACCAGTCCCCAATGTACCCATGGAAATTTAGATTTGCTTGTCGGAAATTGTAAAAATTGGTCCAATACCATACATTCATGATTTTAAGTGGATAAACTTGGCACAAGTTATGGATCAGTGAAAACGTATCTTTGGTCCGCGTTTGGCAACTCCTCAGCTTTGTGAATAGTAACTACTGTATCGTTCCATATTGTTACGAAATGTTTCAAGTATACACTGAATCCTAAGAATCACATAACAAACCATGACAACACATCATAACATTGGTGCAATCGGGAATGTGCTTTAAAAAAAAAAAAGGGTTTGTCAAACTCGCTATACTACAAAGTTTCAAAATCATACTGCGAGGAACTGATATTTTCACAATTGCAGGATCAACAGTATTGAATACTTCATTAGTCACAGACGTGACTATGTTTCATTCTTCATTCGATGAAACAACAGGTGGTGATGGTGACTGAGGTACATCAGTCAATGCTGTAGGCATAATTAGTTGGTGTTACCTCAAACAGGATCTATACAGTAAGCGTAGGTAGCGCGACGGCCATCTGTGCCAGCAGTTCATAACTTGTTCTATTCTTGCTCAATTGTTCATTGATGAGTTTCACTGTGCACATAAGTTTGCCTAGTAAAAGTTGCTCTTCTAGTCTTCTGAATGAAGCTTTTTGCAAACGGTTAATGTGGCAGCAAAGATACTAGATTGATATATTTATCGATTTCTTTTTTCTACTGGATATAGTAGATTTCATCTAGAAAAAAAAAATTGTTGAGATGTTATCCACTGCGCTCTATGTGTTTAATTATTTCACGAATGGAATCTAAGGCCATGCTGATTTGCTGAAGTGTTCTTGATGGTTCCTGCGATTGTCAGCATGGTGAATACAAAATCGCAATCGTACGAATGATGTTCTTAGGGTGCTGCACTAGTGAAATCTTGGATTGTTTTCAATTCGCATTAATTTGTCCCTCCTTGTACACATGTGAGCACGGAATGATATTGCACAGCTTTATTTTCCCTTGACCAAAAAAAAAAA
>JAWQUT010000449.1:478529-490302 GCA_033807755.1 Ellobium chinense
GAGAAAGAGAAAAAAGAGCCTGCATCTATGCATTTTCTCTTCTGCCTCAGAACCATAAATTCTACTGGGCACTATTGGGTAGCTTGGCCAACCACTTCTCACCTGCAGCATCTATATGTGCAATACTGATAATGTCACTGTACCTGGCATTTCTAAAATTATTTCTTGATGAGGTCTGGTGCAAAAGTCAGTTAAATCATCTCCAGTTACTACAAAAGACTGTTTTACTTGAAAATTTCCCACATGACCCAACATTTCACTGTATTGTTATTTTTGTAACCTCATTTCAAGCAGGAAGAAAATCATTTTTATAGCTTTTAACTAAAGGGTTTCTTCATTCAGTTATCTGATGCTTGCCAAGCTTAATACAAAATCAGATATCCTTTCTAATGGTTGGTTACTGCTTGAGAAATTCATGAGAGCCCATTGCATCTACAGCTATGTTTATCAGTGATATTTCAAAGTACTGATATGTGGTACAGGCTTATCTTAAACGCAGATGATGCCTATTATGAAGGAACAAGCAATCCAGTGCATTGGTTCATCTGTACTTAGACAACCAACTGTATAAAATAGCGTGAAAATATTGCAACTGACTGGTCATTTTGGTTACATAATGCACATATTTTCCATGTTTAGCCACAGTATTACATGTGCCTTGCAGCTCTCCACTCCCCTTCTTGCTTAATCACTAAACTAATTGCTTCCCATTAACAAGGAAAATTAATAAATGCTTCTCAGGAATGTAAATGGTACATAATTGAGAGTAGCGGAAAATTTGTGGAACAAAAATGTCACAACTGGGCAAGAGCTGCTGAAGTTATCATGGAATGAAACATTACTCACACACCATGAATATTGTTATGAGAGAAAAGCATACTCCCTTAGCCATCAGAGTAGCAGAGAAGGTGGAGAGCAGTCGAACATTTATATCAGGGTGCTTCTTTCAATCTGACATACTATTATGATGAAGGCAAAAAGATTTGTTTGATCTCCACAATTTCAGTTTAAATAACTTTCACTGTTTGCTGGTGACTATGGTGAAGCTGAACAGCTGATACAACAATTGGATAGTACTTACAATTCTAGCAACAAATAAAGTCTTGAACGGGTCCATAGTGGAACTGCCGTTGCTGGAGGGGTCCCCTGAGAAAAGCAAACAAGATAGCCTAAAGGTTATGCAATTCACAGCAACAAAACTGACTATGAGAAATCTACAGAATGCCATTGCAGTTAACAACTCCCATGGATTTTGTTTGAAACAATGATGCTACTTCAAAAGATAAAAATTTATTAAGAATTTTTCATCCTAACATAAAATTACTAATATTAAAACAGACATTTTGATGGCCTTATCTTTGTAAAATCATCCTGAAATGAAAGTAGGCACTGCCTAAAAACTGAGATGTCTGTTCTAGTAAACTGCATGAACCATTACAATACAATATGTGCAGCAGATTTATTTATTCAACACACATTCATCTCACATCATGATTACAAGCAAAAGGTCAGCTGTACAGGTATAGATTCTTGCTGAAGATAATGGCTTATTTCTTTAACAGTAATTGTAAATTTCAGTGCAGGGGTTTTCAAGATCTGTTTCTCCCATTTCCTCCCCCCACCCTTTTTTTTTTCCTGTAAAAGCACTCCCTTCTGAAAATCTGAATTCTCCTGTATTCATCAACCTTTGGTTTATGTCTAGGTCATAACAGCAGCCACAACTGGCAACTTTGCACCATATGCAAGACTGATGCCTAGCAAGATTACCTATATACTTGCTATAAGTTGTACAGAGGTGATGGAGATTCCAATTTTCAGAGGCACCAGTGCTGTTATCGCAAATTATCCCTTGTCATTCTGACCCCACACAAATGTGCCTATTTCAAGAATAGGGACGATATGAAGAAAAGCTACCGATCTATCTATAGGAAAATTCTAAAAATGTAACAGTAACGTGACCTATAAAGTCAAATAATTTCCCTTCTCCGACTGAGTACTCCCCCTCCTGTCTCTCTCTCTGTTAAAGCTGTAACAGCTAGTTTCATACTGTTTTACTGTCAGAAATTTTCACAACAGGTATTGAAAAAGTAAGTTTTCAGAAAAAGTATAATGTTGCCAGCCTCTGGAGCTCACTTTGTTAGTAAATACAGTACTTTACAAAATGAGCACTTTTGCCGGGCTTTCATGTCCCTGGCGTTTACTACATACACAGCTACCACAAGCTGCAAATGTGAAAAAAACCAGGTTTTTGACTTGACATACCATATGCTGCAAGAAATACAGTTCAGTCAGAGGAAAAAAAATACAACATCTCATCAACATAAAAATTACCAGTGCATTCTGTTTCATTATTCTGTTACCTACAGTATAGTTCTCTGAAGAAGGACTGAAATCCAAAAATTTGGAACTTTAAATATCTTCTCTTTTGAAACTATAAATACTAACAGGATGAAATGCATTGCCAGCCTCTTGTAATTTGGACTCCCAGCAATTCTTAAGAATTGTTTTCCCTGGGCTTCCAGATCTAAAAGTGATTCTTACTGAAGTCCCCATGGTTTCTTATGTTAAGACTGTGCAAAAAAAGAAACTGCTCACATTTATAAATATAAGATGTTTATACTCTGTTCTGTTATACTGTGAAAACAAATGTCTGATAATAAATTCATATTTTTTCACTAATTCAGAACCTTGTGCATGATCCTTTTGTCCAACAGTACAGCAGTCACATATTTTCTTTCTTTCCAAATATATTAGTACTCGATGAGTTCCACAAAATTCCATGACAACATACCAAAGTAACAGACTTTGACTGCAAGGAAGTCTTTTTTCTTTCTTTTCAAATTCCCTGATTTTCATTGATTACTTAGAACTTTTTGATGTATGTGTCTTTAAAGTGTCTTCTCAGAATACATACAGAATTTAACTTTCTCATGCAATAGCCCTTTGCAGCAAATTGCTACCCAAATCTCTGTGATCAATATTTATAATATCATATCTTGTCAAAGTAGCCTAGTGTAGGGTCAGCTATGGTTTGGATAAAACTAACCAGGCCTTACTGACTGGCACTGCAACATGCCAAAAGATACTGCACTGAATGAACAACAGGCACCCATTGACACCTCAGTACTCAGAAACTGTGCCCTGAATGTGCCATGTGCATTATTAATCTGTGTGTGTTTTTGTGGGTGGGGGGAGGAGGATATGCACCCACATTTAATTCTTCATTAATGTTTAATGTGGACAGTTAAGCGATATTATTGCTAACCCTTAAGTGCGAGTGCTATCGAAGTTACAGGTAAACAAAGGTATATAACCAGGGCAATTGGTCCTCATGCCATTGGAACAAAATTACTGGTAATATCCCTTGACTTGGCATGCACCATCCTCCTTAAGGAGATAAAATGATGCTGCAGTCCTAACACCAGTTCTCAATAAATTGAAAGGAAAGTGGGAGCATTTTGAACCACTAGAATGTCTGTGAATGCTTTTCATAGGAGTAAACTGATTTTCCTTTGTCAATGTTTTGCTGGTAATTGACGTAGCAATATGACAGTAAGAAAAGAAGCAGGGCACATGAATGAAAATGTAATCTCTTCTCAATAGGCTCTCAACCCATCCTGGCCGTTATTTTATTTAATAAGCTGTACCTAACTCATGCCTTTGAACAGTGCCTTCACATATAATTCAGGACAGTCAGCCCACTTTCAGTATACGCTCTCTACATCCCCCGATGACAAAGCAAGTGTCAAAAGTGGTTTCCTTATAAACATTAAAGTAATTTTCTTAATGTGCTGGTGCAGGGATGCAAATCAGTATTTCTTAAACCACTGAAAAAGCATTAATTTACTGCATAGCTATGCAATTCAGAAAGAAAAGGCAGATTGCTAACCCCTAAATGTCAAGAGGCTGACAGCAGATGAAACTGTCTTGATAATCATTAATCATTTGAACCTGTCTTTCTCAATATCAGAAAATGCAACATAAAAGCTACAGAAAATGTGCTTCAAAATCTTGATCTTTTCCAAAGACTCATTTGGGTTTTTGAGTTAGGTAAGACTAAGAGAAAGCACACTTTGAGAAGTCCCTAGATACCAATAGGGTGTCCATAATGGATTTTCCTGCTCTGATGTTTTGTTTTCTCAAACCCGATACAGACTGTCTAGGCACATTTACATAGATCTCTATCCAGATTATGTGGTCTGTGGAGATGACTAAATCTGGATCCAGCTCACCCCGCACACTGCCCATGGAAGACAAGAAGCAACACTGAATCAGGCAATCAGCCAGTCCCAGTCTGCCTAAACTAGGCCTTTCAAATAATATCCAAAGAAGAAAGCATTTACTGAGCAGCATAAAAGCCAAATGCGTTTGACTAATATGAATTCTCCTCTCCAAATGAGTCCCCAACACCGAAATGATGACTTTTCCAGCAGCGTGGAACCTACAAAATCCCAATCTTCTACGACTGACGTGGCCCTAATGGGTGACGTGTACCCTAATGGCAGCTGTACTAAAGCTTTCAATCAACAAAATTTTGGATCTTGGAATTTTTTTTCCTGCTGAAAGTTGTCTAACATTTTTGGACGGACTTTAGATGGCATTACTGGAGCTGCCAACATTCTCGGATTTCCAGAATTCTCGGAAGAGTGGCATCCCTGTAAACACAGTTATCTACGTGCCCCATGCCATTTGCAGAAGGTATGTTAACATAGGGCAGTTTATATAACACTGGAGAGACACTATTGATGTCCCACAAACCAAAGAGATCTGTGCTGGTGAAGGCATCGTATGTGTAAACAATAGTGCACTCTTGTGCTGTTGATGCTTGTATAGTGTGTCTATAATCTCCTTGAGCAATACAGACTCTCATAACAGAGTAATAAAAATATATATGATGCACATCTGCATCAATATGTACCAGATCTGAAAGGCACAGGTGCCATTAAGAGGCTTTAAGTGCCGCGCAAGCAACCGCATGTAAAGTAACAAAGAAAGTTGTAAAAAAATTGGTAAAATAGTGAATCTGGCTACAAATTTCCACTCACACAAAGCCAGGTCCTGCTCCAGTTTGTATGCATGCTGTTCTTGTCGTTCTTTGCGCTGAAAAAGAAAATATTAAAAAATTATTATCATAATACTGGCCCTTTTCCCTAAAGTTTCTGCATTAAACCAATTTTTAATGATGAGACAGGAACTGTGAATCTCTCCCCCACACTACATACAGTAAACCATAGGGGTATTTATTAGAAGAGCAAAAGTCTTTTAAGCTTCAGTCAGTATAAACTATAATGTGATACTTTGAAGTGCTAGCCAACATACAATTAGATCATGCAAACCCTAAATACTGCCCTGCTTATGATCCCTATATGCTTAAGCCAGGTAGGGGCTATGTGGTGTGTCAGACGTCTTATCAGTGTTATCCACATGCATGGTAACATATCATCAGGTTTAAGTATGGTTTACAAGAAACCCATTTAGAGTTATACAATTAGATTTTTTTTATGAAGAGTAAATGTACCAATTTCTCCTCTCAATTAAAAACAAACTTTCCTTCAATAATATGGGTACCTCCCTCTTGATACAAATCCAAATGTATTATTTTATGCATTGAACATCATATAGAGGCTTTGCATTTGTGAGAGCTTGGCAGACGAACACCATGTAACCCCATGGTGAGCAAGTAAAACCATGTCACCAAGTAGAGGGCAAATGCCGGGGGTAAAACATCCTGCAGCACTCACTTTTCTCTCCTTTCGTTCATCCCTGGTCTCTACACGGGTAGGGGGTGGAGTGTCCTTTGGGTCCTGCCAAATAGAAGAAATGGAAAATTGTTGATCAGGAAAGAAAACTTTCAAATAAGTTCCTGAAGCTGAAGCAAAAATTGATTTGTGAAAAGCAATCATAATATGCAGTGAGAAACAGGGTGCACTGATTGCCCTGTTCAGTATATTGAAACAAATAGCTGAATTTGTTTCCTCAAATTTCAGTCATGTAAACATGCCATCTTGGAAGAACAGGGTTCAGCATTTCTTAGAGATCCTGTGACTAGGAAGAAATAAAGACCATTAATGAAGAAAGATAAACAACAGCATTTCTGTATGTGTGAGTGGTGCCACTTCATCCCCTACAAATGCATTAAAAAGTATCCATTAAACAACTGTCGTCAAAGACAGGATGTATTTCGTCCTCTTCATACAGCAAATGTTTTGTTGCAGGGTTGGATATTCTTCCAGTCTTGGTGCTCCTCTGTTTGCAACTATTTTATTTTTCCCTCTGCAGAGCCAAACAAAACAAGTAACTTCACTAATGAAGTGTCCATAAAAATTTTGAAAGATAATTGTGCTGTGACGTTCTAATATGCCTGCCAGTGTCCCAGGGCCTCTTTCTGGCAATATTTTGAGTGAAATGTCCTAAAAAATGTTGCCAACCACAAAGAAATAAGGGCACCACCACGAAAGGATGTATGTTTGGATAACATGTCTTGGCACAAGTTTACGGCATTACATCTTTTCATCTTCTGCTTTTCAAAAAAATTTAAACCTCATGAAATCTGTTAAGACCAGACTAGAAACTCTGCCACTCTTTGCATGAGTTGATGATAAGATGTCTCCAGAAAAGCATAAGAGAGATTCTAGTTTACAACACCAGGCTCTGGGGGAATAAAACAAAACAACAGGAACAAGAAGATCAAAGTAAGAATCTAAGTTTAGGAGCGAAAAGCCTGCATTATGGGGTAGAAAATCAGACCACACATTAGAATTACGCTTCTCTCCCTCCTCCTGGCAGGTTAGATTTCTAAATCTATCATGCCAGTTATAGTGTCTCTCTTCTCTAACAGTTTGGCTAACAGAAACAGTTTGGCTAGGAAAATTAAACATCATCATAGGGGGTTTAGGGGGTTCATTTCTAAACCTCAAGAACAGTCACATGGCATCAAAGCCTGATGAAAATGCAGAGGAATGTGTGCATGTTTTCTCCTTCTTCTTCAAAGAACAAAATAAACTAGAGTTAATCAGGTGAACGTTTTCAATACCTGCTCAATATCACTTCATCCAGTTTTGTTTCAACCATGTCAGCTATTCCTACTATGTTAAGTAATGTAAGCGGTCTCCTTCAACCATTGGCAATTGACTACTCTTATTAGAAGATTGTGGTTTTGGACATGATACAGAAGTGAACTCTTCTTGAACCGTTAACTCTGGCAAATTTCGCAGGCTATATTCCAGGAACTGCCGATTGAGAGCTTAGTTTAGAGTTGTCGGAAGGGTGAAGGTAAAAAAAACCACATGATTATGGGACAGTCCTATCGTTGTCTAGGAACTTTCTCATGTGGCTCATTACCAAATCCTGCCCATAATTAAAACCAAGCTCTTGGTGGGAGTATTCTGCCTGGGATATTGCCCATGACAAAGTCAAACAATCAAAATGTACACTGTGCCAGTGTCAAGCAGGGTAAGTTAAGCTGTTCAGTTAAGCTTCACATTTATGAATGATGTAAGAGCAATATCACTGGACTCTCCCAAGGACCACAGCAGATAATTCAGGCCAAGGGCCAAACCCTGAAAGTCTGGCAAATTTCATAAACAGAATCGTGAAGCTAACACACAGTGACATCCCAGAGTTTATGCAAGCTGACGGGTGAAGGGATAGTGTGCTGTGTGCAATGTAATAGTCCACTGCAACTCCATCAGAGCAACGAAAACTTATTATAACTAGAAGACACTCTTTGCTATTCACTCCGATTTTTTTATCTGAGAATGCTGTAAATAAGTAGATATGCACTTAAGTGGAGTCCACTATATTATTAAGAATGGCCAATTGTTCTGCCTTCATGGAGGTCACTAATAATAATATGCCTGTCTCTAGGAGGGCAACTCAGAAGTAACCTAGTGACCGATATTGTGCTGATTTACTAAAGAGTAGCTTCAGAACAGTGCTTTACATTCACTCACTCTGTTTTCTCAGAAATCAATAACATGGATGCAAGATTTCACAACCAAACAGTATTAGTGGAGTACTGAAAAGGTATTTAAAAAATTCACATAAAAAAATAACAAATCTTCCCAACTGTCTTAGGTAAAGCTTTCATTGTTCATTACAACTTTATTTCACAAAAGGTGCATTTAATGTTGATCCCTCTGATCACTGGGATTTAAAAATGACCACAACATCTCAGAAAATAGAGAGATAAAAAATCTAATGTTTAATGGAAATGATAGTGTGTGTAGAGGACCACTACAATAGCATGTTACTTAGCATAATACAGTACAGGTGTAACAGACTGGCACTCTAGTAAGCTAAGATCGTCGGTTATATTAAAATAGCTTTCACCATGTTTCTGTGCAATTATACAATAATGAAGGAAACTTTGTATTCTGCAGGAAATGGATTTCCTGTGCTTTCCTAAAAATTAATGTACAGGCTGATTTTTAAAATAGGTCCTGTTTTATAATTACTGTATATATTCCTATAGTAGAGGATAACAGCCAAGTTTTCAGTTAGGGACAGTGAGATGTTAGATATGTCAATATTCCCGGTAAGCGACCCCGGAATCAACGGTCGGTTGTTGTGAATGTATATACAGGTAAATTACTCAGAAAGAACCCTTCCCTTTATAGGTAGGTTGGGAATGGGGAGGAGGTGAGGGTACCCGAGCTTTCTTGTGTACCTGCGCCTACCAGAACCCAACAGGATCTTATCTCCGCTCCCTGCTAGGCTCTAAGTTAGACACTAAACAGAGTATCGAATGTGCCGGCTTATCTGGCTGCTTATCATCTCTCTTTCTCTCTCTCCTTCCTCCCTCCACTCCACCCTCCACACAAACACACAAATAGCCTTGCTCACCCATGGCCTGCAAAGCCCTACCTCTATTAACAAGGAAGATTATAATGGGTCTTCTCCCCCTTTTTCTCCTCATTTCACGGGCCTTCATAGTGAAATGGACCGAGTGCATTTAATTTCTATAGAGTGACAAACTCCTACAATCCCCCTCCTCCACTTAAACCAAATGAATAAAATGAGAAAGATCCCCACCCCCAAACCACCCAAAGAAAAATGGAAAAAATGAAAAAGACAGAGGTAAAATAATAGGCAAACTGTAAAGGTTAGTCAGAGCATGGGCACGTTCTAATGCATGTCATCAATTACTCTAATTGCAGCCTGCGTGAGAAGTAAATATTTTGGGGATCTTGTAATTAGCATTTTTTTTTTTTTTTTGNNTTTTTTTTTTTTTTTGGTGTAGCGGGCCACTTCATTTTTCTATTTTTTTTTCTTTCATTCATTTCTCGTGGGGAAAAGAGATGTTAACGAATGTGCTTGAACGGCGGGTTCTGGTGGAAATTCTGTGCTTCATGTTACAAGTATTAATGTATAGAGATGTTTGCAAAGTCAAGAATTCTACTTCCTTTGCAGTTACAAGGAAGCCAAATGAGACCAGTCTTACTGTTATAGAAGTGTTGGTATTTCTTTGTCACTTTTCATTAAAAAAGCCAAGGCCCCTATAAAGCTGACTGGATAGTAACTTAACCGGGCTTTCACTGATGACCCACGTTTTCGAGAATCAGAATGTATATATACGCCAAGCCCGATCCACTGGGCAAGGATGACTTAACTATAGCTAAGCCAAATTTCACGCTCAGAACCCCCCTAATAGGTGCATCAAGTTAACAAAACTTCATTCACGAAGTTTCCAGCAGTCAAATGATATCAGTGGCTGCAGCTTGAGCTTTGAGGTTCGAAGAGCTTCACGATCTCCCTCTGGAAACACCCTCATCAACCACCACCAAACAACTTCTAGGATAGATTAAGCTCTCGATACAGTTCCGAGTTATCTCCCATCGAATCTGTGCCCTCCGGTAGTGTCATTACACACATCACAATCATACGTAAATTAGCACTGTAACAGTTTCTTTAAACACTCCTGCTCAACTCATCTTTTGACAATCAAAAGAACGTCAGAGCGAGGTACAACTTGTGGCCTTCCGATTTTATTCCAACCAAGGCGTTTGTATGGCTTCATGACTATCCGTCAGCGATGGAAAACAGACCATAGAGTAACAATCGACAGTTAATCAGCTAGATCTGGTTGCTATCTCATGCCTCAAATGTCCGCAATTTTAAAATTTCATTAGGTGGGGGTGCGGAGGAGGGTTTGTGGAAACTCTGGAAATGGGTGGTTAGATCATGTCGTTACTATTTGCTAAACTAGTAATCATGGTTCCAACTGCACTGTCAAAATTCGGCTTGCGGCTTTGTCCAAAGATAAGACCATTTGCCGTAGCACGCACTGTTTTCATTGTCATTTGCGAAGACTAAATGTCTTGTTCAATGATATGTTCAATGGACATTCATTTTTTTTTACTCATTCACATCTCTGGTCTCACAGATTACCAAATGCGCACAAGGGTAGGCCTAGTCTATAACAACAGCGCACAAAATTATTTTGTACGTTGCGCTGCGGCCACGTTCGAGGGGAGAAAAGGGATATAGGATGGCATATGTCCATTTGCATATTGTTACTATACTCCTCATATTAAATTCCTTTTAATCCTGCTTTGCATGTGGATTTTTTTTTCCGTAAAGAACACTTGCGAAACCACAGGGGGAAAATAATGGACAAAAGACTAGACATAAATGGCGACACACCTATAGTACAAAGGCCGCTTCCTCAATCTGACCACTTGGTCGGCAACTTCGATCGTTCCAGTTCCTTCGCACGGTCATGGATAACGCTCTGGGTTGGAATGATGGTCGAATAATATTTACAACGACAGAAATTGAAAACATGCTGCTTCTCGTTCTCCACCGCCATGGTTAGAATTTTATAAAGACAGTGAGTGAGACCTGACATAAGACATATTTTTTTCTTATTAAAACGTGCTTATTAAAGATCATATCACTAACATCTGAAGACTTGCAAGGGGAACCAATGCAATCGAGTGAAAACATAGGAATGCTCTCAACTCGGGGAAGCTGCAACTCCGTGCTTGCTGAAGCTCGCATTTACTACACCAGCTAGCGTGGTAGAGACGGAGATAAAAGCGAACGGTGTGTGAGCTTCGATAAGAGGTTGGCCTGAATGTGAGACCGAAAACAAGGAAAACGAAAAGAGTGGGCAAAAATAACAGCGGGGGGAGAAGCAATGTTAATTCTGGAACACACAACATAAGTCGAGGCGAAATCGTGGAAGAAGTTAATCAAGCAAAAAGCTGGCATTTACTTCCCAACTCTAAGGCTGCAATCAGGCATCGGACACACATACATACACTTGTGTGGACATACGTGCTACATGTTAGGGAGAAGCACAACGGCATCCAGAGATTTTAGCCAGGCCTGCCTAGACCTTTGATCGTCAAGGGAGAAGACGGGAGTGGGGAAAGAACTCGCCTCCCTCCCACACTCCTTATTGTGTGATGTACGATGCGTATGTCTCCTTCGGTTTATGTCTTAACGCCAGTGTTGCCTTCGCTCGTTCGTTTCATTTGGGACACCAACTGTCTGGGGAATCGTGGCTTGATTACCCGTGAGTAGTACTTGTGTTGTTGTACCATTCTGTTTTCGTTAGCCGCGGTAACCATCTTTACTGTGACTGTAGCATGGGCCAGGTACACGTTTTACCTGTGTCAGAGCGGGATCTGGCACATCGGGTTCACATTACCTACACAACCATCAACCCAAACGTGCTCATGGGACCAAACGGGTTTACACATTTTTAGCGAAGTGTTTTCCGTGTGTTGCGATCCCAGTTCTTCTAGCCCTCTAAGAGCAAAAAAAA
>JAWQUT010000449.1:490499-520389 GCA_033807755.1 Ellobium chinense
GGGGTAGAGGGGGTTGCACGAACCGCGGTTTTCAGTTCGCTTTGACTCGACTCAACTGTAAAGGACTAGACAGAACTGGACTGACCCAATGGTTTATTAGCATGGTGTCTCGGGGCTTAATAACACATAGACGAATAAAAAGTCACACAGCTGCGCAATACACTTTTTTATTCAACAACCTTCGAAGCTCCATTCATTTCATACGCTGCAAACGTCTGAAAGGCACCAGTTTGTGTCATGTGCCAATATACAGCCTATGCTCTGTAATTTTTTATAGTTTGAAAAATAAATGTTATTGTTACATTAATTCATACTGAGTAGAACCTCGATATAAAGTACGTCTCGGTGCATGCAAAGTGTATACTTATTACTGAAGTATATTTAATACCGTATTAGAATTCATCTGAATAACGAAATGAAAGATTAATAATGAATCCGCCCATGTATAATTTGTACTTAATAATAAGGTACACTTATTAAAATAGTATTTAATATCGAAGTTCCGTAATAAGGTATACTTGTGAAAAGAGTATTTAATATCGAGGTTTCATTGCGTAGTGTAAATCAACTTATTCATTTTAGGGAACTGCAAACAGTTTTCATATCACGTGCACGAAGGCGTACTTAACACCAGTCTGCTATTGCTTTAAATAATATGCATGACTGGACACATAAACATATGTCATATGATTTGCATTTTGTAATGGAACGGGACCGAACCACAGGAGGGGCATGGAATTCTAGCTCTGAAAGTAGCATTTGTTTCGCAAAAAAAGAAAAAAAAGTTAAAATTTCAGTAAAATCATCTTTTTTTTTTTTTAAAGTACGAGATAAATATTCACAACAGTCTATTTATTACTTCACGACAAAAGCAACAGAACATGAGCCGTAAACTGGTAAACTGCCGGGGGTGGGGTAATCCAGCGAAGGCTCAAATACGGTTCAATAAAATAGGAACAATTTGCACACATTTATAGAAGTGGTGTATATTTCATGCCATAGTCATTGTCACTGGCTTACGTGTGTGGCAATTCCTACAATAAAAGAACGACGTCAAGGGACTGGGAAATCTTCAGTTCTGTGTGATTGACGTATGAAGTAGTATTGCACAAATTATGTTAAATGCATTTGTCGTTGTTGTTGTTGTTATCATTTGAGCCGGTTTTGGTGATCGTATCTTAGTACATGCAGACCCACCAGCTTCAAAAATGAATGGTGTAACACATTTATAAAAAATAAAGCCTCCTCATACGTATACACCTAATTCTACTATCTCATTTCCCTCTGAAACTTAAATATTTGGAGGGTGGGGTGGNGGGGGGGGGGAAATGCGACGATACATAATGATGGTAAGTAATGCATTCCATCAGCAGCATTAAATTATATAAGCATACCTAGATGAAACGCATACTACACACTTAAAAAATAGGAGGAATTGAGTACATCATGAAGCTGGGTGCGAGAAAGATGTATATTTCTTTTGCCTCACCCGTGTCTCTGAACTCTGCGCTGAAGCAGTCCGCATGGCGAAGCGGAGGAATGCAATTTCAATTCCGACGTTTGAGGTATAGGTTGAGACAACCTTCCATGACGCAAAGAGAGTTAGGAAAGCCAGTGTGACGTCGGGGTGGCGCAGGATAATTATTCTTGGGTATGTCAAGGCAGAAAATGTGCTCTGAGCACACCGAAATGTCCATGAGCTGTTCCTTTTCAACCCTTGCGCATAAAATACAGTAAGCTTGGTGCATTTCACCGGTTTTTTTTTTCTTCCCTTTCTGTCACTTCTAAAATAGAACAGGAGCACGAAAATAGAACTAGATTTGAAAGCGTACTTTTTCCCCTCTCGACCTCTTTACGCAAACGTTACACAATGCTACCTTTCCCAGCTTTGGGTGTATGAACTGATGCTATTATAAAAAAAAAAAACCGCGGTTATACCCTCCTACTTACAGCAGGCTGATAGTAAATAGGTACACATTTTTATGCCGTTTTCTTTTTTATATTTTTCTATTCGCCCGTGTTTACCTGAAAACCACAAAGAACAAAGAAAAACCCTAATGGAGGAAGCATATGGAAAGAGCTGATAAACGAAGAGCCAGGAAGACGAATTATCAGTAACGAAGAACAATGGGTCTGAACCAGTTCGATTACACCACGGCATGTGCACAGTGTCAGACCGAACTCGTGAGTGCACTGTACAAGCCCATGCCATCTGCACAGTATGCATGCCTGCACACACTCACTGATCACCACACTTCTCAACTGCTACAGGATCCTGTTCGGAAGGTGCAATGTTCGCAAGAGAATTTCCTGAAAATTTGCACAACAGGGAAAAAAAAAATCGTCCATACAGCCTGATATTCTGTCGTATGGCCTTCAGAAACAATAGGTTTGTCACGAAAGAGATAGGACGTGAAGTCATTTCATGCACATCATGGACAGCTGATAATTTCGTTTTCATAGCATTGGATCTCTTTCACACTATCAGTGCATGTTTTTATTCTGATCTGCCTTTTAAACTCTCCAGTAATTGCATGCTCTTATTTAATCACGAAACAATGATCTGTAACTGCTCATGAACTGCAAACATCGACCCACACAAAGACTAAGAAATTCAGAATTTCATCATTCTCATTCCAACTTGCCCTGATGATACAAAACAACTGGAAACTCAAAGGTCCTTGATTTTCAATGCTCTTTCAACAGCCAAAACTTTCCGGAAACCATGTTACAATGACGGATATTTTATTAAAACTCGGAAGGCAATGATTACACTTAAATATGACAAAAACCTATTAAGAATTGTTGCTCCATAGATTTCAGCGCAAAGTGTTTAGAATGTGCAGAATGTGTTTAGAGGAAATGGAAGATTTTAGTGCCTCAGGGAGATACAAAATTTCTGTCTGAACGAGGACATGCAAAGGACATACCGGACGAACATGCTGACAGCACAATCTCCGCAGTAAAGTACATCACTTTTGTTCTTCCTTTTGGTATCCAAGTTTAGGTCTATAAAATAGTTTTACCTGCAACAGTCAGTGACATAACCAAAAGACCTACCATTTCTAATGGCACACTGAATCTCAGCTTCCCATAATAATACAGTATATGACAACTAATCTCACGTTTAGATCTTTGAAGGTGTCTATGTGGAGGGTGAAGAGGGGCATCGAAAAAGAAATATGGTTAAAAAGAATATTAACCTGAAGACCAGAATGAAATATCGCATAAAATGCTAAAGAATAATGCGGGGTTGGGTGATCTGTAAGGACCTTTTTTTTTTTTAAATTTTCTGGTGGTGGGAATTTATGATCTATATGTAGTTACTTACAACTGTTTATGAGGTACATGAATACGTGTAGTTGTTTGGATACACATTCTTCAGGGTTATATTAGCCAACAAAGAGCAACTGATCATGAGAAGCACAAATGTAACAGAAATTTGTTTCGGTACATTCTTCATTGCTATATTTATCCGGCAGTGAGCACACGCACTAGCCTCCGGTAACAGGTGTGTGTGGTTCATCAGTTTAAGATCGCACCCATAGATTTTCTAGGCAGCAAGTTAATACGGTACAGTTAATTAAAGGAAAGCTTAGCCCAGAGGTATGTGGCTTGTCGTGCGGGCGATCAGTATTCAGCAGACAAAGGGGAAAAAAAATCCATTTGCAACAAGCTATGAATGGAGGTTATGTTTCGTAATCCGGCCTTTTTATTCTGCGGAGTCAAAGTTTCAGTCATTTACATCTACCCTCGCAGTAAGAACTTACAGAGGGTGCCGGAAGTACGGGCTACGATTTCCAGACAATGACAAAGCCAGAGTCATGTTTCTGGTTTTAATCGGAGGGCTTAAAGGTGTGGGCTACATTCGCAGTACATTTACAGTTGGTCGGTTTTGAGGGTTTGGGAAAGTTGTGAAAGATATTAATATAGGCCTACTGAAAACCTGGGTACAGTAACTCAGGTAATGCCACAGTTCACCGTGATGTGCACTACGAGATAGAAATATGGAAAGATTTCATCAAATCGTAGCGCATGCTGAAACTTCTACAGTAGACATGGGATAAAAGGAATCCGCCGGAATAAATACATGTTCGGTTTTAAAGTTTCGGTTTAACAGAGAAGTTCAAAGAGAAGGAAATATACAAGGTTTTCTTGTTTCCTTTCAGCAAAAGTTTCGGTTTAACCGTTGTCTACTGGTTTTAACGTTTGATTAACTTCATATCAAACATTCAAGGTCCAAATTTTCAAACCACGAGGTTCTTCTTCAGGGACAGTCTACAAAAACACACGAGTTTTACACGCAACTTTCATAGTCATACACCCAACAGGTGAAGACGCGATTGAATCGTGAGATTCACGTTCGTTTAGTTCACTGTTGATATTAATACAGCAGATGAACAAAGTCTGAACAGAAGGTCTGAACTAACAGAGCCTGCCAATTCATAACACTGACTATACAATGACTTTTATATTACATGTACTGTGTTTTTCCTAAGCTATATACTGTGTACATTCTAGGACAAATGTAAATTGTTGGTGTTATTATCCTGATCGTCATTTCTAAAAGTGCAATATAAGAGAACACAGGGGACAGCTGGGCAAGGATTACGTCAAAGGAATGCACGACGCAAGCGATCGACCTCGTGTCAATGCTAACACAACTTCACAAAATGACTGGAATGCTAGACGGTTGAAGGTGCAGCCGATATCGGGATCCTCGCTGATCCGAAAAAAAGCAGATTTGTTATCCTGCCTGCTGGTTTTGATAGTCTACAGTGAACATCAAGCAAATACGTGTACATACAGTGTGCTAGCAAAGGTACCAATGCGCATAGACCGAGAATACCGGGGACAAAAAACACGTGCGCGGTGTATCATAAATCAAGAGCAAATGTCGCTGTTGCCTGAGACGATACATCATAAAGCAAGGCATCTATACGGCAACTCTGACACAAACAACAGTACGCCCGCTGGAGGTCTTGTTGTTATTTTGGAGAAGGGAATTGGATGGAGAGATGATTGATGCCAGAAATTGCGTCCATTTATGCTTTAACAAAAAAAAAAAAANGGGGGGGGGGAAGTGAAGGTATGGGAGTGAGGAATAGAGATGTAGGTTCTGATGTGACCCGGAGTTGCACTTCTGCTGCCCGACTCCCTGTGAGAGTACACATGTAATGATGCTGGATACGGTCTGCCCGTCTCGTCGAGTGTTCACTCGCTCATATGATAACATTATTCGATGAAAGCAGCCAAGAGGAAAATGCCTTCAGCTTTGCGCCGGGAGCGTGAGCAAAAGTTTGCAAAATGACGGTACTCGAGCGGAACTGACGCGCCCTTACACAAGAGGGTGCAAATCTCCACTGTGGGCGCGAGGAGTCTTCTTTGATCAATTTTTTCTTTGCCATACTTTCTTGTTTACTATATTTAATCGGATCAAGTGTACACAATCTTCAGACCCGGATTTATCTTCAAAGACATGCAGTCTTCGGTCTCATTCGTGCAGGGGATGAACATGTAGATAGACTTTGTCTTATGAACAGATTTGTATTAAGAAGTGTTTCTTTTGTTCTTCAGTAAATCCGTGATACAATGTGGTCTTTCTTCCTACAATACCTTTACGCTAGCTTGTTTGCGGTTGTTTATAGTATTAGGTGACCAAGCCTCTCACCTGTGTTGATCTCTGTTCTTGGAATGTTGAGCTTTTCTTGCCATGATAAATGCGCAGATTTAAGATAGACATAACCCCAACTAGAGCTGATAATTCATGTGCCAAGCAATGAATTTGTTTTCAGGTACATCCCGTGCATACTGCTCACCTTTTCCTGTTTATCTGTTTATCATCCCGATAACTACAGTTTTCAGTTTCCTAGTCCTCAAGTCGTACGCAGCGACACGGTGTAAAAGGATACTACGCACAGGTATTTGATTATGCGTTTCATTGCAAAGAAAATGGTGAGTCAATCATACTGCCACCGATGTGGTGACTTACATTCCTGACTGTGAGCTAGAACAACAAAGACGAAATCATGTTAAATTTTCTCAGTCTGAAAACTAATTTACAAATACAGGAAGTGTTATTGTGATCTTTGTGAACCTTATGAACTCATGCCCCATGCCCAAAGATTACTGTGACAAAGAAATAAAGGCAGGCTTATTTTCACTACTTTCAATCGGAGCGACATGCCACTGCAATGTTCAAGATGGAACTAATTGTTCCTGCTGGAAAGTGGTGGTATATGTACAAAATCTGCAGATAGTATTATGACAGCAGATTAGCACTGAAAGTCAGCTTCTCATTTAAACATATCCTGCTTGCATAATAATGCAGCATTCCTATAAAAATTGCGAGCCTTAGCAAAAAAAAAAATGATCCTGCTCATAAGCTGAAAATTTTTGTCGAGAAAACTAAGACTAAGACCCCTATTATCTTTCCTAACATTGATGATCTAAATCCGAGGTGTTTGACAGCCATGGTGGAAGCATACCTGCATGTGCTTTCAAACATCTCAGAATCACTGTTTAGTGACGAGCGTTGTAAACGAAATCAATCTCACTTGTCTGTAAGCCAAGACAAGCTATAACCACACGTTTTATACTTACACATACTTGTCTACACACCCGCGCCCCCACACTCACCAGCACCATGCAAACAAACGCGCGTAGACAAGACTGAACCTGCAAACAGAACTGCTTGCTTTTGAGATCCATTGTGCGTTTAGTTTGACAGTAACGTCGTTCGAAGGGCTAACATCTTATACCATAAATCAAACATTTGGCTACAGCATCATCTACATCTACACGCTTTTCGGACCTGCACTTCGTGGCCAAGTTCAGTGAGTCTGAAATGATGACCAATTACCGGATGATGCACGATTTCTTCAACTTGTTTGTTGTTGTGTTGCTCATGCCGTTGTTCTGCGACTTATGAGTCACTGTTCGGTTAATTCGTTGTTAGTTGCGGTCTATGTTGACTTTGTTATCTTTCCAGAATTTATATAGATTATGCCTACTGTGTGACCGGAATCTCAAACAAATGAAAAAGACGGAAGCTTCGCATTTCAATTTCGAACGACTCAGAGGCTGTGGTTTCGTTCATTTCAACGGAGTAGTCTATGCAATGGTTACAAATCACAAAATGACCAGATGTCCGCTTAATGACCATGAGGTGTTGCAGACACTGCAAAGACAAACACGGCTGTGGTCATCATGTTGATCTACTTCCGGTATGACACCATGGGATGGCATCATTGATCGTACGCCTGCTTGGCATGCACTATCGGAGTTCCTATAGCAGCTGTTCCTCTCAGGTACTGCAACAGTTCCAGGTTTCTGTGTTTTTTGTGATGCTGTTCACGTACAAACAGCGCCTCCTACAGAGAAGACATCATTCCGTGTGTCATTACACTAGACTGACCATCATTTGTGTCTTTCCTTTTGTCTGAAGACTCCTTTGTTCCTAATGTTTCAGTGCTCTAACAGGTTTAACTAACAAAGTAACAGCCTCTGAATGCTGACATTCACTTACTAAAGAAAGTTACTTTTGTTTTTACAAGAGAAATTTGTTCATCCAAAATAGATTCATCCGAATATCCGCTTTTCCCCCATAATTTCCTAAGCTTCCCCAGAATCCTCAACATTAACAGCAAACTCATTTCAATTTATAAAAAAATATAAGTCTGCCGTTGGCGCCTCTGATCTCATTTTAAAACCATTCACGGGAGGATAAGAAACGCTTTTATGAGGAAAGCATTACTCTGCAGTACACAAATACTGTACATGTACAATAGATCAATCTCTTCTCCCCCTATCTTTTCCATTTCTTTTAAAATGGAGAGAAAATAAAACAACTGCATAGCAACTGTTTCAAACGCAGTTCACCCTTCTTTTCATTTACAGAACGCTGAGCAACCATCTCTCTCTTTCTCCTATCTATCTATCTATCTATCTATCTATCTATCTATCTATCTATCTATCTATCTCTCTCTCTCTCTCTCTCTCTCTCTCTCTCTCTCTCTCTCTGCATCCTCCCACAAAAACTTACGGCTTTCCAATCCGTTTTCCCAACATGTTAAAACTTAAGAGAAAAGGTAGTGCTTGAAAGTATATCTTTATATCTTTTTCACTCCCTAAATGTATACGTACTTCAGACTTTTTAACCATATAGCCCCTCGTCTTCCTTTTTTTTTTTTCACTCTAAACATGAAAACTAAATGGCAAGCTCGCCCTAACGCCTACATCGATCCCAGCAGCTTACATTAAATAAAGATTAACTAATCAATGCAAGAATCAATCAATTCAATCAAATCAATCTCTCGCTCTCCTTCCACTCCCACCATTCATGCCTGGGACTGATTGGTGATTAGTTATTACATCTTTTACTCACACGAACACACACACACCATCTGCGCAGCGTTCTCGTACCAACTGCTCTGCCATGTCTCTAGAGGCGCGCAAGACTGTTCATTTAGCAGGCATTGCGAGTTTCTCAGCGATTGCCTGACGTTTTTCTGCGGCTATTACGAAGAGCCTATTTTCTCTCTGACGTAACTCGACCATTAGCATCGGAAGGGGTAACGCTGTTTACTGCAATAATCATGCTAAGAGCTTGAGTGAACAGTTTGCGGGGATTGCGGAGTTCACTCACAGCTCTAAGATACTGACATTTCATTTTCCACAGTAAGTGAGTATGTGTGGTGTATTTCACTTTTAGATATAATGTATTCATTTAAATACTGGCTTAAAAGACGTGCAACGTGCATGAATGAACAGCGGCAAATAATATAACTCTATGAATAATTGCCTGAACAGGATATAATTAGAATAGCAGTATTCTCAACTATCTGCAATCATGAAATGGTATAGCAGCAGCAAAATTTGACATTACAAGAGTAAAATCCTCGTTTGACATGGAGATAATCATGTTCCTTCTCCAGTTTTTGCTGCTGGATAAAAATATATGCAACAGTGCATCAAACAGTTCTCCAAATTTAGCAAAAGCGGGATTTATCTCGTATACAATTTCGAATTCTGTTCTCTGCCGACCTTATTCTTGGGTTCCTTGCTAAACCAGTTACATGTATAAAGGCATATATCTTTTATTTATTGATTCAGCACCATACTATGAGCCTTTGCCTTTGGGCTCATGTGGTCAAAATAAGCTATAATGACATGTCAGAAATGTTTACACGTCGTGTTCATATACCTATTGATATCGCTTGTCCAGAACGATCTGGATTATTCCTGTCCCGAATTCTCTTTAGTCCACTTTCCTTTTTTCCTGCATGCAATAGGTCAGAAATTCGAGTTCCTCACTTCTTGCGATGAAGCATGAGGGCCAAAAACGTATAACTGTATCTCGGAAAGAATTTCTGGAGTTCGGTTATAAATATGTGTTCATTTCGCAGATACAAGATATGTGTGAATAGGAGCATTCAAGTGGCTAGTCCCTGCAGTGCTCCTTACAACTTACTGCATGATCCTTCGAAAATGATACATCGACCGATCGATCGGGAATTGATGGTGACGTCAGCAGTTATTAAAAAATGCGGTGTGTCTTCCGGGGACTGATAAGCAGTCATTCGTGGACAATATCTGGTTTGAGAAGAAATTCAGATAAAGATGTGTTTTCTAAAAACTTTTTTTTTGAACCCAAAACTCTAGGTAGTACTACTGACAGACATGATGTAATCAGTGAGCAAGTTGATAAAGGAGATGAAGTCATGCAGACACCACCAATTCTGGATCTTCAAAGTCAACACATTTTCCCTAATACCAAGGGACATCAAAATAAAGTACACTGCCCTTAACCGCAAATGCTAGCATATTATGACGGACAAGTGCTGACAACAAGCATCTATCTTAAGTCTATGTTATGCCTCCCCCGAACCACTGATGTGAACAATACCCGTTTACTTTTCGCTCATGACTACGTCTATTATATTTATCTTTGGCCTATCCAGTCTCTCTCTTTCCACCCCCACCACCCCCCCCCCCCAAAAAAAAAAAAAATTCCCCGACACAAACCCTTACAAAACAGGCATGCACGTCGAAGTGTAAGTAAAAACTTCCCTAATCTCCCTCATCAATCTTCAGCACGTGCTTCTTGTAGGGTGTGAAACGAAACGAGTGAAATGAAGAGGGATGGTAACGCACGTTAAAGTGTACGGGAAGCCCAGGGATAATGGTGTACTCATTACACACTGCAAGCAAGCTCCAAGGCTAGGAAATCACCCGCTCTTTTAATAGATTATAGACTGACTCAGGCAGAGCTTGGGCTAGTTGTAAACAGCTACTGCATAACGTCACAAGCATTCATAAATCACACTGACTAGGTTTTGTTAAGGTAAAATAGCAAGCGCGGCTGGGAGTTGTTGCAGAATCGAATTGAATTAAAAGGTTCTATTCAGTACCGCCTTTCATTCCGTCTATGCCGTGCTTTCATCGATTCCACTTTTCTTTGGAAGTGATACATGGCTCAATATGCCACGCTTTCAAAGCCCTAAAATGCCTTCTACCGTCCCTCTATAAAATAGAAGCTTCAAGACCGTAAGTAAACTTTTCTGCTTGGTTCTTATTTCTGAATGGCTCGAATAACACATTGATGCGTTGTTTGCTCTGTGGTGAAGTGTCAGGAAGAGCCTAGTTGTGAGATACACGTAAGTTACCTGTGTGAGGAACAAAGTTTACTTCTTGGTTTATTGGATCTTTGTTTCTTATTCGTCTTCTTTGCATGTCTGTAGATTTAAGGCTAATTTGTTAATAAACCATGTCCTAAAGTCTAAGAGTGTTACAACGCACTCTATCCGCTGCACTATTAGAACAACATCCGCGTTTCACGGCCTGCTATTCGCTGTTCTGAAGTGTAGGTATAAATCTTGACGCCACTCTTTCTCTCTCTCCCTCGCTCTCTCTCTGTCTCATTATATTCCCTCTTTCATACCCATGTACGCTGCAGAAGACACTTGACGCACAGATACGCCTGAACACGACGTGCAAATGGACTTCTGGCCGCGACCCAAGTAACTAGACTAGCAGTAGCACCACCGTGCATATTGTTTCCATGTGTCTCGCACATTCCGAGCATCACAACCTCCACACATGATGACCCTCAACCAGTGACCACAGTGCACCGACCAACACCGTTCCATCGTTACCCTGGCTCTGTGACAAATATTGCTAACATTCCACGATGTACTTACAAGCCCTTAATACTTCCCTTAATTCTTTACATTAAATAAATGGGCTTAATTTATGAAACGGAGGCATGTCAGAAATGACAGGATCAAACAGAGAGTCACAGTTCACAGAACCTAAGTTTGATTTACCACTGCACCACTACAGAAACCAAACCACTGGTATAGCGGTCATCGAAATGCCACTGTAATGATAATACAGTATACTGTACGCTTGTTAGCACGATAGACCACCCGTTCACTGAGGACCTGAAAGTCCAAAACACTCTGTCTCCGCTTAGGTTTGATCACTGATTCAACTCCTTATTGTCTTTCCCTTTGTTTCCATCCCCAGTCCAAGGACCTCGATGCGGTTGAGTCTCAACGCCTAGAGAGGATCCAAGCCGCCCGACGCATCAAGCGCGTCAAATCTACCCAGAGTCGCCGCTCTTATTCCGCAGACTCACGCCATGAGGAGGGACGTTCCTCCTGCCTGCCTAACTGTCTACGAGGTCAACGGCGCTCGGACAAGGACCGACTATACAGGTATGATATGTTTTTTCCCCTCAGAAATAGAAGCCAAGAGATGCAGACAGGCCAGGTTGACATATCGGTGTGCATGCAGGCACCATATTACAGGCAGCTGCAGGGAGAGTGATGGATCTATGTATGAAAATAGATGTTATGGCCAAAGCAATTAAGATAAGATTTCTATACCTTAGAAGATGGCAACTGTAGACAGATGAAGATGAAAAGAGTGACTTGGCATTGAAAACTTTTGTAGGAAATAATACAGCAGCACCAGTCTTGTTTCTACAAATTTTGAGGAAGGCTTCAGATCCTGACTACATTTTGTTACTTTAAAAAGGAGAAGGGAGGAGGGACGGGGAGGAAATACTGTACTAAACATCTTAACTAAGAAGACAAGCCTGGACAAGTCTTCTTTATCTTCCAGTGAAGTGACTGTAGGGAAAATCTGAACCTCTATATGAAGACTGAACTAATACAGATGCCATCTGAAAATGCTGATTCACAATTTAAGACATTCATGAACTCTTATACACAATACCCTTCTGGCGATATTGTTCTAAAAGTCTACATCTAGACTAATTACAATTCTCATACAGTATTTCCATTTGAACCGTCGGCACACAGTATCCAGAATATAATTTAAAATTTCACTACGCCTGTTTTGTAAGGGGNGGGGGGGGGGGGGAGAGAAAAAGAGAAGAAGGGGACCCTTCAACTTCAAAGACCCTTTATCATATGTTGCCAAAGTTCTTTAAATATATGCCAATATCACGTTATATCTATTTATTAAACTGAACTGCATAGGCTGAACTTCTATAAGGAAAAAAAAACAAAACACGGATGGCCTGTATATGTCTGTGCATATAAAATATTACTCCATGTCATGAAATGATGATGTACAAATCTCAAACACTCTTCCAAACTGTCTTTCCAGATCTAGACACGAGTCCTCCTGCTCTGACTTCCCGTCACCAGATTCGAACCCTCCTTCCTATGATGGTGCGTGCCGGGGCCGCTCACGCTACAACTCAGGCATAGAAGAGAACACAGCCCTGCTGGTGGACGTTACCAGCTCCCACCGATCGTAAGTTTCCATATATGTTTGCATACCATTACCAAATACATGTGTACAACAAGTACGCCCCCAGGAGCGTAGCTCTTTAACACAAATTCACAAAGACCTGCTGCAATTTTAGCATCGGGAAGGCAGAAGTCTATGACAAAATGTTAGGACAAGAACAATATACGAGTCTCTGTTCAGCATGGAAGTTGTGTTTCCTCCGTATTTTTTGTATTTTTGACGTGATTTTCCGTCTTTTCGAAATTTTTGGCATTCTGCCATCCCTGTTAACAAAACTGACAAGGCTGCCACTTTTCACGGCACATAAGAACTACGCCCCTGGACTCCTGACACGCATCAGCAAGCTCTGCCAACAAAGAAATTTGCCACAAAGGCGGGAGGCGCTGTCTTTCCCCCACGTCCACTTCCCGATTACTAAAAAAACGTCTGAATTACTTTATCCGAAAACATCAAGTGTTTAAGAAGTGAGGATTTGCCATAAACAAAGTACTGTATGTAGTATATATGCGTACATTCATTTAGTAAGTTTACTGTAAACTCGACTTAAGTATGATGGATCATTTCTCTCTCAGTATTCGCCCGCAACAGGTGCACAGGTCAGGTCTGGAACGGTTGTCAAGATCTCTGTGCATGAAACAGGAGCGGGTTCAATAATACCCACAGTAGTTCGAAATGTCCTTGACTGGTGACAGACTCCCTAATAAAAACAACTTCCTAAGAAACCACAAAAGATAACAGGCAGTTTCCTTCCGGATCACAAGATTTAACTGTTTTAACAGTCAGGACAAAAATAAAAAAATGCACTTGCGCCTTGCGCGAGATGACCATCACAGCCACTGCAGTCAAATCTCTCCTAAGACAGAGCAATTTGTTTTTTTTTGGGAGGGTCCCCGGGAGAGGGGGGGGGAGGGGATGTGGATTGGAAAACGAACAAGGCGACAGTAATCTGGTGCTGCAAATTCGCACGTCAAGGCCGCGGGTCGACGTTACTTTACTTTAACTCAGGATGAACCCTGAAAACCTACAATAATCTTACTTTATGTGCATTTCCAACATACACTACAGAGCTGGCCCATCCCATCTCCGTTCAAGTGCATAAAAAATGAAGCTGCTTATCAAGAGCTACTAAACATTTCCATTTTTAAACATACAGTAGACAAAGATTTAGTGCCGTTGTAATTTTACAAACGTATATCATTCACACAGACTAATTGACGTGGAAGTTATGGGTCCATTAGGACTTCTCTCAATAGCAAACAGCAGGTTTTGCATCTGAATTCTGGTAAAAAGTCACCATGTTCTAAAACCCCCGGATTTTAAAGAGGATAAATGTGCCGAGCGCGCTGCCAACAGAAAGGTGAGATAATAACTTAATACAATCTTCATATCAATACGTGAAATATCTCTTCAAGTTCCAAGCAGCTTGGCATCAAACTTTCCAAGTTTGCATGCAGCAACTATTGTATTTTTTTTAATACCTGAACTAAATCCTATATTTCTTTCGCCTCTGCTAGAGCTACTTCACGACCTTTCACAGTCTTTTATTTTCTGAGTAGTGGTAAGACAGAAACCGTACATCGCCATGGTTAGACTGTTCAGACTTTCTCATCTGTCTGGGCCGCGAATTAGCCCGCTTCTGTGTATAAACCTGGCTGACACTAGCATAACTGTTTTCTTACAATATACAAAACTGTGGTAATCTTATGTGCTGAATTTCAGCTTGGGGAGGGGGGAGGGAAGAGAAAATGGGAGGGGGAGAGAGGGGGGAAGGGATTGGTAATGAATGATAACCACCACTCAAATTAGCGTAAAAGACAATGTGACTATGTGACTGGAAAGATCAATAGGAGCTTCAATTCAGTGAATGCAGGTTAAATAAGCCTTCCAGTCTAGCCTGGGTATCCAATCAATACAAAGCTGCACTGCCAAATTTTGTATCTAAAGTCGGAGAGAAAGATGATAAATTATTCATCTGCCCAGTTCCAGGGATCCTAGGTCCTTGCCCTTGTGGACTATTCTTAGATGAACATTCTGAGAGTAGCTATTCATCACATCTGCTCACAGTTAACTCATAAAGTAGCTATTCCATTCTTCAATCCAGACGGCTAACATCTCTGATCTGCCCGTTTCTTTAATATCTCTTTCAATACAAATGATCTGGTGAAAACGTGAAAAAACAAAATTTCTCCAAGCTCAAAGAATTGCTAGACAGAATAGTGTGATGTCATAGTCTCTGGAGACTTGCATGAATTCAACGCAGGCAGTGTTCAAGTTCTTTAGTGTGACCAGGAGAGGGTAAAGCAGCATTGTTCAGGAGAGAATAAAAATGATGAAGCCACATTGTTCTCATGGGCTTTGTCTTTCTTTTCTTCATTTTAAAACAAAATCCGTACATATTGAGAAGACAGGTGCATGGCAAGATCACTGTTGGGCATACCACTCCATGTATATGAAATGTGGCAGAGCCACAAGGAATGATTTGAAACTGTGGGTGATATTTCAGCGATGTAAAGCTATGGATTACCTCGTGGATTTGCTGTGTGGGAAGGGGCTGGGCATTCAATGGTAATGTATCCATTCAAACTTTCTCTCAGTGAGCCACAAATTCGAAATTTTTTTATAGCAGTCAGTTATCACAAGTATTCAAGACAATAGCAGTTTCTTAGCTGTACCACTAAAGCATACAGCTAATCAATACACTTCGACTGATTTAGAACTGAATCTCAGCACTATGCACAATAATTATGATGAACTACAGGAGCACCAGCCACAGTGACACAAACTGCATCCTTTCCATTCGAATTTTAATACATTTAGTTGGGGTGGGATACACTCAGGTATACTTGCAAAGCCATGGACTGCTGCAGTCTTCCCCTCCTTTCAAGCTGTGAAACTACATGTGTGACATTTAAAGGCTGCAATTATCAGACAAGATGTTTTTGAGAGCAGGTAAAGGAGGTGTTTGCTTTCTGTATTGATCCCTACCTCAGTGCAGGAGCTGTGAAGTAGACTGCGAAGGAGTTGTTTCTGCGTTTCATTTGGTCACATCTAGCTAAGCTAGTCAAGTGCAAAGCCGTTTTTCTTATTACTCGGCAGATCCATCTGCCCCATGATAGGATTTTAAAAAAAACACCTCTTATTAATGTGTTAACATATTTCTTACTCTTTATTTCAGTATCAAAACTATATCTATTATCAGCCTTTAACACTGTCACTACTTCATAAGCTATGACCTTCAGATCTAGAGCTAGGGACTGTGATGCACTGTTTAACAATAATAAGTTCAACTCCTCATCTCGGATATTCTACCTGGACATTGTTCCAGATTGGGCCAGCAAGTAAGTGTACAAAAAAGACTTCCTTATAACAGAGACCTTAAAATATTATCATGTAGCTAAGTTTTATTTTTTACTCATTTTTCACTCATTATTGCTATTACTAAGATAATGGGCTTGCTAATTCCAAGCAGAACACAACACAGCCTCAATAAAACTAATATTAATTTGAATGGTTTTCCAGAGTTCATATCAAGAACAGATACATAGAAATGAGATTATGTTTTCATTATGATTTAAAGAGCTCCTCTTTGATCAGTGCCAGGATCCATCTTTCAAGGGAATGTTGTTTTTTTATTTTCCAGTGAACTCTGTTAAGGTTGGTTTATTTCATTATGGACAAACTCATGTTTCTAGCTCTATAAAATCAGACCTAAGCAAAAGTTTTTTTAATAACTCTGCTTTCAAACAGACAACAAGAGCAATAATATCAGGCACAACTATAATCTATACAATATTATATAAAGCTAAAGAGATACTCTGATGTAATATTAAAACATACTACATCCTGGATCTCCTGTCAGTTTTGTTAGACTAAATCTTCAAATGAAAGATCCCAGCATGTTTATTACAAAACTTTTATATTACTCTGGAGTTATTGCTATTCCACTATAACGAAAGTTTTGGCAGATCTCAATATTTTCTGTACGTGACAACATTTGAAAACTCCCTAGAGGGATTGAAGTCCTGCATTTATGCATACTGCTTTCATTACAGCAGTTTGTTTATCTGCCAACTGTGCACTGGGCCTGCGAATGTTTGTTTTAATTATTTTTTTGAAATTTTTCAAACCTCACTTATGCTGCCATCATGAGATTTTTGAGTTATAATAAGGCCATCAAATTAAAGAAATATTAGGCACTGAAGCTTAGACTCCTGTCTTTGAGTGAATCAGTACCTGCTACAAACTTTATTCCCCCTCAGCAGGACAGTTCTGCAAAGATCAATGCAAAGCTGTTTGAAAAATGCCGGTCTACAACGTGAGAATACATAGAATCATTTTTCTTGCATAAGTCTGATGTTCGTGGCATTTTGAAACCCCATACCTTTTTCATTTCACAACTATCAAACTTGAGTAAGACTTAAATCTTGTTACTCACAGTAACAACCTGGACACATGCACACAGTTTTCTCTCCCTTTTATTACGTGTGACTGCTCAAAATATTCCAAATTCATGATATGCACATGTTGATCATGATAGTACGTATGTCAACACAGTTTGGACCGAAGATATGACTTGCCCTCCCTCCCACCTTCATCATCTCAGGGGAGCTTAACATGTCAACATCAGATGTATGTTTATGACTAATGACTTAAAAAAATCCAATTATTTAACACAATCCTCAACTATCCACTGGTGTTAGTCAGTCTTATTTCTGTAAGTTTTACACAAAATAAGCCCACATCCCGTCGAAGACATTGTAGATATACTTTTAAAATAGTATTCCTAACTGAAGATACAAACTCAGAGGTGAAGACAGGAGGTGTCAGTGCCACATTTAAAAGCATAGTATTTACACGTTATATAACTTCAGCTCTCTGATGTATTATAATAACACATGAATGCAGAGATTTCCAAGCACAATGAGAATTTAGCACTCGGCTTGTTCTGGTACTGATAAATTGCACACAACTCTGCTTTGCATTGTGAGCCACCTATTGTCATGCTTACTGCCCTTGGCAAATCCTGATCACCTTCCCACTGAATGGGTATCATTAGTACCTCTAGCTCAATAGGTGGGATTTTGGTTCCGCCACCACCTGAATATAAATTGAAGTGAAGTGTAAATTCTGTGCCTCCAGTGTTGGGCAAAACAACTCAATGCTAAAAAATTTTCAGCACCAAGATCTATGTGATAATATAAGGGTCCAATAAAGTTCTATATTAGTGAACCAGTCAACAGAGCAAGTAACCAATATAAATATAAAAGTGAAGACATGACAGAAGAATAATATTAATTATGATGCTAAAAAAATGTGTATATAAAAAAAAAGGAAATAAAACTTTCAGGAATTGTTGAGCCCATGCATTGTGAAATCAGTATCATATAAATTCAAAGAATGGAACTTTATGTCAAGAAAATGTTTGGTTTTTTTATAATGATGTTATTGCACATCTCCTAAGGCTACTGTTTGTTAGAAGCCCCACGTCCCATAGGGCAAATGAATCCTATGCACTGTTTCATTTCTGGGATAAGACCATGTTACACCTCATGGACTGGAGTGCCACTTATTATACCGACAGTGCAGATAATTTTGTCAAAGTCTCTTGTTCATTATATTTTGCATGCAAAATTGAGCACCAAAGGATTAAATACAATTGCACTTTTTTCTGTTGCAAGTGTTGACCTTAGAAAAGACTTTACCTTAATATACAGTTGTTTCTTTATCATACACGTATAACAGACATACTAAAAGTGACATTAAAAGCGATTTTCAATATTTGTGTCTCAACAAAGGTTTATAGGCAAAAAAAAATTTAATGAATTGGAAAAAGGCAGTGCACACTATAGTGTAGCCACTAGTAATGCTAAAATGGAAGGGTAGTCTCACCCCTTAAAACTGTGTGTGTATAGCAGTTTTAATTTTAAGTCAAAATGCAATTCAAAAATCTGCAGGACCTCAGTGACTATGCTGCATGCATAAACCATTCAAATTCTCCCTAGGCAGCTACTTATTAGCATTGCAAACTGCGTGTATTTTAGTACTGCAGCCTTGAGAATAGCCATGCAAACTTCTCACGAAGTATGTAAATAAAGAATTTGAAGGTAAAGATAACCCCAACTTGAGACATCATACAATACAAAGGGACAGAATTATTAATCCCCAATAGGGTTAAACTGATTTTAATGTGCAGGTGATGCAATTTGCATTGTATTGTCTAAAGGTACGCAGTTCAAGTTCAGGCTCAAAGAAGTGACAGGCCCCACTAGACTTGAACTACTCATCTTAAGGGTTTTCCTAACCCAAAATTTATTGAATTTTAAAGTGTCAGAGCAATATAAGTCATTATAAGTGAGGCTTCCTTGAAGCTCCAATCTATTATTCAATAATTAAAGCTATGGTGTTATGTTATAGGGGTTGTGGTAGACCTGTCACATCTGTCTTCAGAATGACTACTTACGCCAGTATTTCCAAGGCAAACTTTGGAGTACAGAGAGATAGGGGTGACTGGTGCCAATTCAATGTATATTTGAGGGGATTTTGAGTTTTAAGAGACAAATCAGGTGACCTGGAGAAAATACTGCTGAACATCTGGCTAACATGATAATCAAGCGTCCAATAATGCAACATGATTCTAACTGTAACCTGATCAGATAAACCAGACATTCATAATTTCAACCAGCATGTTCCTTTAATTTTCACTAGACTAACTATAGATTCCAAACTATAAAATGATTATCAACTACAAAGCATTAAATAAGGTGAAAAGATTAACACACCTTGGGTAAAATGCAGATAAGGTCAATCCAAAAAGACCTCTGGGAAATGAAAAGTCTTGGAACATAAAAATATTAATTATACCTTAGAACTCAGAAAAGGAGTATTTTAATATAACTGGAGTCTGGACCATTAGCGAACAAATAAAAGAACGCTGGAAGCCACAACAATTATGTTCCTACAAGAGTGCTCAAAATATGGATAGAAAAGAATCAAATGCACAGGTGTTGAAGGAAGCATATCATGAAAGGAAAACAATAAAAATTCATATGCGATGAGAAGACAACTACTACAGCATTTGGTACCAACTGGAAAACTAGACAGTAAATAAACTGGGGAAGACAAGTGAGCAAATTCTCCATGGAATGGCAAGTTAAATGGGGTCACAAAGGAACAATGAAATGTTAGGATGATAGCAGAGAGACAGAGATGATGGTCCATGATCACATATACATGCTACACTTCTTGATGAAGAAGGTCTCGATCTTGTGGTCAGAGTTAATAACCTGGTTATTTTACCTATCAACACTGTTTTTCTGTATCAACAGAAACATGAATTCGTAGAACAAAACATTCACCAACTAGGTATTTTCAGTACTGTCACGTGGCCAAGATATTGTCACTCACACACTGGTTTGTTTCCATGCTTCAGACATGCCGGGCTGCTCTTGATAAATGGTGAGCAACTACGCTTGCACAGTGCATGTGAACAAACGAATGTGTGAGCAACAATGTGATGAAAGCTTTGAAACTGAAGATACCTAATAGTAAGAATGCCATTTCCTGACTCCCATCATGTTCACAACTACAGCAAATAAATTTTCAGCCACTCAGCTTGTGGTTATTGCTGAAAAAGAGATATAGCAAATTATAAGATAAAAAGAAATATTATTGACACAAACTAGTCTAAACAACAAATACTTTTAATTTATGGCAATATTCTTAGCTGTTTGGTGGTGATGACAGCCAGAAAGAAATACAGACTAATTTCTCTCTATTTCACAAGTGGTGCAATAGTTAGTTATACCTAGACTAGTCTAGATGTAGATCTAGACCTAGATCTAGATAGACTATCTAAGGCAAAGGCAGTCAATAGTAAGCAGAACTGCCAGAACACTGGCAACACAGTAAGGACTATGGCTATAGGTTCAGAAAGTTGGAAGCACACCAAATCAGTGAGGCTTGCTATGCATCTGGCAAATGCTGCTTTCCTCTCACACACGCACAGCTAGTGTAAGGTCTCACCGGTAAGCCTAGTTTTGTGCTGGTTTGTAGACTAATCATACACGATGGCTTCCGCGACTCTCGTCTCCGCCATTTTGGATACGCTGTGAGTACTATAGTATGATAAGAAAAGTATTGACATTACTGCTAAACACAGCCCTCTGAATCGTTCTCTATGCTACATTCTGATAATGCAGAACTACTAAAATGTAATTCACTAACAAGGTTTACCTCAAACCCATCTAAAAAGTCCGCTACACCAGAGTATGGAACTCGCTTCTTTTCATGTGGCAGTTTGTCCGCTGGAGGCAAGTAGGGTAGAGGATCTCTCGCGGCGAACAGCGCCAGTAGATTAGGGGGTAGATATTGTGTCATCTTGTTGATGGGTTACAGTTTGAACACTGGCATCACCTTCTACAGAATAAAACGTTTCGCTGGTAAATATCACAAAAATTCCGTCTTGGCTTGCAACGAACCGATCGGGACTGAACAGCAGCGGTGTTTCGTGTGTTGTTTTCTTCCGTTTCACGCGGCTTTACCACGTCCCTCGCTGGGCGCGCGAGCTCGCAAAACCAACCATTGATTTTCCTTTCGCCAAGATGTGACGTACTATTCGGTACGAGGTAACGAACAGTTACTGCAGTAAATTATATCTGCTTCGGGGATAATGCCATTAAGTAATTAATATGTTCAGCAAATAAGACAAGAAACGTGCCAGTTCTTTTCTATTATTTTATTGTTATTTTTTATACTTAAAGAATATTTTTATCTTGAGAGAATAAGAAAGTAAATAATATCATATAATCTGGAAGCTGATTGGTCGATGCATTAACTGGAATAAATCCCCTGTTACTTTATTTAGCCTTCGCCCTCTAGTTACCTTTGCGTGTTCAAAGGTAAGTGATTTGTAACGTGCTTTGATCGATCTAACAGTGGGCTTTGCCAACTTAATAACGCGGTGAGTTCGACTTGTCCCTTTATAGTGGACTGGCCTATGTAAGCATAGCTAAGTATGTAATCGACCAGTGGACCAATCGGCTGTGTCGAACGGCATAGCACACTCGTGTGTGAATCGAGGGCATAAGCAGCAGCCGAGTGGTGTCTATGCTATTTTGTAGATCATTAGCGCTCACGCTAGCACTGCGCTAAAGGCATGTAAAGGACAGAGCCACACAATTTTTCGCTCACAAACAGGCATCTCCAGTGACCTTTTGGGATCCGTGTGATCAGTGTGTGGCATTACAACATGGGAGAATATTTTCTTGTGACTGCATTTTAGTGGGAATCTCAAGGCATATATACCGATGTGTTAGTTCTCACAAGTTATGTGTGAGTCTAATAACGGGTCGATTTCGCGTGTGACGTCAAAATAATCGATTTCATCCGGGGAACAAACGAATTATTTATGGCCGCCATGTTTTGTAGACATGCAGTGATCAAACGTGGGTATATTGCACACAGGATGGCACGCGCGTAAGACACAGTTATAGGGAGCTTCAGCGAGGGTGGGACTCATGCATACTGCAACATGGAGGTTGCTATGGCGGGGATCGAGGGGAACGGTGGGCCGGCAGGATACCGAGACAGTTACCATTCCACCCAACGGCCGCACTTACGTTCTTCTAATCTTCCAAATTCCAGGTCCTTTCCGAAGCTCTCTGAGGAAGACAATGCCAATGACGATGGGATGGGCGCACCCGGGAACGACTATGACTGTAGCTGTGAGCGCGTTGTAATCAACGTAAGCGGTCTCAGATTCGAGACCCAGCTCAAAACGCTCAACCAGTTTCCAGACACATTACTTGGAAATCCACAGAAACGAAACCGTTACTACGACCCCTTGCGCAACGAGTATTTCTTCGACAGAAATCGGCCCAGTTTTGATGCCATCCTTTATTTCTACCAGAGTGGTGGAAGATTACGGCGGCCAGTAAATGTGCCCTTGGATGTGTTTTCTGAAGAGATCAGATTCTATGAATTGGGAGAGAATGCCTTTGAGAGGTACAGAGAGGATGAAGGTTTCATAAAAGAGGAAGAGAAGCCCTTGCCTCAGAATGAATTCCAGCGACGGGTATGGCTGCTATTTGAGTATCCAGAGAGCTCTGCTGCAGCTAGACTATGTGCTATCTTCTCAGTAGTTATTATCTTATTGTCCATTGTTATTTTCTGCCTAGAGACTTTACCACAATTCAAGCATTACAGGGTTGTCAATTCTACGCTCAACGATACTAGGGAATCCATTGAAGAGGATGATATTCCAAAATTTAATGAACCATTCTTCATCATTGAAACTTGCTGTATTATATGGTTTACATTTGAACTTTTGGTCAGGTTTGCATCATGCCCAGAAAAATTGGGCTTCTTCAAAAACATCATGAACTGCATTGATATAGTTGCCATCATTCCATACTTCATCACTCTGGGCACAGTGGTGGCAGACCAGAGCAAGAGCAATAATCAAGCCATGTCCTTGGCCATCCTCAGGGTGATCCGACTCGTTCGAGTCTTCAGAATATTCAAACTTTCCAGACACTCAAAAGGTCTTCAGATCCTGGGCCAGACCCTGAAGGCCAGCATGCGCGAGCTTGGCTTGCTCATATTCTTCCTCTTCATAGGTGTTATCTTGTTTTCCAGCGCGGTGTATTTTGCAGAAGCAGATGCAGATCAGACTCATTTCAAAAGTATTCCTGATGCATTCTGGTGGGCAGTGGTAACCATGACAACTGTTGGCTATGGTGATATGATGCCAATTGGAGTTTGGGGAAAATTGGTGGGGTCATTGTGCGCCATTGCCGGTGTACTCACTATTGCGCTTCCTGTTCCTGTCATTGTATCCAATTTTAATTACTTTTACCATCGAGAAGGAGAGAACACTGACAAGGGCCAGTATAAGCATGTACAGTCATGCCCCAACTATCCAGAAAAGAAAGACTCATTGGATTCTGAATGTGGGTCAGATATTATGGAAATGGAAGAAGGCAATCACAGTACACCATTGACAGAAAAGGTGAAAGAAAATCATGCTATTAAGGCCAATAACCCTGGTAGTGACTATGGCCTAGAGACTGATGTATGATACTGTGCCTGATGGAGTCATTTAAACATAATATGAGACAAAATTTGCCCTGGCCGAATGAAGGACACTGCAATGCACTCTCACCTGGTTGAGTCAACCAAATTACAATAACTGTTAGAACTGAGATGGCCCTTTCTTACTTGTGTTGACGTTTTCAATCAAAGGTTTTCTTATCCCATTTTACCAATTTATTCATGTCAGCATACTAAAGCTGAAGGACATGTTTTGAAGCCATTAAATAAGTTTTAAATCTAGTCTTACTGTCAAAATATTGTGTTTGGAATCCCCATTACAAAAATTAACCTGTGCTAGTGTTCCTCTTCTCATGTCAAATATGAGAAGCATGTCAACATTCAGGCATGCCGCTGGAAAGCGGATAGAAATTTTCAAAGAAAGCAAACCCCCCTTATTTCAATTACAGCAGTCCCTGGCTGGTCCACCCTCAACTCAGTCACACAAGAGACACATCAAAACATCTTTTACTCATTGGCACAGCAAGCTTGCCATGAACTCTGGCTCAGGTCTGAGAGAAGATGGTATCACCAGACACAAGTCCTCAAGTCTTGTGAGTTGGAACATTGCCATGTTTTATAACTGGCTTTGAAAAAGAAAGGAAACTCGTGAGGTTGATTCCTTTCTCTTGTTGGTTGGCATAAATATGTCTAGCTTTGCAGGTGCTTCTCTTCACGGCATACAGTTTCTCACCTCCTTACCTCGATTGCCTGTGTTTTTGACTGTTGATAATTGTGATAAATAAGTGCATCAGATGGACATTGATTAAATGAGTGCTCATCCTAATGCTCACTTTTCTGAGCACTTCAGGCATGAAGAATGGACACTGATTTGGAAAGCTCAACTGAGTGGCATACAAAGAATTATTTGCCAGTTCTGTACATGATGTCTTTAAATCACTTTTTGTAATTTGCATACAATTAGTCCTTTCCTCCCTGTGAATATATATAACAGTTTGATTCTCCTAGAATTCCAAGTTGTGTGATAGTTACCTTTTTCCATCTTTTTTTTTCCCTCATGTTTATAATAGACAAATGTGATCATGTAATTACAGTTTTGCATAACCCTTTAAGCCAAAGTGATGTCATGAAAATGTGCTGACAGAATGGCTTTGCACATTTTGAACATGTCAATGAATCGAGCATAGCATGTCATATGTTACAGTGTAAAGGTATTTCAAGTGTGTAGTTTCGTCCTAGTGTTGTTTTCATGCT
The DNA here is from genome assembly GCA_033807755.1 of Ellobium chinense. Lineage (NCBI taxonomy): Eukaryota > Metazoa > Mollusca > Gastropoda > Ellobiida > Ellobiidae > Ellobium > Ellobium chinense. Next base: position 515,589 of record JAWQUT010000449.1, read on the forward strand.
GTTGCAAATGAATGTTTGAGCTGGAGAGTGATTGTACAGGCAGAAGAAATGAAACTTTGCAACAGTGAAGAATTAATCTATGCTAATCTATGCACAAACAGTCTGGCCAATTATTGCATTTTTTTTCCTCATGTCCTTTTGGCGACTGGAACTATCATCATTTCTGTGATCACTTTGTTGAGACAGTGTCACTGTTGTTGTTGTCAGTGATATCTAGCACAGTCTGTTCTAGTTTTACTGTTACAACTGCATTGTAGCCTTTCTTCTAATACCAGGATTGCATTTGTGAATCTCTTCACTCCTTGTCTTTTTTGAAATGTTTGAAAACAAGTATCTGTATCTTTTGATCTTTGGAGACAGTGAAAGTGTTGTCAGTATCTCTTTTTTGAGTTGGTTAGAGAGAGTCATGAAGAAGACTATCATTCATGCAAAATGTTTGTTGGCAAGCAAGCTTTATTTGAATAGGAAGCAAGTCAGAATATTTCTCAGTTCATCATCACACCAATTTCACAGCTATAATAGAATTGCACAGAAGAGAGGTGGACATTTCCACATCAACCTGCTGCAGCCATTGCAGAAGCATAGTATCATCACTGGCATATTCATTTGAAGCATACGCAGCAGATCCTGACATCTCCACATTACTGCAACGACTGCAAGCTGTTTGTAGACGAAATGGAGAGGATCCAGCTATAGATCCTCACACCAAAAAAATTTCTTTCAAGGAGACAACAAAGACAGTGGACCTGCCTCTGCTGGCAGGGTACAGTTTTGCTTTTCAGCAACAGAGGCTGTTTGGTAACGTTGGATTTGATGGTCACCTATGGCTGGTTTTCAGCTTACCCTAACCCAAGAATATCATCAGGGCAGTTGGTGTTGAGGGTCAGCTTCTGTTGGGGAGATCTGCATCTTCGTCAGATGGTGAGTATTGTTCTAAACTACATTATAAAAGTCTTCTTTAATTGCTCATCTGCTCAGTCTTCTTTTGTGTGTTCTTTTCCAGCCTCTAATGTTTAAAAGATTTTCAAAGATAAAATTGCTATAGTAAACGAGCTCAGTACCATGACAGTCAACTTGATACCTGTCATTCTTCCTTTCTCCCCTCCCCACATCCTCCAACTGGCCATCCTTTAAAGAAATATTATGTATGGCTTGTACTGTTGAAAGTGTCCAGCTCAGTCTTGATTCAGTGTTTTGTTGGTTTTTTTTTGTTTTTGGGACAAGGAAATGGAGTAAGGATAGAAATGCTGCAGTGTTGATCCCAGGCCAGCCCATCTGTTGTAAAATTTAATCTCATTCACAGAGCGAATTTGAAACCTAATTGTCCTCTGTCTGTTTTTTGTTTTGTTGTTTGTTTTCATTTTATTGCATGGCCTGTTATCCCCTTTGATCATCACTTGTTATCATTATCAGTTGAATCAATATCCATTCTTTCCTCTTGTCACAGTCACAGTTGAAATGATATCTTGATTCAGTGTACCCACCAGTTTGTTGTGTCTTTCAGTTGCCCTGCTGTTAGGATTGGTAATCAGTGACCAGTGAAGAGTGTCTGGTTTTAGACTAAAAAAACTTTATTTTCCACTTTAGATCTAGCACACTTTCTCATTTCTGGATAAACTTTGGTGTTTTTGTTGATTTGTTAAAAACACCCATCTTTCCATTTTTATCAAGATTTGTTCATTACTTTGATCTGTGTGCTTTCCTTCTTCACAGTTTCTCTACAATGTGTGTTGCAGTTCTTGACACCATTATAGTTGTATTTGCCTTTTTTTTTTTCCCATTACAAATTAGGGGACGCTACTGTAACCACAGAAATTTAAAACGCGCCGCGCCGCAGTGCGTTTTTGAGTGATGCTTTTTTTTTTCTTTTGCACATTGTCATATATGATGGCCCCAAAACACGTGCTTATTCAGGGCTTTTTCTATTGGCTAAATAAACGAGCGTGCTTGCATGTTGCAGAATTGTGGTTCGATGCTAGCTGGACTAAAAGCTTGAACAAGAACAACAACAACAACAAAACCGTTTTGGCGAAAGTAAGAAACTCAGAGGTAGGGTTTTTTTTCTTGTTTCCTTCACTATTTTTCTCTCGGTGAAGAAAAAAAACCTGATGTCCTAAAAAAAAAAAGGAAAATATATAGCAGTTATTTGTGAGAACAGCTGTGTAAAAATTACAGGCTCACCACAAGATGATAATTATTATGCGCGGGCCTAGGATAATTTTAATGGACAAAACTATCATTTCCTCACAAATTCTGTACTATTTTCTGGCTCAGACTGTTCCAAGTATCAGTGGAGAAGAAAAATTATGAATTGCGTGACAGTGAATGTTATAATCTAATATTTTACTAATAAGGTTTATAAACGTACTCATGTTATGTCTGGCAGTACAACACACTGGCTAACACTACTAGCAGTCAATTTTTATTGTGTGGTATCTTCAACCTGCGCTGGTGCTTCTGCATGAATCCCCCGAAAAGTAAAGGGTAAAAAAATATGATTGATAACAAAAGTTCCCATATCCCGCACGTTTGTCCGTCGCTTTCGTCTTTTCTCCTAACTACAACTGCATATGCATTTTTTAAAATAATTTTCCTAGGAGGGAAGAGAGGGAGGAGGGAAGGGGAAAATATCTCCAGGTTCTTTTGTGATAGAGGGTTGCAAATGTTCACACGCCATGTTATCTCTTCCACCAGTTAGCGATAGTAAATTCGAAAGTATATCAGCTTCTCGACTTTATTATTTAGGAAATTTGTCGAACTTTCAGGGTTCATCTCTTCCCTTCAGTCATCATCATAGACGATTTTGAGAGTCCCATGATATTACCTTTAAATCACGCATAAACCCAAATTTGAACTTAAAGCATAATATATTATTTTGACCTCCCGACATTGGTACAGCCACTTGCGACTGTTTGGAAATGCGCAGCATTAGGGCTAGGGCATGCATAGCAGCGGCAGAAATCAGAAAAGAAAAAAAAATACATGAGAGAGTTGCTGGACAATGATAATGTCTAGGGGCTGTCCCAAGTTTGCTTCTCTTTCCTAACCTACTCCTAACTCTGCCCGTAACCATAAGCTAAACTTTAAGCGGGAGTGGCCTGATCCGGGCCCTAACAACCTCGTCCAGCTCCTTCCCCGGCAAAACCATGGTTTGACGGCCTCCCGCCCTGTCCCCTTTTCATTTATCAGTCCTTTGAAAGCAATATTTATTTTTAAAGTTTTATAAGTGACGATCCTGGTGCTTATATTACCTACGAAATTTGTCGGAAGTCCGGGATCAGCAAGGTGCAGTGGAGTGCCGTGGAGTGCCGTGTGCAATTACGTATACATGCTGACAGAGAGATTATGTTAGACTTGATTGTCGCCTCCAACCCATCCAACTAATGATGAAAGTGCTCCCTTCAGTTAGATCATCTTAGATTCCTCTGGCACGGGGTTTGGGAAGGGAGTGAGAGATACAAACCAGTTGACGTAAGTCACACACAAAAATATTTTCTTATCCCCATGCAAGGGTGTCCCCTTTTATATTAACTAGTCAGGCACCCGTAAATTTGCGGGGTTATTGTGTGAAGCAAACGACCAAACTGCTACTGCAGCATTTACACTTCTTCTCTTTTATTATTTATTATGCTCAAACACGTGTTTTGCTCAAAATCGGTTGAGAATTGAACTCACACGGCTGCGTACAAAGAGAAGCTTATTTTTTTTATACAATATGATGTTGTTCCCGAGTCCCGCTTCTATAAAGTGGTGGGCAGCTCCCTTTCTCCATCCTCCCTTAATGTGGGTCATAGAATACCCAGATTTTCAGAAAGCAGTGAGCACGTTCTTGACTGTTTTATTCGGCAAATATAGGCAAAATAAGCTGTTTGTTATTTTTTGGACGTTAAATTATTTCTGAACGAATTTCTGTCTCCCTCTTCCCCTTACTCTGTTTTTCGTGGTCTCCGAAGGACAGTCTGTTTTGTTGCTTTTCGATACGTGCTTGCCTCTAGTGCGATGCTCTTTCTTTCTCTGTGTCTGGTTTTGTTGTGTGTGTTTTGTTGCTCTGCTGTTAGGATCGATAATCTCTATGATCAATGAAATTCCCTTTTCAGCCAAGGCAATCCCATTCGTAGAATGGGGAATTAGTCTAGAATCCCATAATATTTTATGTTTTAAATTATTGTGGGTGGTGGATCTAGGACATGAGGCGGGGGAAAAGGGCTTGGTAATAACCACTTGATAACATTTTGATGGAGGAGGGGGGTGGGGGGAGGGGGGTTAGCAGCTGTGTCGGTATCTTCAGGTATAACTTCTGTATTCAGGACAGCTGTAAGCATGAGATGCAGCACATACCCTCATCAGTTATGCATTCATTAGGCTAATCATTGAGTTGTCTTATTTTTATATGCTCATGAGTCATATTATTATTTTTTTTAATATTTCTTCAGTTTAAAGTGGGAAATGGGGAAAGAATGAGACAGAAATACAAACATTTTGCAAACTCTGCACTGTTAAACAGTTTTATAGTAAAATAGATCCAGCTGAATATTTATTCGATTTTCATTAGACCTATTAACTTTATTCTGATTCATGAATTATCTAAGCCCACGTCCTGCTGAAAGCTTGCCAGAGGCTTTATAATGGATATTATTCAATAATAAAGTTTACACCAGAGATTGCAACATTATATATTGCTGAACCTTATATGATGGCAGACAAATATTATATAAGCTGCGGCAAATTATTCATTTCCGAAAGGTTTTAATGTGCACGATTCTCTTGGACAGTGCACAGCGCGTAATATCTCGGAGGCACT
>JAWQUT010000449.1:535729-553158 GCA_033807755.1 Ellobium chinense
CTCTCTCTTTCTCTCTCTCTTTCTCTCTCTCTCTCTCTCTTTCTCTCTCTCTCTCTCTTTCTCTCTCTCTCTCTCGATGTTTTCAAATAATTATACGGAGCGAGAATATTGGCTGGACTGCCAGATAAACCTTGGCTGGACTGCCAGAATAAACCCTACGGAATATTCTGGCTGGCCGGATTGTATTTTTAACTGAGCCAAACATTTTTTCGAGGTATCTGTCCTATTCGATTGCCAGGTTTTGTGTTAAGAGTGTAAAAAATTCACTCATAAAGTGTTTCCTCCAGATGGCGCGATCCGGTCTCGTAAGTTTTCAAAATCCCCTCGAAAACTATATTGAACGCGCGCAAATCCCGTCTTCGTTCCTACACTCAAAGTTTACACTACTCGGGGAAAAAAAAAAAAGTAAAATCCGTCTAAAAATTTACAAATCCCCACTCAAATTTATGACAAAACAATCATCTACTCCAAACTCGAGTGGCCTGGAGAAATTACCTGCTGTAAAATCTGAAGAAATTATCAACTTTAAAATGAACCAATCTGTAAATGATTTCCAGGTTTGTTCTGTTTTTGTTATTTATTTTAGATATGTGAGAAGTATGTTGCTGGGCTTTTGACACACACGAAAATCTTAACGTCTTCCCATCCAGCCGAAGTACTCTTTAGTGAGTAGTCTGGCTGTCCAGCCAATATACCCTTTTCACTAAGGTTATTACTTCAAACATCAGTTGTCTGTGATTTTGTGGTTGATAAATATTAGTCTGCTGCGTGCAGTGTGATGGTGTATATCCACGACATTGCCCAGTGTTTGGCGTGACTAGTCCGCGCGCACCAGGGTTAACTGAGCAAGAATTTCTTTATTATGATTGATTGGTTTTGAAAAGAAGATATTTAGAGTACACACGCATGAAGCTATTGAATTGCAATTGCGAAGATTTGCGTGACGTGCTTTCTGTACATTCGGAGATCGATTTTCTATACGATTTCAAGGACGGCGGTTGAGGTTGAAAGAATTAAGGCGTACTATGTTGCACAGTGCATTAAAGCGTTTGACACTGTACACAGTACAGTTTACCCACTGTGTATTTAATACTGACGTTATGACATGAGAAGTGGAAAAGTCAGATAAACTTCCTCATATTCCCCATCTTCTGAAAGAATTTTTTGGGGCATAAAATTTGATGTTTTGCAGATGTACAAATTTTGTATGTCTCACAGCAGACATGACGACATTTACAGGAATGTCTTTGTTCCAGTCTTTGAGTCTTCATTGGTTTGTGAAAGTCTAGGCTTTATCTTGTTAGTCAAAAATGAGTTTTGCCATTTTCGTAGTCAGTTTTCTTCATACTGATGGTTATAAGCGTTGACAGTTTTGAACATTAAGAAAGCCTCAACTTGTCATTCGTGAAAGCTTTTATGTCTAATTTATATAAGGAACATCTCTCTCTCTCTCTCTCTCTCTCTCTCTCTCTCTCTCTCTCTCTCTCTCTCTCTCCNTCTCTCTCTCTCTCTCTCTCTCTCTCTCTCTCTCTCTCGTCCACCTGCCCCCTTTCCCCTCCCCTTGAAAGTCAGCGCGAGATCAAACAAAACCCATTCCTTCTTGTGATGGGCAGCGCAGAGACAATACAGTCAGCACCAGAGCACTTTCTAATCTCACCGTGGTAACCCGAATCCAGGGTAGGGGAGCCATGGCTTCCGCCCACCCAGCTCTCTTTGTCATCGATTTTAGCTGTTTCCAATACATCTGTGTGGATGGTCACAGAAATGCCTTCACGTCAGATGTAAGATATGTTAGGGCTACAGGAAGCAGAAGCGAATGGTTTAAAAGGCTTTCTTTGCCGCACGAGTCGGTTTTCTGATGTCTCTTTGATTTCCTTAACCAACCGGGTTAAGAGGTTGGGTATTAGGACATTTCTTGTTCAAAGAAAGGAGCACCAGTTGATTACAATGAGCAGACTGCTACAGGTAGTGAATTAAACTTCCCGACAGGAGATTGGGAGGGAAGGGGGTTTAGGGGGAGCGGGAGGAGGTTACATAATTGAGTAGTTTCAGACCCCCAAAACGATCATCTACAGAAGTGATTTTAATTGTAGATGGTAAATATCAGTGTTTTCTGCAGGTCATATGAGTTGAGGTAGACAATTACTTCTTGTCATAAATTTTAAGAGGGATCTGTACCTGTTCACAGGATTTTGGTTTTTCGCAAGTAATGTAAACTGTGGAATAGATCCGGTAAAAAGGGGAGACGGCGCTAGCTCAGACTATTTTTATGAGGTAATTTGGAAATATGTGGGGCGAATCGCGCGATGGCGGGTACTGGAGAAAACACATGTAAACATGACAGAAAAATGTCAAAAGTGCGCATCTTTAAAATTTAAAACACATGAGAAAGAGGACAACACCCATATAAAGATTTTGAATCTTGAAGATTTATATCCCCAATATTCTAAGCTACAGTATTTTAATCATTTGCAAGACTTTTTAGAATCATGCATTTTAAAATTTAAAACACATGAGAAAGAGGACAACGCCCATATAAAGATTTTGAATCTTGAAGATTTATATCCCCAATATTCTAAGCTACAGTATTTTAATCATTTGCAAGACTTTTTAGAATCATGCATTTTAAAATTTAAAACACATGAGAAAGAGGACAACGCCCATATAAAGATTTTGAATCTTGAAGATTTATATCCCCAATATTCTAAGCTACAGTATTTTAATCATTTGCAAGACTTTTTAGAATCATGCATTTTAAAATTTAAAACACATGAGAAAGAGGACAACGCCCATATAAAGATTTTGAATCTTGAAGATTTATATCCCCAATATTCTAAGCTACAGTATTTTAATGATTTGCAAGACTTTTTAGAATCATGCATTTTAGCATTTGATAACTGTGCCAAAACAGCGATATAAACATGTTATCGGTGTCAAGTTGGAATGTTGCCACTATTAAGTTTCAGAGAGTTCTTTAAGTACTAGTTACTAGATTTTGCATTCAGATTCCATTTTTTTTTCAGTTGTACATTACAATATTGTGAATGAAATGACGTAATCTAACTGAATAAATTTATTTTACTTTTCTTTTATGTGTTGTATGATTCAGTTGTGCTTAAAGTTTTATGTTAAAGAAGAAATCAAACATAACACAAACAAGCCATGATGAAATATTTCTACTAAGACGTCCCGCTAATTAGGACTCTTCAGCTTTACTGCTTCCGCTTTATAACGGAACGAGGGCAATAGAGGTCATGTGATTATCAATTAAAAATGCTCATTTTTCAGTGTTGCTGCTCACATTGCAGACGCCGAGTGTCTTCATTTTCCGCCTTGTCAGCACCCACACCCTTACATCAAGACTTTTCTCTGGTTTGGTTTTTTAAATATTGTTTCCCTCTCTGACAAAAATGTCATCGTTCTTGACAGCTCGCAAGGATACGATGTCTGTTGTTTTGTCGTTACCAAAGGTACGTGGGGTCGAATCCGCTGATAAAAATCGATGCTCATAAATCAATAAAAAAAAATCTTTCCATTTCCGGTGCGTGTAATCTTCACCACCATCGGTTTCCAATTCTAGCCGCCCCTTACCTCCCCCACCTCGGGGCTTAATTTATTTTTCTTTTACATTTTCCTTGCTTTAGCTCACTGTCTTGTGCTAGTGTACACGTTGCCTAATGGCATCAGTTTATATATACGTCAATACGAACCAACACCGTGGCTGGCAATGGCGACGACGTATAAACACACCCGTTCAAACTTACAACAGACTACCAGACACAGGTCTGCATTGTAGGATAATTCTGCTAGTAATGTAAACGTCAAAAAAAATTCCTAAATTACGAGTGCGGTCTCGAGTCATTTTGTCTTCACGGTCTTTCCATCTTTTTCTTCCTTTATTATTCGAATGTTTACAGCTAAGTAGGACTGGGCAGGTATCGATAGAAAGTACTCGATCACTGTCTTTTTTGAGAGGTATCTATAATACTCAATAATTTTGCCAAAATATCGATCATGAAGAGAAATTTTACAAGTTAAATGTTTTCACCAATTTAAAAAAGAGTTTACAGGTTACGTAGCTCTTCATATGGGCTACATTAATGAGTAATGAATGCAAAATAATGATATAGGAAAGCAGTGTTCATAATATTTGGATTGGCCAAGTCATTCATTTTAATGAGACAAACATAGTAATATGATAAATCATTATTATTTTTGTGATGTTGACTTCTTCTTTTTCTTCTTCTTCCTCTTCATGATGATGACGATGTGGAAAGAAAAAATGGAGTGTAGAGAGTGGCTTAGAAGAAGATGACCTAACTATGCAAGCTGACTAGTTATCTGTAAAATAACATTTATCACAACATAATATATGTCTCAATTAGAGTAACAAAAAAGTTAAAGGATTCATCCTGAGGAAAAATAAATAATGTACTTTTGAACATTGAGCATATCATAACGTATGTGGTATTGATATCTAGCTTTATCATAGCCATTGGTATCGATATGTAGATCGCACAGCCCTACAGCCAAGCTTCAGGCAGAGCAGAATGTTGTGAAATCCTCAACGGAGTCATTTTGGCGGTTTATTGTAGTTCCTGCTTTCCTGAGTAGGACGGGGGGGAAAGATCCCACCCCTCTCGTGGATGCGTTTTGTGCTAAGCGCCAGGCGTTCCACTGAGTTTTTGGCACTGGTTCATTTTGTTTGCCAGTCGTGTGTTTGCATGAGGAAGAGAGAGGGGGGTGGGAGGAGGAAAGTGGGAGATACAAAGGAAAGCGAGAAAATGCTCGATGGAGAAACAAACATTTAAGAGAAACGAGAGCGAGAATGGGGGTGGGAGATTTGAGAGAGTGATTATGTGCACCTGTGAGGTTGTTGTAGATGAAATCAGGAATGTACACACTCGAGGTGAGGCAAGTAGAATAGTAAAGCAGAGATAGTGACTATTATTGACCGAGTTATTGTAAGAGGTAGGCTTTGCATGCGCATAGCCCATTGGAAGCCAAACAGAAGGAACCAGCTTCTCTCCAACGAGAGATAGGCATCGAGAGGAGTTCAGGCCGTGCGTGAGTAATTAGTGATGAGGTGTTGAATTGGACATTGGTATCTCTGTTACTGTGGGGATTAGTGGAAAAGTCATCCTCCCTGAAATGATGAGACATGAAGAGAGAGAAAGAGAGAGAGAGAGAGAGAGAGAGAGAGAGAGAGAGAGAAGAAAATTAAGACTGTTGATTGTATAATCAACGTCGCTTAATTGCATCCTCCCGATAGGACAGAAAAAGTTACGATTTGCGATTATCCCATGACTTTAACATAGAAATAAAGTATTTTGTTTGGTCGAAAATGTTGCGATTAAGCGGAGTAGATTGTATAACAGTTGTCAGAAAGATCGCGAGGGATTATGTGTGTCTCTTTCTCTGTGTATGGGTGTGTGTGTGTGTGTGTGTGTGTGTGTTTTGGGGGGGGGGGGGGGGNGGGGGGGGGTGAAGAGGAATGGCAAGTTATCCCCATGTTAGTATTGAGAACGCACGCAGAATTACTTGTTACTTGTTTTGGGAAACAACATCATTGCACTCCGGACATATCTATACACGTGATCTGTTCCTAAGTCAGAACCCAGCAAAGAGTTATTCCACTGATTGTTCCTATTGTTATCTGCTTGTGAGTCCTCCTTTCACCTCTTGCACACCTCCCGCAAGTTTGCAACTTTAGCCTATGTCCTTATACCCACCCATTTCCTACATATGCTTGGCTTCTTTCTCCCCCCTCTGTTCCCTTGAGCATATTAAATGGTCTCTTATCTTTGTTGATTTCAAAATTTATTAAGCACGTAGTGTAGTTGCCGCTGTCATGGTGCCGGCAAGGTGATTCATTGTGGGCTTTGAGAGGCACGGACTCAGAAAACGAATAAAGCGCTGCTCGCTCCCATTATTCTTGCTGGCTTTTTAAAATGAAGTGTTATGCCTTCATTAACTATGATTTTAAGGTAGACTTTGCCACTTTTATTTTTAATGGGTGTGGGAGAATTTGTCTGAAATGTAGTGACGTCAGGATCTGGTCTTCATCGTTATTAATCCAGCCTTTCTCTTTTCTATTTTCCTGCTTCATATAAACACTTGTGTGGCCTACTGGATTTTTCCGTTGAAAATCTGAAGTCCGGCCTATGGCAGCTGTCAAGATTTGTCAAAAAGATGTTATCCGAGATAGGTGAAAGAGGGAGCGAGCGAAAGGAAAAGAGCAAAGTGAGAGAGCAAACGAAAGTCAAGCTGTGTGTGTTCGTAGGTATCGATGATGAAGTGTAGAGACCGTTAAGGGTTGCTGTACATGAGTATACCTTTTCTTTCCCCGAAGTCATAACGAGAACCAGATGTGTGACGTTAGCGGTAACATTACCAGGCCACGTTCCTGCTCAGCTAAGCTCACTCGTTACTTCAGTAGTCTCAGAGGTGTACCTGCTGCAACGAAAGCCTTTCCCTTGTGACTGCCTGCCCGTTGCTTCTTAGAGCAAAATTATATTGATCTCGGTTGCCTGCACATCGCTTTGGCATACGTTTCTATTGTCGGGTTGACAGTGCGAGGAATGGGTGACAAGTGGGCGGTAGTGTAACTAATCACTAAGAATAAATAAGTCTGAAGGATGTGACCTTTTGTATTTCTCTGTTTTCTACATATTAATTTTTTCTTTTGTCTCTTCCTTGGAAACAGCTAACACAACACTACGACGCTCCCGAAATCAATTTCTGTTATGTCAATAAAGATATTAGACTATTATGTTACATATATTCACGAGGAGAAAAGGGTATAAACGAATCTGATCTGGCGACTACCTGAAAGTCGTGACTTCCTGCTAAGGCGACCAGATTTCAGAAACAGCGATCACATTTCCTCCAGAAAGCGACCACTTGTTTAATGCAGTCGCTTTTCTCTTGTCCCAAATGTTTTAGGAGAAAATTAACCTGCGCAAGACGACCACTGTTATGAAGAATAGACTGGTCGTCACATACATATTCCACTGACGTCCGAATCGACGTAATCCGTTGATGAAATGTAGTATGGATTTGTATATTTATGGAATGAGGAAACGCTGTCATAATGTGCTCACTCGCTGTGTCTTTCATAAACTAAAATGGTCAAGTCTTAGTAAATGCGATATGGCATCTTAATCTAGTTGTTTTGCCAAATTGTAAAACCTAGTGGAATTCAACTACACGTACACCTTAAAAATCGTTTGTATTGCACAAATGCCCCCCTCTCAAACAAAGATACCCCCCTCCCCGCGCGCGTGCACACGCACGCACACACACGCACGCACACACACGCACGCACACACACGCACACATACACACACACACTTTTATACAATTTACAGTTGGCTTCTCTCTCTCTCTCTCGCCCTCTCCCTCTTTCTCTCTCTCTCGCCCTCTCCCTCTTTCTCTCTCGCTCTTCACCCCTTCTCTTTCTCTCTCTCCCTCCCTCTTGCTCAGTCTTCTGAGGCTATCTCAATCTTCCTGCTTGAAGGCAACCACCTGCTCCCCACCTCTCCAAGAGCATGACGTCATATGGTGCTGCTGTCACAAACAGAGTGCTGATCCCTCTTCATCCATCACATCTTTATCTCCCACTAACTTTACCCCATTATCTATTACAAGTGTCATTTATCTGTACGCTTGGAATCTTCTTACGCAAATATCAAGGTTTCGAGGAGGCTAAGGGTTTAGGAGTGGATAATGAAGGACCTTCTTATTACAAAGTATACCTAGAACATTCCGATCACTTTATTGATGTTGAGGTGAAATGAAACTGGTATCAAGGCAGACTTGCTCGTGTCAAAGTCAAGGCTGACAGAAGGAGCAGTATCACTGTTTCCTGAAGCTCTGCATACCTTTACTGGTTTATACATGTATGTAGGAATCTAGAGAATAATTAATTGTGATTTCAACGAAGTTATCGTTACTTCACAAAATACTTAGTCCATTGTAAATGTAATTGCTTGCCGGATACTTGGTTTTGTTTGTTTGCTTGTTTGTTTGTATATGATTTTATGCCGCTTCAGTTGCACGATTACAGCTAAACTATGTCGTTTCTTCGGTGAAATACCCCGATAGACGGCATTTTGACCGAAATTCGGGATTTGATGCCTTAAGACTGTCGGTAACATCATGCATGTTGTGTCAAAACCTCAGACCAGTTGTTGAAGTGGTTTCGTCATGGTACGATGTGAAGCCACGAAATATTTATTACGTAATTCACTGATAAAAGCACACATCGGAATAACTTGTTCAAGCATTTCACAAAATGTCACTAAGGAGTAAGCTGACCCTCTTTTGTGACAAGAGCCAGAGTCGTATTTTTGCTTCTCGCAATGTCAGTGATCAAAAACAATGAATCTTTTTTTTTTTCTTTTCAGAAGCTTCATAAGGCCGAGCTCAGCTGATCTTATTATTACATTACACCGCACTCACCATTAGAACTTACTTCCAAAGAATCGATGTGCTATATTAAATTTGAATTTTAGCGTTTATAAGAGTAGTGCACCCGAGCGGGGATATTGCGCCATGCACATTCAGTCATCCTTACAGTGGCAGATTGTCAGTTTCGATTCCTCTTGATTGATAACTTGACATTGTAAGAGAACTGAAATGATACTTCTCCACCATCAAAGTGCCCCTTTAGTATAAGCCTTCCCAATCCGATTACTTGAGTTAGTAGAAGGGCTCAAAATTTACTGCATATTTTGGTAACATTGGGGGGCGTAATAGACCATTCGACACAATCATCAATTATCCTCGTAAAGTGTCAGATAATAAGTAATATAGAATTTTGTTAGTCCTTGACACCAGCTACTTTGCTACATTAACAAGTGAATATAATTCTGACTTAGGTCATAGTCATGCACTATAAATAAACGTGCAGTAATAATTACTGCAGAATTATGTGCAGTGGCTTGTAGAAGGACGCTTGTAGAAGGATGGTTATAATATTTGATAGTGAGACTTTAAGCTAGTTTTCAATTTCAGTTTCTCGAGTAATAAATGCACAATAATTATATGTCCACATAATTGTTACACGAGTACCACACATTTGAGTATTCAAAAGCTTTCTGTGATGAGAATATGCCCAGGAACTTGAAATTCGACGTGCTGTCGTGACAAAAAGGCTTTGCTTTCAAGGAGATTTCCTTTAACAGACCATAGCCATAATAAGAGTGAATTATAGAACATAGTTATTATGCATGTCTGTGTTAAGCACCATGTCACTCGTCGCAACCTGGTATTTATTTTGTTTCATGAATGGAGTGAGGAGGTGAGAAAAGAATATCTTTCCTAAATCCCAAAGACATCGTTGAAAGTGGAGAGGCTTTTCAAAGGACAAAGCATCGTATCCTGTCGTATTAGGAATCAAATCCACCTACAGAACGACTCACGAAGCGCTCTGCCACGCTTCATACACCTCCCATCTCAAAGAAATATTTTTAAAAAAACAACACCACACTTGTCGTTTCGTCGGCAGATTCTAAGTTAAAATGTAGCGATAGATACTCAGTATTTCTTTTAAACATTGTTTGCCTAGGTTTTTACTCTTTTCTAATTATATTCGCAATCTCGTTAGAGCTTTGCCCATCCGCTCTGACATCATGTACTTCTCGAAACTTTTCATTGGTAATAACTGCCCGCGTTTCCTGCTTCCGAAGTTTGTTGTTGTTGTTTTTTTTTTACCTGTGGCAAGATTCATCCTTGTCCCATGCCCTAAATGCGCTATGTGTCCCATGTGCTTATCCCATACCCCGAAACCTCATCTGCTTGTCCTATGCCCCAAACCCTATCTGCTTGTCCTGTGCTCCAATGTCTATCTGTCGTTGCCTGCCCTTCCTTCTCTTTATGTCTTTTTTTTTTTTTCTTCCATCTCATTATCCCTTCAAGCAGTTCTAGTCATCCCCTTTCATCCCATGACGGTGCTTTCAGTTGTCAAAACAAGGGTCACGCCTCCTCATCGTGTCAAATTATTATGTCATCGTTGGGGGTCCTGAACTCATTAAGAAACTACAGTTCCATTCAGTAAGAGATGTCTGAGTCCAGGGGAGAGTAATCTTCTTTTTTTGTCATTCATCAGTGAAACTTGTCATTTTGTAGTTACACCGATCTCCTAGGATGCATTTGGCAGATATTTTCTCGGTAAAGCTGTCTGGGGTAGAGTCCAGTCGTATTTCTCCTTATTTCTTTCCTCTTTCTCTCTCTCTCTCTCTCTCTCTCCCTCCCATCCCTCTGCCCCTCCCTTCCTTTCTCTCTCGCTCTTTTTTTATCGTTCCCTCCCAGGCATCACTGACCACCCATCTGACCATGTCATTTATTCACAACGCCAGTGGCTTTTTGCAGGCTCAAGTCTTTATGTCTTCTTTCCACAGATTTTGAGTTTCATAATACCTCGTAATTTCGGGCACCACATAAAGTAAATGAGCATATTAGAGCCTGCTTTTTATTCCTTTAGGAATGTTATTTTGTGGACTCCTGTCATAATAATTTCCTTATGAGCCACGATCTCAGCCGTTGATTTTTTTGGTTTGTTGGAGTGGCATCTCTGATTGTATACAGTATGATAAATCACAGTTGGTTTAGTAAACCATGCGTTCGTTGAAACTGTCTTGGGGGTTTGCTATTATCATTGATTTTAAAAAAAAAAAAGAAAACTTTTCGAATGAGATTTTTCTTTCCGTCAGAGCTGTCCATCTCCTGATATCAAAGTATTGGGGGGTATGTGGGGGAGGGGAGGAGGGGTGAAAGGGTTACCTTTTCTTCTGGCGGGCAGATTGTTATAATTACATACCGATTTTAAAAAAGTTATTTTGTTCCTTGAAATTTTCACAAGGCCTTCAGGCAGCTAGCGGAGTTGGCATACCGTCAGTAGGATTGCATAATTTCAGATGCTATTGTCATGCGAGATCCTGGCGAATGCCAAGATGAAGAATCTACGCTTTCTTGAGTGACACCTTGAGAGGAAATGATACGTTTATTATAAATGATATCATGCCAGTTTGTTTCCAAATATACGGTTGCAAGTTTATGATAATTTGTATGTGCGTTAGCCAGTGTCTCTGCTTAAATCTAGACTTCCTTTCATTTTTTGTATCGTCATAGAGTAATATAATTTTATAATGTAACAATGTACTTATAATAAATGATTCATTATTCTCTCTTTTGTTTTGTCGTGCGTGGTCCTGGCCTTCGGCATGATTCGTCCTGACGAGAAGCAAACACAGTGAGTGAAAGAAGTAATATTTGATTGGATTTGAATCTTTTTTAGCGATCTCTAGTGTACCACATGATAATAATGTACATATCAGCAATTTGTTAAACTGTTAGGGTTGTTTTCAGGATAATTCTACGGGAATTTTTTTTTTATTTTTTATTGTGATAATAGGGCTATAGTGCATTTGCCGCCCAATAACATACCCTTTGACCTACATTTGGAGATATAACCTGTGCCCTGACAAGCGGTCTGTCTGGAAAAGCGGTGGTCGCAGTGTAACGAAGCCCCCAAACACCCGCTGTCCGAATGTTTACAGTTTTATCCGTCATCTTCTGGCAAAAAAATTTAATTGGCGACGAGCTTCTGTTGTTGTTGTTTTTTTAATATGTTTTCTCAAGGAAGTGAAACCTAGCCTAGATGACGACAGAATGATGCATTTGTCATTTAATATTCCACCCCCAGGGCGAGGAAAGGAGAGGGTGAGGGGCTCTTAAGGCGGTTTAGCCAAGCAAAACTCTTGATGTAGACGCTCGAATTCCTCTACAGAGAGGTTTTGGGGAAGCTCCAAGAATGTTCCCCATCTACTGTTAGAAGTCCGTCGCTTGGATGTAAAACCCGGAAAAACGTCATCCAAATCGAAATTCTGGTTTTTTGACAACTCTGGGAATGCTAGTAACGAAGCATTTTGTGTCAAAAATTCAGACTTCTCGATTTCAATAGTTTATGGTACAATAAGTAATTGCGAAGATTTCATTACATAATTCACCGATAGGAGCTCATTAGGGAATGTTCACACGCTAACAGGCACTTTACAAAATGTCGCCAGTGAGAAAGCTAGTGAGTCATTGCGCCCAAGAAATGTCAGTAAAAAAAAAAGATAAAACTGTTTTGTTTTACTGTATCTCCTCACGTTCTCACTCAATAGACTGATTAAACATGGCAGTGACATTCACTGTAGATTGCAGTGGCGCTCAGTAGCAGAGCTTACTTTCAAAGAATCTCACTGCTGAGAGCAATTTTACGAACATTTTTTTTTTGCTTCTCCTGTAAACTTTGGATTTTGGCTTTTATCGGGATGTTTTACCCGAGCGACGACTCATAATTTATCCTGATAAGGACGGTCTTGACAAGATGGGGGATTTGGGTAGTGATTGCCATAAATGGATGCAGCTGTGAAAATGTCATATACACGTATTTCACGATTCAAGCTGTGCGAATTTTTGTTTCGTATAAGTTCTGACACTGGTGTATTTCCCTGCAGAGATAACAGTTATCTGTCATTACATACTATTATGAAAAGAGATCTAAAAGAAGCGAGACCCCAGTGGCAAGTCAACGCCTCCATTGATGCGGTAACACAAGCTACAGTTTTCAGGGAGTTTTTTTGGCAACATCCAGCATTGTAAATTTCAAAAGATAGACCGTTGGTCATCCTAATGATTCCTGTGTTTGATGACTGCTCATGGATGGCTGCATAGTTGATTACAGTAATACCCGCGGCGGAGCTGCCATGGTCTTAACAGGGGCTTCATCCAGCTGGATGAACTCTTCGTGCGGATCAGTTGCCTTGTGCACACATAAGCAGGGTGGGAGGGAGGGGAAAGAGCGGTAGGCGGGAGGGNGGAACGGAGCAGACCATCTAGATATAAATCATACCAGAACTGTAGGATTGTCCTATTTTGATCCGTTCCTGGCGCTCGCTCCTTCCTTCCATCCCCTATCTTCCGAACTAGACTGAATTCTTTGCATCTCCCGTGCTAGCACATTATATTATTTAGGGCATCCTTCGATTGCGTGCTGGAGATCCATTTTGTTATGTGAAAGGAGATCCCAGCGCGTCTTTGTTCCCTGTGATAGGCTTTTCTCTTCTACAAATATTTATAGCAAACGAGAGACACGGTCCCAAGCGAAACGACCTGTTACGAAATTTTTATATTTGGTGTAATCCACAACATTCCCGTTCTTGCTTCAGAACCTGTATAATTTGTTTTATTATTTTAGATATTTGGCTCTGTCTATGATTCCGGTGCTCAGGAGACGAGAAAAGCGGAATCTTAGACGGACCGGGATCTTAGCTAAGAACTCTGAGTTGAAAAGGGAGATAAGTACAGAAATTAAAATTTATGTCACTTTATCAGAAAGCATGCCAATGCGACGGTGGGAAGGGCCGTGTGTTGTTCATGTGGGTGACTTACATTCACCGTATGGCACATATATGTAGACGAAATCGGTTAGGCATAACCACAATTAGACCCGTATTCTGGCAGTGAAGATGAGCAGTCCTGTGGGAAAATGTAAAAAAAAAATTTTTCACCGCGGCTATGAAACCAGGATCTTAAGTGAAAGAAGATTATTGCAGTTGGAGAGGAACGAAAAACGGGTTCACGTGTAGAGCAGGATCTTAACCGCGGGATCTTAGTCGAAAACTACTGTAATACTTGGCATGATAACTTCATCATAGTAGCAGACATATCACAAGGTCATTATAGAAGCAGATCACATTATATTATGTAGTCCCGTCCACCTGTCATTTTACAGGCTTTGATTGTGGCAATAGAACTTCTTTGATTATTTATAATTCATGTTACAAACGGCAGTCAAAGAATGTTTTATTACATTGTGTTCTATTTTACAAATTGTAATTTTAGGGGTACTTTTACTTTGATCCCTGCAATCTGACAAAATAGAAAGCCACATCCCTTGCAAAGCTAAGGAAGTATCATTCTCTGGCAAGCCAAGATGGCTGCGACCAATGCAGAAGAGACATGAAACAGTGGACTGATTTGTGAGTGATGTTTGTTACACTTAGATCTTTGTCTCTCATTAATGTACAGGCAGCTGTTGATTCTTGTCACATCTTTTTCCGACAAAAGGCTGTTCATAACATGTCCCACTAACAATTTTGAAACCTTAGGTAGTTGCCACCATATTGCCGAGCTTTTCTTCCGGTTTCATACAAGAAACGACGCATAATTTCTAACAGACTTCTAATAGATGTGCACCTTTCCCATTGTGACTGGCGCGCATCAATGAAAAGTAAGCCCTTTGCTAAAGACTGTCCACAGCATACAAAGAAGGGATGTGGATTCCCATTTTTTCAGGTTGCAGAGATCAAACAACGCAGCCCAGGCTCTGCCTTCATTGAGCTGTCGTTGAAGTAATAATAATAATAATAAATTTAATGCTGTTTTAAATTTTCTCTTTACGTTAATGGCTTTTATTTAATGAGGGGTCGTGATTTGTGGCAGTATTTATAGTCCTTTGGACTTCCAAAAACCCATAACTAATTTTCTCTAGATGAAGAACTTCAGGGATTAGATCTTTAATTAGGGCTGGGCGAGGAGGGGGGGGGGGATGTTGGCGTTTGATTAAAGTGTATATAATGCCTCGGGTGACATTTGACATTTCAGTTGTACCCATTGCCTCTGATCATGGTAGAGCGACTATCCCCGTGCAACGATTTGTTTGCTTTGCCAATGCGAACAGGCCGTGGTTTTCTCACTGGTAGTAAGTAGGTGGTGGCTACCGATATTTTTGTGCGGTAACCATAGCGATCGCTTGCAGTAACCGCCAGGGGCGGTCAGGGTTATCTCATGGTCGTGTATCCATGAGGCTGTGACTTGGTAAATCGATGAGGCATACCGCAGCAAGGGCGGCGATACGGATTTAGCGAAAAAAAAACGGAGGGAGGAGAAAGAGCTGAAGTGAAGGGGAAAAGAAAAGCAGGGACGGAGAAGAATAGCAAGGTTAGCACGGACGAGGTCATAGAAAATGATACTGGAAAGAAAATAGCAAAATTGGTGAGCAAGAAACTTGTAGAACTAAAGGTGATAGAAACGTAGCCTTGGAATCATCCGCCCAGTATTCCCTTGCCGGCGCTGACAGAGAAATTTTTAAAGCCGTCACTGGGCAGCCTGAAGTTTTTTTCTCCCGAGATCCGATAGTCAAGGCCAGTAGTGATTAATTTTGTTTTTCTTGTTTAGACGGATGAGGGTAAGGGAGTGAAGATAGGCGGAGAAAAAGTGTGAATGATCGACTGTGTTGCAAGATTTATTTTCAGTTTCGTGTCAAACATTGATGATCAGAGCCAGATCCGCTAAATTTAAATTGAAGACAATCTTGATGAAAGTTATTTGATTTTGCCAAATGTGCGCTGAAGGACCAGATATTTATCAGTGTGTCTCTGTGTGTGTATGTTGTTGTTTTTGTTGTTGTTATTGTTGGTGGTGGTGGTAGTGTGTGTGTTGTGTATTTTTTTTAAACGATTGTTGTTGTTGTTGTTGTTGTTGTTGTGTGTGTGTGTGTGTGTGTGTGTGTGTGTGTGTGTGTGTGTGTGTGTGTGTGTATTTAACGACAGAGCCCAGAGATTGCAGCTGTACATAAATTTTACAAGAATGCACTAACCGCCTTGATAATATGGGACATAAACATGCTGTTGCAACATGACTTGCATGAGCTGGAACCTAAAAAAAAAAAGGACTATAGAGTACACAACTTTTAATTATATGTATGAAACAGGATCAATGTAAAAATACCGGGGGTAAAAAAAAAGCCATGGTGCCATGCTAACTATTTAACTACTGAGCCGTTTCCAAACTCGCCAGATTTCTAGCATCGTCAAACTAGCAACCTTGGCGAGCGATCAAATGATCTATGATGTCATTGTGATTCTGTGTCGAAATGACATGATTTTATCAGTACGTCCTAAGCTTGCGGCTATTCAGAATGTAATCTGTCCGGGAGGGAGGAGGGGGCGTTCACTTCCGGAGTCCGACTTTTGAAGTGAATACGCCTTCTGCTGACGGCTGCTAAAAATAACAGCTGGGTCCGATACCTTGCATCAAATGTGTATGATATTAACTTTACTCTAACTCCTCATGAACTCCGACATCTTAGGAAATTCGATGAGGACATCACTTTGGCTTAAATGTCTC
Organism: Ellobium chinense; assembly: GCA_033807755.1. Taxonomy (NCBI): domain Eukaryota; kingdom Metazoa; phylum Mollusca; class Gastropoda; order Ellobiida; family Ellobiidae; genus Ellobium; species Ellobium chinense. Next base: position 551,909 of record JAWQUT010000449.1, read on the forward strand.
AGCTGATCTCTAAAACTCAAAATCCTCATTAATTCGACCACTTTACAAACTTCAGTTTTAAGGGATGGTGACCGAATTTGTGAGACATTCAAAGATTTTAATTTCAGGGATCGACTAAGAAATTTGAACTTATTGGGTTTTCAAGTAGGGTTCGTTAAATGATCGAATTCATGAAGAGTTCGAGTTTCGGGGAATCATAAGTTCAAAAATTCAAGTTCGTGAAGTGTTTAAGTTTTCGAAATGTACGAGATGCTTGAGTTAATGAGGTTTTTTTCTGAGTTTTAAAGATCAGCTAAAAAATTCGAGCTCATGAGGAAGTCTTTTATTGAAGCATAGATCTGGGGTCTTAAATGCAGTGCTCAGTTCTTTTGTAAGGTTTTTGGTTTGTTTTTTTTTTAAGATGTGTAGTATTTTATATTGTATATTTTTTATTATTGTTTTATAATATATATATATATATATATTTTAGCATGTACCTTCTCTCGAGAAATAATACATTACTCGTAGTGTTGCATCAAGATTTTGCTGTGTCGCGCAGACTTTTCTGTTGTGTAGAAAGGGGCAGAGCAAGCATGGTCAAACGCTGAGTGACGATAATCACTCATGTTTTAATTCTCATTACCGAGTATCAGTCAGCGATCATACGCGTTTATTGGTTTAACAGACAGGTCTCATTAATACCACTGATATGATACGACGGCATTTTTCTTTGTTGTGTCAGTATGTGACGGCCCACAATCGATATTGCGCCACATAATCGCTCTTGTTTATGATCATTATTCTCCCTTTCCGGATAATTTTTGGCGCCGTTATGATTTTTTTTTCTTTTTCATTTCAATTACCGAGCGCTTCACCCGCGCCAGTCTCGGTTATTAATGGCTTGACTTGTGGACAAAAACTGGCCACTGTTACACTACAATGCAAATTGTTATCGATCCTGGCACGTGATGTTGGCGCGAGCGTGACGTGCCATCGGCAGCGCCTCTCATTGTTCATCCCGTTAAAAGGATCGGAGCTTTTATGGCTTGTTGTATCGATCGTTTTAGGCAGTTTTTCTCATTTTCATGGGGTGATTTTTTTTCTTCGTCTTTCCGGGAAGGGAGGCGAGGGTGGATTTCACGCACTTCTGACATTTTATGCCCAATAGTTTACATAATCCGTTGGTTGCGGTTTGCTCTTGTTTTTGCGGTGATAGCTGTACCTCATTAGAAGCGAATTAATTGTGATTCGCCTCCTCCTCCTGTCCCCCC
>JAWQUT010000449.1:557056-582920 GCA_033807755.1 Ellobium chinense
TCCACCATCTTTTCCAGCCACTTCCTGCAATGCAGATATGGGGATAGAGGACATGGAGGGTTGATATAGCTTTCCGCAACATATCTAATACTAACTCACATAATTATCTAGCTCATATTCGTGCGTACATCTGCTTGCCCGCTTTTCATTTTCTTGTTGTACCTGATGTTCCTTTGTTACGTCGTAATTAAGGCGTCCACTGCAGAAATGATTACAGCAATAACGAGGTCAACGCAACTCCCCCCCAATGGTCTTTATGCCCACGTGCCAAAGCAGATACATCACCATAACTAATGCACTGTTTAGCACTTTGGTATGGAATCTTCCATGTCAAATCCTGAGTGAGCTGCAGCGGAGTTTGCGCACCACAGCATGTTCTATGCAAGCTGATCCAAAGATTTATGTGTCCCTTGAACATGCCTTGGTTGTGCAACTCAGTCGGGATTCGCCTTGGATTTGATATGGAATATTTGCATGCCAAAGTGCAAAATGGTGCATTAGTTACGTCTCAGACTCGGAAACGCTGCATAGACTTCATTATCAGTGACAACCAAATAATTATGTTATAATAACCTGTCTATGGTGTAGATGTTTTCTCATGCGAGAAACCAGAAAATATTTAGGATCAGTGTAGCATGGCAGATAGGTTCCCTGAAACTGGCGCCACCCACTAACCTCTAGTCAGAAGTCTTATGACCCTCAATCTGTAGTTTCCGGCACGATCATAGGCCTACAGTGGAACCTCGATATAAAGTACTCGTTTAATAAGTTTATCTTGTTATTAATCATGAACGGATCTATTATTTTTCTATTATTTCATTATTCTGGTGGATCTCGATATTAAGTCTACCTCAGTTATAAGTATATTTTTGTTTCCAACAACCAAGGCATACATTAAATCTACTAAATAGAAGCTCTTGCTGTATGGCGTAATAAATAGGTGGGNGGGTGGAGGGCGGGGGCGGTCAGTAGTCTGATGCAGGGGTGAAGCATCTGTTTAATCAAAAAAGCACTAATTACCATTCGAAACTTTCCTAACCGAAGCATGACCCTGGTAATAAGATGTTACTATGAACGCCACCGTTGGATCATAATATTTTGTTCAGTGTCAGGCCCATCAGGCTTTCCAGAATCCAATACCGGCCATATTCAATCACAGGCCCTTGATTAAAAGGGATAGATGTAGCCTAGATCACATCACCTAAAGTTCGAAAACAAGGCATCAAACAGAGATTAACCACATGAAAGAAAATACAGCTGCGAAAATCTGTCGCGCGCGTGTGACATTGATGTGCGATGTTGCCATATATCAATTTATATCTAACGTGGTTAGCTAAGTTAGTTAGTTTCTTTTCCATTCTTTAAAATATATGTTGCCAGTAGCGTATTCAATAGTCTACTTCATCTCTCTCTGGCAGTGTTTGTCCTATCAAAAAGACCAGTCTTTACCCTGGCCTGACGGGAGGTATAAATTTTCGTGTGCTGAGTATATTGATTATGATTTCAATGCGACCGTTTAGTGGTAGCGTTTCGAAAGACTTTGTTCTTTTGCACTTAGAGGAATTCAGGTTGAAAACAAAAACGAAACGGAATGTTTCCAGACAACAGTTCTTTGGACAATGATTAGGTTTGAAGTTTAGACCCTATTAACCATCAATTATTCATGCTTTGAGTTTCACTTTAGGGATGTAGGTGTGCACACCTCTGAGACCTGTGTCATGATGAAAGTTTCATGAGGGTATGTCTGTTGACATTTGCTCAACTGATGTGGGTCGATGTGCATGTATTATACAGCAGGGAGACACCCCTTCCAAACCTTTGGATAATAAGCATCGTTGAGGTCATTCCAATATTGTATAACTCGATGATAGTAGGTATAGGATTTCGCCAGGGTAGCAGAGGGCTCTCTGAATACAGCTAAACCTAATGCGGTTTTCTCTTGACCATTCACACTATAGCTATCATTCACATGTCACTCACCTATGTATTTATGCTTTTGCCGTGCATGTGAGAAATGTCTGTTATGGCAGTGAGCCATTTTCCTCACTGTGTTAGCCTAGTACTGCTAAGTGTGTAATGTCGTCTAGCCTATGCTTGATCTCTTTATTTTCCCTTTCGCCTTTCCTTTTACCATGTTAATGGTAAACCACTCAGTGTGTTGTCCAATTCACCTTTCATCAGTGTTGTAAACACATAACACATCATCTGACACTCTCTTCAAACGTTTGGCCATGGGAGTACTTCTCATTACTTATACTTCCTTGGCTGGGATGTTTCCATCCTGCTAGATATTTGTTTTGCTTTTGTTTTTGTAAACAGGTTTACAGTCATTGGACTAGGAGGTCACCTATTCTTGCCCTATTGAGGTTCAGTCCATATCTTTTTAACGACAGTACACACTTTAAGCTTTCATATCATATCAATCACCTGATATAGCCAAAAAGTGACTTAAGCCTCATACTGACTGGCCGTAAGACATGATTTGTACTTACAGCCTTGTATCATTTTGTTTCATGATCAGTCCCTATTCCTGTTCCCACTGACACTCTTTACACATCGTTTGTGACACTCCAGTCTGAGGTACTGAAGCTGCATGACTGACCCGTAATCTTTATATGACTTTGGTAGCATATACTCCTATGCTTTCCATGTTATTTGGCGAAAACAGTAATTAGGTTGCCAACATTGGGCTCCTGAAGTGGATAGATCTTATTATTCATTCATCTAACATAAGGTCATAAGGCCACCTCTGAGGTGTCCCATAGTTCAAGTATTATTGAAGCTTTATTACAGGCAGTGTAGATTTTCATGCATTAGCACAAGAACATGAGCCAAACAATTGCCAAAGTATGGTGCCAGCATAGTGCTGTTCTTATGTCCCAAGTCTGAAGTAAAGCAATATTTCTTATACTCTGTTCCACTCTTATGTTTTTCTTTCTTTTTGCATTCCCCAGATCATGTACAAGAGAAGGAGAAGATCCCTCCCTTGAAGCACTCTGTGGTCATCATGCCTTGGAAGGAATAGCAGTGCATTCTCAATCTGAACAACCTCCAGAGTAGGATCCTTCCAGCAGAGAGTGAAGTCAGGATGGAGAAGCCTCGGATACTGTGGGAAACCTGCAGAATACCTTTTTATTATACAATTCCTTCAAACAAGCATATGTCCTTCAATCAAAAGTTCTCCTCTTGGGCTGAGTTATGATCAAGATGCAATGGCAACCACTTCCATTGTCTACAGGATAGTGATAAATTCTGTTCTTTCGGCTTCTAAATTGGAAAAAGAAGAAACTGCAAGAGCGTGTTTGAAACACTCTTCAGTGCACATGTGTCCAAATGATTCTATTGATCTCTTCCATATCAGGCTGGTCCTTTGGAAATATGAACCTCTGGACAAAATGCAGTGGCAAACCGCAGGCAAATGACCTGTGTAAATAAATGCAATGAACAATTTTATCACCTTCCAGCATGCAGCAGATACGATTGTGACACATTCAGCATCATGTGGTCAAAGTGCAAAGTGCATCAGAGCATATGCAGTGGTTTCAGTGTTTAATAAAACTGAAGTGTTTAATGTCCAGTGTGATTTGAATACAAAGACAGAGATAGTTTCTGCTTTGCTGAGTTGATAAGCTTTGCAATAGGAGAATTGTTAATGGGAAAATGAGAAACCTCAATATCACAGTACACCAAAACATGCTTAATACGAATTCCTTATAAAAGTAAGACTAATGCTACTACAAAAGACTTTGCAAATCCGCAAGTCATAGTCCAGTGCTATGGATGTTGTGAAATATGCTTCAAATGAAACAGTTTAGAACATCTAGTGAAATTCATACTAAGCATGTTTGAGTTGGTATGTCATGTCATTTAAGACATTGGTTTAAAATTTTAAATTGAACTACAGTGGAAATTTCGACCAGCTGTGAAAAGTGTATTGGTTTTTCAAGTCATGAAGACTACTGTTGTTGTATTCTTTGCAGAGATGGGAGTTCTGAGAGAAAAAAATGTTCACTTTCAGGATATATTCTGGATGCTCAGACTGATATGGTGTCAGTAAAATGTATGATGTTGAAGTACATTTCACGAGAAATTTTTAGCCTGTATAATAGCATCTCTTCATTGTGTAAAGGAGCTATGGAATGATGAAATGAACATTAGGGTGTTGGCATGTGTTTAAGAAGTTTTATCATTACTACTCTACAGACAAAGAGTACCCTAAGGTGTATTATAGCTGCATGAACAGTGCAGTCTGATCCTGTATGTGAATACTTCATATACATTGGAAAGGGAATAAAGACAAGTTGTGCCACATCTGCTTCATCTGTCATGGAATTAGAGCAAAACCACATAACTAGTATTTTATAGGTCAAACATGATATTTTGTAGGTGAAATTTGCTAACTCTACATATGAAAAGTTAGTTATATTGGCACATGATCTTGATGACCGGTGTGAGTTTGTTATTTGCTCTGCTAGTACCTGTATGTTATGAAACACTTATCACCCTGTAAGGGTGAAAAGATGATTAAGTAGTATGGCATAGATCTCAGGAAATGTGAATTCTCTCTGCCAAGTTTGCTGCAGTCTTATCTGGTTCATCACAACAACCATCAACCATACTGTATGGAAAGAGTGAAGCTAAAGACAACCTGAGGCTCAAATACACAAGTGATTTAGGTTTTCATTCTTTCTTTCTTTGCAGCACAAGAATTCGGCATTTCATTTACATGTACCAGGCACAGGTTCTGGTGGATTGAATACACTGGAGAAGAGCAAGGATTAGTATCAAGCATAGTTCACTTTTGAGGTGTCACCAGTGCTATTTTATTCTGAAATATTTCATGGAACTTGAAGCCGTAATCTATAACTGTATGGAAAATACATTTTTGACTGTATTCAGTGTCACTTGTAAATCTTCACACAGTTTTTAGGTAAACATTAGCACAAATCCATATTGCTGTCCTTTCTCAGCATCAGCAAAATATTGTATTGCTAGGTATCGCTATGGTGCGTGTTTTTAATTGAGAGAATTTTTGACGGATGAAGCAGAGGTTGAATTTTTACAGTCTTCTCTTAGTTTGAGCACACAGTTTTTAGGTAAAATTAATACAGTTCCATATCCCACTCCTTTTCCAGTTCAGTAAGGTTCATGCCATGGAGCATAAATATTTTTGAAATAATTTTTTGCAGTTTTCTCTTAGCTTGAGCTTTTTCCCCTTAGACTCTAGATGACATTGGTTTATTCCTTGAAAAAACTTACATTTTGAGTGTCGGGATTTCCAGTATTTTACTTCAATTGAATTAACAAAGAGATTGTAGGCTAGATGTTTTCTTGCAACGATATTCCTGGCATTTTCTTCCCATCTTGCTACTTTCTAAGAACATGGCTCAATATTTATGTGCAGCTGTTGATATGCTGTTCAATTTTAAAAACTATAGTTGTAAATGTTTGATGATGCAGATCCCAAAATGAAGCCGCTGTGGCACGTAAGGATGCAGGAATCAGGAGAAATGTTTGTATCCTGTACTGATCCCAGCATGCTGTGTGGATCTAGGCTCTATGGCTCATCACGTTAAGCAGGTCCTGAAAGTGAAAGCAGCTCATTAATAAATGCGGCAGTGGAAATAACAGTTGGGGATACAGGGTAAGAGGCGAAGTGGGAGGTCACTAATGGCAAAGATTGCATTTGTGATGAAAAGACATTTTGTCCCAATTTGAGGTAGATACTAGTGAAATTTCTGTTTGAAATGATGACTCCCAATTTTCTTGCTTAATTTGGGGTGTTGCCAATTTTTTATGCTTAGGATCTTAAAATTCAGAATACGCTGGCATGTTGAATTATAGTTGACATTTTTGTATACTTTTTCCTTTTTCCTTCTTCAGTTTCTATTGTACTGCTGAAAAAAAAATGTAAAGAAAGCTGTCCTAAGTCTCTTTTTCTCCTTGTTTGCTAGACTATTGAACACCGTTGTATAAAGTGCTACCAATACGAATAGACTTTACTAGGATAGGGCATGTTGCTTTAACCATTCTCTAAGAGATATGCATGGGCATGTAAATTGGGAGCTCTTCTGAAGACAGACACAGCCAACGTCATTAATAGTTCAAACGCATTAACACTCAACAGCAGTAATTTGTTCACTGCTGTAAGGAGTCAGCCTTGATAGGTCCATTTTAATTATCATAATTGGTATCAATTATAATGTCACATCAATTACAGTTAACTGTAAACTCATACTTTGATTGTTTCCATCTTAAAGTGAGTGAGAAAAGACACCTGTTTTGTTGTTGTTGTTTTTTTGTAACAGTAATAAGTCCTAATGAAGAGAAACAGCTAGATAAAGAGAAAAAAATACCATTATTGGCAGAAATAATATGACAAAATCAATTTCCAAATTTTTTTCTTTCCTGTTATTTGTCTTGTCCCCGGAGTGTTGTTTTGTTTGAAATAAATAGAACCCCACCCCAACCCTCCAATGACAGGCACTGTTGTGTTTGTTTGAGTAAGGCTGGGATTGTTTGAAATAATTATGAGCGCCTATCTTTCTCAGCTTTCAAGCTTGGGGTTGCTAGGCTACCAAACAACACCATGAAGCTTTATCTTTTAAAAAGAGGAAAAGCACTGTTCGATTAGCTGAATTTATTTCTACTCTTCTGCGTGTTGGCTTCTCTCGTCAAGTTCTCTATTCAGGGGCAGACCAGTTCATTGCAGCCTTTACCCCTAACCAAAACTTGTTCATTCTGATCACTGAGCATTTAAATACTGTATATTTCATGGAAAATGCCATAATAAAATGAGTAGTTTCATCAATATTATCTTGCCTACGCCATCGGAACTCTCACCTGGCTGGTTTCACAGAAGATAACATAAATAAATTGCAGAGGGTACAGAATAATGCAGCCCATTTAATCTTAAGAAAATGTAAGGGAGAACCTAGTGAGCCTCTTTTAAAATTACTTAATACTGGCCATCCATCAGAGCCTGCATACACATCAGATATTTTGACCTAACACAAGCCAACTAGATCACTATGTTTAGAAAAGAAAAGTCTTGTTGTTTTATAGTGCCAAAAACAAATATGAAATGATCTGGGGAAAGAGTTTTTACATTTACAGGACCATCTGTTTGGAATGAACTACAAAAAATATTTGTAAAAGGAACAATCTAAAGAGTTAAGATGTTATAACACATCTGTTCAAACACTATTTTGATTAATTTAGGATTAGAGGCATGTAGTTTGTGAGAAATCATGTCAGGTTGGGTTCATGTAGTGCATACGTACAGCATTTAGTGTAACAAAAAAGTAAGATGCTTTTTTTTTTCCTGTCTTGGATAGAAATCATAATGTTGTTGTATTTCGCTTTACACCAACAATGAGGCTCTTATTGAAATTTAGACAATTTTTTGCTTATGAAATAATTAGCACTCTATGCACCAATTGGCAACCTCCACAGCTAGCTGAACATGTTTTGAATACCTTCTGCAATTCACATGTTTGTTTGGTCAGGTCATGTGTCATGTCACTTGGAGTGATATAAAGTATGATCCAAAACCTCTCTTTTTATTACTGTTAGGCCCATAGTGTTTCATAGAGAAGAGCAGATCCTTGAAATAGAACCAAATTCCAATAACTAAGGTATCCAAATGTTTCCCAGGCTGGAAGGAGGGGTGGGCAACCAACTTCATCATAAACTGTTAGAATTTATTTTTTTTTTTGGATGGGAGGATGGTGTCCATTATCAGATAATTATAAAACAGAAGATGAAGCCATGAATCCAAGAGGATCCCATTTCCCTCTGGGGCCCAAACTGCTCAATGGGGACTGAACCATAAATATCTCAAAAGTCTTGACCTGCCCAATTTTGGTTATTTTGCCAAAGTTGGAAGCTGCACATGAAACATGTTGAGTCTGTGAAGTGGATAAACACAGCCAAGTCAATCAAAAACAAGTCCAGTCAGCAGCCACAGATTTTGCACTTTATCTATCAAATTTCATTATGTTATTCTTCTGGGTCGGACTGTTTTGAGAGCTCACCTGGGTCAGTCTTGGCTGATTATTAGTGAATGAGTTGAGTTAGTACAGAGAAGAGATCCATTGAGAAGCTTTGGTAAAAACATGCCAACATGTCCTGATGGAGAATTCTCAGCATGATTTCTGTTTCCATGGATCATTATTCTGTTGTCCCCTTCCGAGGATAGGAAATGATCTGAAGATGGTTTTTAATTTTGCCGGTAATGACAGGAGTTCAGTGTACAATCTCAATCAGAAAGTCTGGACCTGTTAAAAGTTTTAACACCCTGATATTTGACCATGCATGAACAAAACAAGACTGTTTGATCTTAGTTTGGAAGGTAACAGTTGCCAGTCAACACCATCACATGCCATAGCCGTCAAGGAGAAGACTGAAAACTTGACATCATAGTATATATCTTTTATGGACTACCATCTTTTAACTTGATACATGTACCACAAATGGCATAAACTCTACTTTATATGCTCATGGGAAGGGAAGGAAAGGAGTTCATTATCAGACGAGTTTTACCTTTATCCAGATGAAATACTAAAAACAAGGGAAGACTGTAATTTGACACTGTTGTAGTGGAAATTATATGTTCAGGAAGGAAGAAGGATTAGTGTCAAGTTTTATTTTTATGCATGTTATGTCATTTACTTGCCAGGTTTTGATGCAAGAAAAAGTGATAGTTGTGAACATTTGGAGAATGAGAGCTGTTGTGATGACTGATCAGTGAAATTGTGATGTTTGATTACTGTTTTTTTCATTCAGATTCTTCCAACACACTTAATGATATTGTAGTGAAAGGCACTGGGTAGGATTAAGTCCTATGTGTGAATCTTATGAACTGCATGTACAGTAACCTTGTAAAAACTGTGATTGTGTTTTATTAATTTGCATTTGATTTTTACTGAATCTCTCAGATGCACTGTCTCAGTTTATATAAAGTAAATTACAATTGATCAGAAAAAAATCACTAAAAAGAATGCTGAAGCATAGTGATGAGTTTAAGAACTGTGCAAATTTCTTATCAAATTCTAGATTTAATGATGTCACAGCACATCAGAAAAGTAGTTTCTTGACAATATGGTCCGTGTTTTTTTTTTTCTCATGTTCTCACAGAGTGCAGTATATCTCACAATATGACATAAGCAAAAAACAAAACAACTGTGTCACAGTTTAATATTAGCAGTCAGAGACTTCGGCATCACCAAATATTAGGGTTGAATTATTTCTTCAGTTATTGCATATGCTAGATTTGGTTCTTCCATAACCTTTCTCTTGAGATTTGCATAAAATAATGACCTCAGAATAGTGGCTTGTGTGCTTTCCAGCAGCTGGTTGAGTTTTTGGTTGATGGCATACTCTTCAGCTGCAAACCTAATTTCCCCTGAACTGATGTGTGTTACCTCTGTCTCCTAATTAGGCATTTCCTTATGCACCATGGACATAATATTACTTAGGCTTACTTACACATCACTTCAGACTGGCAGTCCAGTGTTTGCAAAGATAAAATCTAAGAGTGTTGGTGCATGAAGTGTAACTAGCACCTGTTATAACACTCTGTCATTGTAAAATTGGTGCAAAATGTGCAGTTGGTACCACGCCCTGTAATTGCAAAGTGGTCATTAGGTGCCTTATTACTGATTGACTGAATGGTGATGGATTCCCATTGAGGGCATTGTAGGAGTGCATGAAACCACTCCCATCTCCTCTGTTGACCGGTCACACAATCCTGATACCATGCTTGCTTCACATGAATATTTACCAGTGTATATAAAATGCCGATCAGCTCTCCTCTTGAGTGCCAAGTAAAAGTAAGAATTGCCATATGCAGTAAAGCAGAGGCAAATGGGCTACTAAACTTTAAGAAATGACAAACAAAGCTCTTGAAAAATAGTGATTCTTACTTTGTGACATATTTTGTAGATTATGCCGCCCATCAATGAATTTGCACTAGCCATTCCAGTTCACTGGAAAAAAATGTTCAAAACCATTCATGCTTTTGACTATGGTTCACTTATTCATATTTTGACGGTAAAATGTGAAAATCTGGTTATATTTTTAACATTTTAGAGTCATTTGTGTAGCTTGAGGGTTGAAGCCAGAAGTCATCGGAAAAGTCAAGAAATAAAATAGTTATTGGCATTGGGAGTGATCAGTGTAATGCAGCTTTTGGACCTTGATCTCGTGATGTTGCAGTCTTCAAGACTACTGCTGTGAGATGGCACTCCACTCCCCTGGAGAGAGTGCCCAAGCTAGTCTGGTCCTCGTTTGTTGCCTGTTTATGATGTGGTCAATGACAGGTTGTCCTTTGAATAAATCAGTGGCAGGTAGTCTGTGCTAATGATATAAGCACTGATCACTCAAATTCTAGACGTTCATGCTTGGAAATGATATTTTTTATGAGAAAGACTTCTGTGGCAATCTTGGACATTGTCTCCATTTATTTCTGACTATGCCAGTAGCAATCATGAATGCTTCTGGTAGTCTGATAACACTCATGGAATATCACAGTTGCTGATTGATAGCATTTATAAAGGCTCCATGCAGGATCCCTGGTTGCCATTCCATTGTTATTCATTCTGATTGCCACCAGTTGTGTAATGGCAATCCAGAAGTGACAAATACAGCTGCTAAAAGCTTGATATTGAAGAGTTGACACTGTCTTTTCATTAGCAAGTGTGTGTGTGTCAAATTTCAGCCAAATTTGAAATTTCTTGGCTTTTTCTTATGGTACAGCAGTTTATTTTAAAGTCAATCACAAAAAAAAAAAAGAAAAAAAAATGGAAAGCATTGATAGCCATGCACACCCTAGTGATTAATAAAAAATATCAGGACCTTCAAGCCCATAGTTTAAAAAAACATATTTTATATTTTGGTGCTTTTTCACTGATGGCCAGTATGTATTACAGAAAAAAACATGGAAGAAAGAGGCAGCTGATTCTTGTAGTATGATGAGATGCACAGCAGAATTGGATGCAGAGTATATTGATGCACAGTTTATATGAGCAGGGTACAAAATGTGCAGATGGATGGATATTTTGCACTGGATGTTTGGAGTTTTCAGTAAAGTTCCTATCTATATGAAATTTTGTGAGAGTTCAGCCAGTTGAAATGATAACTTGATTTTACTGAGCTTTCAGTTCTACCATCTAAACAGATTTCATGAAAATTTTTAACCCCCAAGGATAATAGAGGAGTGACAAGGAACAAAGATGAAATTACACTGAAAGTTCATCAAGCTGAAATGGATGGGAATAGGATTAAAAGGAGTGCCGGTTAAAGGGCAGCAAAGTATAAGAGTGAAAGCTTGCCTTCCATAATGCCTAAAACTGCCTCTCATAAAGCCTAAATGAGCAAACTAGAAGTGAAAGAATATTTGAGTAATTTCTTCATCAGAAAGTTCAGCAGAACTTTGGGAATTGTTCGGATAAAGTGGTTTTTCAGATCAATCAATTTCAGCTTAATCAACTTCCACTGTTAGCAGGAAACTGAAGTTTACAAACAGAACAAAAATGGAAGGTTTGTGTAGGGATCTGTCAAGTTTGTATGGTTGTGAGTTGTGCTGTTGTTTTGTATGTGAGAATTCCTGGTAAGACTGTAGTGATGTGTTGAAAATTCACAACAATCTCTCAATTTAAAATGAATATGTCATTTTAGCACTTGATATGTGATATGAAATGCTAATCACGTAGGGGCCTCAGCTGAATTCACGGTTTTATGTTCTTATGTAAATAGAACACTTCTTATAATATATGATATGATGCATTAAAAGATACAAAATGGAAAATGGGCCCTAAAGTAGGTCTCCAGGAATGCATTAGATTTATGAAGGATTATTTCAGGAATTGTAAACAGCATTTGAGGTTTGTAACATGTATGTAGGCAGTAAGGAAAGTTACAGCTGTTCATTACTGAAATCATGTAATAAAATGTTGATTGTGATGTTGAAGGACTGATGCAAGTTACGTTGTAAAGTTAAAGAAATAATTTGTTGGTTTCTCTTGAAGTGAGGAAGTGGTTCTGAAATTTTGTTAGTGACAACTTGTTCATCAAATGCTGATGTGATGTGATGAATTTAGTCAGCAAGATGTAGGTGGTTCTCAGTCCGATCTCCATAATGTGCTATATAGCAAAACTTGTAAATGTGTACAGAAAACCTGTTGACCTGTGTCACCTGTATATATACAATGACGTCTTTCAGTCACAAAGTGTTTCTAGGCAGTGGTTTGTTTGATTTCATTCAACCTCCTCAAAGAGACAGAAAGTAGGTAAGCTTATTGTAAGGCACCAACATCTTCATATGGCATAATATCAACTTTGACTTTTCTCTTTGCTCTATTTCTAGTAAGTTTATTTTAAATTGCATTGTTGGTATAAATGATTACTACTGTCTTTTTGATACATACTTGTATATTTAAACAAACATTCAAGTCAGAGTTTGGGAATCTCAGCATTGTTGTCTTGCGTCAGATTCACTTTCTTGTTGTCCATGTTCACATATATCACATTGTCTCAGCTGGCACATGATGAAGGGCAGTTATGCACGCTAAAATGTGTTATCTGACAACAAATAGACAGACTTTACCTGAAAAAGTGTGACATTTGGCTGTGTCTGATGCATGAATTGATCGATGTCTTGCTATCTTGTTTCTTGAAGACTTGAGTACAAAAAATACTTTTTCTCTCTGGGTTTGCTTCCATAAACAATTTCTAGCACCATGGTCTTTTGACTTTTAAACATTGGATGCGGTGGGGAAAAAAATTGGTGTGAAAGAACACAAGTGGTGTTAGAAAGGCACTATATGTTGCTGTCATATAAAGAACAAGAGATATTTTGGCAGTTTATTAATCCATTCAGAGTGCCTGCCAATGCCCACTGTCAATTCAATCCCATGGTGTCCTTCAACACTCGCTCAAGATTCACTTGTTACATATTTAACAATGCAAACATAGCTTTAAACCAGAAACATGGCAGGCAACATAGCTGTTACACAATCAGGGGAGGGTATTACAAATTTCCATGGAACTTGCCATTCAGAATGCTAGTCATTGGCTCTCAGTTTTTTTTCAGGCTTGGGATTTCGGGCACAAATTCCTGAAGGTCCAGGATTGAATGGGTGAAGCAGGAAGGGATCACCTGATGTGATGAAATGAGGATTTCAAACATCCTTATGGAAGCTTCATCTAAGAAATTACGTGTCTAACAAAACTTTATGAAATTCAGTTTTATAATTCTCACAAGGCTTATCTCAGTTCATGTATGGGTGCACAAAGGCTAGCACGTTATGCTTATTAAATTTATGAAAGCTTACAATCCCATTGACAATCTACCTGTTTTTAATACACCATCCACCAGATTCTCTTTGTCCATGTCAGTGTTCTTACCTAACAGAAATTCATGTTTTCATAGTGTTGAGACACCCTAGAAGACATTCTATTATGCTCTAAGACTTCAGTGATTATTATTTTTCTTCATTCACTTGGGCAACGTAACTTTGAACTAGAAATTATGAATAGTATTACAAGTTTTGAAATATTGTACAGACAGATGAATAAAAATGTTGGTGCTCTAAGCATTAACTCAGCACGATTTCATTTTATCTCAGAAATATCCAAGACAAGTTTTCTGACTTCAGAAAAACAGTTCATTGTATTTAACTCTTCTGTCTTTCCCATATGTGCCAGGTAACTTATAGAATTGCTCTCACGCAAGTGAGGAAATGTTTTTAACCGTTATTATCTCCCTCTTGATTCAACATTCAAGTCCAATTCAGACTTTAGACTCTGCCCCACTCCATGTAAATGTGAAAGTTCAAGAATGTCAGCGGGACTGGTTGTTAGATTTGTAGTCTGGATGCTCCCCAACAACAGACAGTCTCTTGAGAGTCTTCACGTTTGTTTTAATTTATTGATCAAAATGTGGTGACCTTTTCACTTTAATCCTTGTCAGGGGTCAGTTCTTTGTTGAAGGTCATTTACGTGACTGAGATCATTTGCAATTATTTGTGCGCTTATAGAACCACAAAGTTCATTGAAATCCAGTGCTCCTGAGATACTCTGTGTTGCTGGGTGCAGTAGTTGTGAATTTTCTGTGATGATTTTAACTTCCCCTGATACTTCCCCACTGTTTAAAATGTTGGTATGTAGCCACTAAGATGATTATCCTAGTACAGCAACAGTATTGACCTATTTCTGTCAACTTGTAGATCTCTCCACATCATAGCTACCTCCTCTTATCACCATGTTCAGTCTTCACCAAAATACTTTACAAGATATTATATGGCATAATTAAACTTTTTTATGGCTGCTCACTGTTTGGTTTTGCTTTTATTTTCGCTATATACATATAATAGTTTACCATTTGCTTCGAATCAGCTGCTTTTTTTTTTTTGTCCTTTTTGCAAGTGTACGATAAACATAGACTAGATTTAACACTGAAGTGCAATTTTTGTTTCTCTTTCTTTACAATGGTTTCTGGCGTTTTGATGTTATTATGTGTAATTATACATGTATACATCTGTATAAAATGAACATGAAATGATGTGACATGTTCGCACAAGAGAGTGCAAGGAATGAACATGAAACTGAGTGTTCAGAATGACTGCATGAGTTGGACACATGCTTTCCCACTTCTTTGTATGTCGGTAGTTTAGCCACGCATGGCTCTGTTGATAATGATTCTTCCTTGTAATCTGTCCATGGTAGATGGCAGTAGATCTCACACTGTCTGTTTCCAGATTTCCCACAGTTCTCTTTGTCTTCATGTCTCTTAAGTGGTTATTACCATTTTGCTTCACTCACAGTATGTACGTGTATGTACATATGAGAATTCAGTTGCTCCCCACGCTTCATGCTTTCAAAGATTTCAAGGCAGAGCAAGACATGCACAGCTTGATAAGCACTGTGTTTTTATGAAGTTTTATTAACATCCCCAAGGAAACACATGGGCAGTTTCAGAGCTGATATTTGACACACAAGATGGTATCCAAATTTTAACCATATGCCATTTTCTTTATTTTACCATGTCAGGAGAAAGCTGTAGAGTTGAAGAAAACTAGGTGCAGTGTTCAGGCTGGCAATGCAGGTGCACCACTGCAGCACATTGTCAAGCAAACTTGACTTGTGCTTGGTTGAATAACAACTGCCAGTCACATAGGCATCTTTCCTGTTTCACCCTGGTATATCATTTATTATGAATTCTTCTGCAATGCCTGACACAGCTCATGGTGTGGGCTGATCTTTTGGTTCAGACATTATCTTCTCTCCCCTTCCTCCCCTGCCCCCTCCCCTGCTGTGCAGTGAGATACTTTAGTTTCTGAGACAATACTTCCCTCCACCAAGAGGTCAGAATCTGATAACCTGTTGATGACTGTATGGTTACAGGCAGCAAACAGCCGTTAAGTGTGTTTTAGCATGCTGAAATGGATTTTATCAAAGAAAGATCTGTATTTTAAGTGGTAGAATGTTTCTTAGTTTGTTCAAGTAGTAATCTTTTGAAAGGTGCAAGTAATGCTTATCACATTCATTGTTCTAAAGGTATATTTGCCCATATAGATTGTAAGTTATTCCCATTTGTTTGTCCGTTCATGCAAGGATTCATATTCAAGAGATATGGCAGTTGTCACAGAAGCATAGACATACATAGAGTAATACATTATGTTTGTATGCAGGCACATCAATCCATTGGGTTTACAGTAACAAAACAGCTACAGAGATGTGATAGTTTTCATGACCAAAGATATCATACTTTGATCAGAGGCTTTTTTGTTTGGCTGTTGACAGTATTTCTTCATTGCATAGCACAGATGATGATGTGCAGTGTCAGAAATTTGTGAACCTATCTCCATTGACCAACGGTTCTACTGAAAGTACAAAATTATGTTTTTTCTGAAAGTTACTGATACATGTATCATATTAGCTCCTGTCTGAACTTTGCACAAATATGAGATCTGGCTTAAACCTGTTTATTTAGTCAAAATAGTAAAATCAGTTGTTCCATGTTTTGTAAAAACTTGATATTATCTGTGATCTGAATAGTCCTGCAGCTTGGGATTATACTTCTTATGAATGAAGGAAACCAACTGTGGTCAAACGTTTGAGGACTCTCATATATAAGATGTCTCTCATAATTCTAATCTTAATTTGTGCTCACATTATATTTCATGTATGTTGACATTTTTGTTTTGCAAAAAAGTTTCCCTCGCCTCTTGTTTTTTCCACAGAAGAAAAAAAATAATCCTCCTTTTAAATTTTTGTTTGGATATCAGTATTGTGGCAAAAATTGTGAATTTCTAAATTATTATGATAATTAACTATCCAGCATTTCAGATGTGATATATTATGTCAGTCATCTGGGTTTATTATCATAGTATAGACACAAGAAATATAGAATTCAGTGATGGCAGTAATGATTGGGATGTTGACAGCATTTGAGGAAATATTGAATTCATTTTCATTTAACTGACTCACATGAACTGGGCTAGTCTCAAACATTGGTTTTCGGAAATGAAATACACAACGGTACTTTAATTTAATAGTATTATGGGCTGACAAAACTGATAGAAGTTAACCATTGTGATTGAAAAGATAAATTGTGCCATCGATTTTTTGTTATTGTCTCTTGATATTTTACATACCGTTTGGAAATTTTTTACATGCAGTTTCGGGAAATACAATTGTATTGAATAATCTTTTTAGAAGCATTGTTTGTGACTTTAAAATAAAAGGTCCTGAAAGTAAGAGCAACAGGAAGACGAATATGACTCTCTTGTCTTTTTCCTCAGCATTCAGCTTGGCACAGAATCTCTTTGGTGTTGTAATTGTTTATATACTCTACACAGTGAATCTCATTAGTTTTAGAGTGGAGAAACAGAAAGTATTTGTGGTGGCTTTACTTCTTGACCCACGTACAATACCTTAACAAATGTTTAAAGATTTGTAAACAATTGTTAAGGTTTTGCACTCTTGCACCATGTCTGGGTTCATTTCTATTTTCTTTATGTAAATGAACATGGGTAACTCATTCCTCAGTCCACATTCATATATTTAAGAGATCTATTGGTGATTTGCATATGTAGGCTGTTTCAGAAAGTTTGAAGGTTTCCTAATGGAGACAAGGTGTTTTTGTGTTACATGTACGGGATGTCAGGTTTGCACATTCTTTTCTTTAAGAATGAGAAGAAAACAAATAAAGAATCTTGCAGTTCAGCTTTTTTTAAAAAATTATTTATATTATATAACTTCAATTTGATCAATTTGACTTAAGGAAACATTTAAAATTTTACTTTTTCAATTTTTAAAAGTCTGTTAATACTTTAAGTAAGATGTTCCATTCAGCAGCATACCAAGAACTTCCTGTCTTTTCACCAGTCTTCTCAGAAATGCACAGTTATGGATACTCCTGTGGTTAACCCAATTTCTCAGATAAGCCATTACATACCATACCAGTGTATCCAATAATAATGTATATAAATATTCACTTTCCCTTTGACGTGTGGCTTGCAAAAGGCAGAATGTATGTTCACTTATGACATTTTTTTCATGGGCTGAAGTGTGCCCCCTTCCTATGTGGGGATCTTGTCCCTGGTTGAGGACCCTTCTGTAAATGGAGTCACCCTGACTGTATCCATGAGTTTTTATGATCGCCACTTCTCTTATTTATTTATTTATTAAAACTAAATTTGTCACTACTACAGTTCTTCTTAGTCTTGTGGTAATTGTCAGAATTGTGAACGAGTACTGAATGGCTAGAAGAGATAAATCTTTGTCTGTTCCATTGTTTGCATGGATGAGGATCCATTTATGCTCGTGTTTCTGGTTTTTTTTCAAAATCATAATATTGTTACTCTTTCCTGTGAATCCATGTAAATAGCTGCTCTACATTTTTTTACAATGTTATATAATGAGCACCCAAACCTTAATGTTGAATTAATGAATGATGAATTAATCAGTTACTTTTTAAATATTCACAACCTTACCCATGCTTATTTTCCCTTTTTGTAATGTCCCTGGTTTTGCTGAATGACTAGAGCAAACCTGCAAAACTAATCATCTATTGAATACCAGGCAAACAAAGGGAACCAGTCACCATAATAAAAAGGGATGGGGATAACTAATCATTATGAGAAAAAAGATGTGATATCACTTCTGACCTGAGGTCCTAAATTTATTTTTTTTTAATTGAGTCATCCAGAACCTCCAATCAAACGTGATTGAATTTGGCTCAGAGGTACATATATAAATCCTTCTCTCCCATCCTTTGAATTGCAGGCGGCATTCTTCAGGAAAATTCTCACATATTGGCATATTCAGATCATTTTAGCATCTGCATTTTCTCCTGTATCAGTAAATTTCTATAAAAGTCATGTAATTCAGTACTGAATTTGTTATGTGTATCTTCTCAAAAGATATTTGGGCACTTCTGACAGCTGTAGAAGACTTGTTGTCTTTCCCCATTAATATTTACACAATTCATATGAAAAGAGAGAGGAGTTCTGATACAGAGTAGTCCAGCTGTGTATCGGTCATTTCCAAACTTTTTGATACAAGTGCAGTCTGTTCAGGAGACTGAGATTCGCTTTGTTTTCCGGGTATGGCTTTGTAGTGAACACATATTTACACATTTGGCCCCCTTTTTCTCCTTCAGTCTCTCCTTCACAAGTTTAATATGAGTTTTCCAGTATCCTTTTGGATGGTATAAGAAATGGTTGGTTTTAGGACAGAGAGGGATGACAATATTTCGCTAGAGTAGCCTATGTAAAAGATACACAACCGAGCTGAGATCAATTTTACACTCTTTAAATCACTCACCTTTGTGGCATCCAAACGGCCTTTCCAGTTTCTCATTGTAGAAAGCTAGGTCGACGCAGGAATCCTGGGATAAAGATTATTAGCCTAACATGCGAACGGTATAGGCCTGTCTCAGCTTGTTCCTTCCTCAATTTTTAGCATCGAATCTCTCCTCCTCTCGCCACCCCCCCCCTTNCCCCCCCCCCTTTTTCTCTCTCTCTCTCTCTCTCTCTTTTTCTGTGCCTCTCTCACCAACTATGGTCGAATCTGTCTAAAACAACTACACATGGGAGCAGCTCTGTGCTACCGCAATGGGACTTTAAACCATCTCAGAATTCGTGATAAGTTAATCGGGAAGACACCCACGAGACAGTCCCTCATAATTAGCTAGGTGACTGGTACAGCAGGGTGACCGTCAATCCAGGTTCGACTGTGCAGGCATTCAGGAGATATATTGGATCAACACAGAATTCCACTGACACAATATTAATCTTCTTCCTTCATTTGTGTCACCATCCCCAGCTTCGATTTATAATCTCTTTCCACCTCCCTTTCTCTCTCTCTCTCTCTTTTTTCTCTCTCTCTCTCTCTCCACATCACTCCACTGTTTGACCACTCTCGGTTAAGAAGATGACTGCAGAAATATACTGCAAACACCTGCTGGAGAAATCGGTGTAAGGGAGCTGTTCAGAGAAAGTTGGCAGCAGTTTGAATACAAGTTTCTCGCTCGCTCTCATGTTCGCTTCCTTCCATTGATTCAGTATCAAAATAGAACGCCAGATCTGGAAGAAAGCGGGGGAGGGATAGATCTAAACCTATACAGTAGTGGCGGGAAACTGGAAGGCGAAAAAGTCTGGTAGGTAGACACCAAGACCAAGCACTCGATAAATCATTAATTAGATGGTAGGAGCTGTTTCCGCCGCACACAGAACAGTGTAATCGATAATTCCGTAACACATTTTCCTTTCCTCTTAAATTATCCTCGCATACGACTGGTTTCAACTAGTCCAGTTTAATCACCAAGTTAACTTTACTGAGTTTGTTGTTTTGGTTTGTTGTTGTTTTTTTTTGACCCGCTAGTCTTTAGATTTCTACAGGAGCAGTAATTGGGTCTGTTGTTTTTGTTTTAATACTTATCACTATTTGTTAAATTTAGACTAAATATTCATAACTGATTGTCTCCTCCCTCATCCTTGACCACCCATGGGTTGTGATTGACAGATTGTTTGAACCTATGTTGATGCCGCCTTTTTTTTTTCATGAGGTTTATTTTTTTTTTCCTTTTTTTTTCCAATTCAATTTGACGTGTTATTTTATGTACCTGATTAAATGCTCACTAGGATTGGTTCTTCATTTTTGTTTGGATTTCAAGAAATGACATGCGGATTGTGGGGGTATTTGTCTTCACAGTGGGACTGCCGTTGCTGTTTTCAGCTGGTTGCTGACAGCAGTGCCCTATTCTGTCTCACAGTCTTACATGCATGATTTGCAAGACGACGATAAACGTTTGTTATGTTACGGTGATGGTGGTGGCAGCACTGATGGATGTGGTCGGGATGATGGTGCGAATGGAGGTGTGGCGAGTGTGCGCAGAAGGAGTGATGTACTGGTAAGGGGGTGGTGATAATGGTGGTGATGATAATGATGATGATGATGATGATGATGATAATAGCTTGCACTCATGGTTCCAGTGATCCATTCACAAATTATAATAACGTTTGAGAAGTGCAGCTCTGAGTATCTTGGATGGAGAGGCCTGACCAAATGATTACAGTATTCAACTTGAATTCAAAGTCATGGGTTCAAATCCAACCATAATCATGTTATAAGTGCCAGGGGAAAGCATTTCATTCACATTTCCCTCAGTCCAAGCATTGGGAGATATTGTCAGAGTGCTAGTGATCAGCGCCTGTAAATGGCGGTGGCACTGTTTAATATAATCTCCAGGAAGTTGAGAAAACTTAAGAGTGATCAGGTCTGCTAATACCGTAAAGTCGCGTGAGCGGGCATCAGTTTGGATACTAGACTTATCCGCATTATTATTTTGATAATGAGTAGAGTTGGTAGGATGACCAGTTGTCACAGAGTGATGATGATGGTGGTGGTGGTTGTCATGAATATTGTGATTCGGGAAGTTTGAAGTGTGGGTGGAGCGAGAAATATGGATTCGGAAGGCAAGAAAGACCTCCAGATCGGACATGCCCCTCCCAATATTGAAGGCTATCGATGAGTGCTTGACAGAGACGAGCAAACATCTATATTTAGACATCCAAATCAATGTCTCTTTGGCTGGAGATGCAAGAGACTGGGAAGACATCTAGTTTGAAGATCAGCCCTTCAGCCAGAGACACACAAAAAAAAATGGTAAGAAAACATATACATTGTTTACATTCATCATCATCATCGAGATAGGCCGTGCCTGGATTATGTTCAAAAAAAGGAAAATGCTGGCACGTATTCATTTCGTTGGCTCATGATGCTCAGAAACCTAAGCAGAAATCAATCGCGTAAATAAATACAGTAGACTCCGTATCATATTATGTACTCACAGTGGAGCTCTCTTAACACAAACACCGCTTTAACACAACTGCCTGCTTATTAGCACACTCCCATTCAACTGTCAAAGTTGCTTTGTTCCTTATAATAACACATCTTCAACACTTGGTTCCAATGATGATTGTGCCTGATTTCAGAATTCCCTTGTACAGTATTTACTTACCACTTTCTCACATTAATGTATAGCTTACACACTCCATCAGACCAACTTACATTTTAGTTACATGCAAAATAAGACATGGCTGTCTTCACATCCAGGCAGTGGCACACTGAATAGAGGAAGACACTTCAGTGTGCCAAAATGTCCGAAAAGCTTTCACTAGAATAAATAGACAACCTCCTTGTTTGAAATTTTAACCAAAAAAAAAAAATAGCGCTCCCATANGGGGGGGGGTGTTAAAAAGACATTTCAGCCTAATGTAGACTAGACCTATATCATCTTTGCGGAAGGGCGACAATGGATCACTCTCATGATTACGCACGCATGGTCATCCGGGCATCGCAAGACATAACTCCCAACACTCATTGCATCTTCTCTCAGTTTTCCATTGCCAGAGGAATATTTTAAACTGATTTGATCTGTTACTTTGGTCTTATTGGCTGGTACTTCATTTACCGGTACTTTCAGACGTGATATCTGATGACGCAATCACATTACAATTTTGTTTAAACCGAAAGTAAGCTGGACTAAAGTTGACTTAAAATTAAAAAGGCAATATCCGTTGAAGTTCGTCAGTATAAGATTTGTTGTCACTGACAACATTGTCAAGAGATAAATATCCAGTCAAAATGCATATCAATCGACTTTTTTATTTGTGGGGGGGGGAGGGGGGCGTTGAAAGGAGGGTGTCAGGTCGAGATATAGAGAGCATGGCAACTGTTAAAGGTAAGTGAGGTTAAAGGGGTGAGCTATAAGAGTAAAAGTAGGTTGACGCACACAGCAATGCATCGAACTCTTGGTGAACCTGGAACTCTGGCAAATTTTCTAGGCAAATATCAGGACACTCCTGCCTTCAGCTTGGTTTAAGATCAGGGGCTGGCTAGGCATGAAGTTGAGGAAGAGAGAGGAAACTAGAGCAGTCCCTAAACTAAATGTTGTCAATTTCTGGGGTCTCTCTTAATTTCACATGTGGTTTCTCCTTTCAAATTTTACTCTTAGTCCTAAACCAAACTCTAGGCGGGAACCCCTCCACATTAGCCCACCTTGACGTTGGTTGGAGGGCCAGCATGCCTCTGGGATCTTTGGAGCTATACCAGCGAACAATAACCAAGTCGGGCAGTTCCAAGGTGAAAGTTATACTCAAGGGCGAGGAATAGGCGGGACCCTCCACATGTTACGCACAATATCCACCGGCGAGTGCACAATGTGCTGGCTTGCACCAATCCACCCCTAGTTATGGATCCAAGTCAAATTAATAGCCGGACAGACAGGACTCGTCAGCTAGGAACAGCTCCTTATCTAAAACTAGGACAGCAAACTCATCCACGAAAACCCGGATGGAGAATTGAGCCGTGAGTCCAGGACGACAACTCTTCTGAAGGAAGGGAATCTTAAGAAAAATCTGCCCAAGTTCATCGAGTACAGAGTAAATCAGCCTTACAGGCGTGGAGGAGTTGAATGTACATGCACTGCCCATTAAATGTCACTGATGTCAAATATATACACAGTATATCTATCATGTGTCAGTAGTGTCCCATGATATTGCCCACGAGGGAAGTCAAACAAACATTCTAATGTGTGCGGTGTCAGTGTCAGACAGCCTTAGGATTGAAGTTTATGTATGATTTAAGGGCAATATCATGGAACTTTCCCGTGGCCATGTGCTGATAGTTATGGACAGGGGTCGAACCTGGAAGTCCAGCAATTAACAAGATCGAGAAGCTAACACACCTCCGAATTTACGTACGTTGATTGGTAGACTAGATAGCATGCCGTGTGCAAATATTACCCTCTATTATTGTGATGATGCGGATTGGGGCGATGCGCATAATGGGTGAATGAAGCAAGTAAAAGTTGGTGTGTTAACAATAAGTCATGGGTGGTCGGACGGTGTTTTCAAAAGGTTGGAGAAATAGATGATTATTTTTCATGGATGTCAGCTACCCAAAGCTTTCAGGCCTGAATAGTTTTCGCCACAAACCAACCACCCGAACTGCCTCCCCAAACTTTATAGGAATGATTCACTCAAGGCACCAAAGGCAGCAGAGGGTCATATTTCAGCAGTTTTGTTCTTAATCTTAGTCTCACCAATTAATGACCATTCATCTCTATTCATAAATTAGGTGTTTGAATATGATGAATGACATTTTTTGCTCCTGACAGCTGTTTCTCTGGAGGTACCTGTTGGACAGTAAGTCTAACATTCGTCAAATCTGCGGTTTCAATCTCTTACACACAGACAGATCACAGCAGGTTTATTAATGAGTAAAGATTAAATGCAGAAGTAGTTCACAGGATGTCACAGGTGTTCATTTTGTATGTTAAAGATTTTGACAATGTACATAACAGAACAAGAGACCAGTGTCTAAGGCTATCAAGTTCTCGTAAGTGTCACTTCCTTCCATTTCTTCCATAATTAGAAATAAACCAGACAGGTGAAGTATCTACACTGTGCCGGTAAATTTCCTGGTTCTTTTTTTCCTTTCGGTGGATAGCTTATCTATTTCACAGGATTATGTGTACTGATCTCACCTATGTTACAAGGGTCTCTTTTTAATTCTGTCTAGTCGACCACTTTTAATTGTGCTTGAAACAAGACATATCCAGAATATTTAATGGTACTTTTCTTAGCTCTTTGTACAATGTTTCATTATTATGCACCCTCTGCAGAAGTTGTCAGGTCATTCTGCTAAAGTCAAGGTAAAAATATCCTACAAAAGTGTTTCAATGGCTTTCTCTGTGCTGCCGGATTCTCTCCATTGAATTTATTATTTCACAACAACAAAAAGTCATGAGACATTTCATTAAATAGGAAGCAGATGGCACAGATTTTTCACTTCTTTTCTGAAGAAAAAAATATTTTGGTTTAATGACTGAATGGACAGCTGCACTGTTGTGAATCAATTCAAGAGTGGACAAAATGTTTTATGGTCCAAATTTTTAATAATTCTGATTACTTTACCGGTCACACATAATCATGGTATATTTCAAAACTGGCCCACAATATGATAATTGATTGGGGTCAGGAGGGGGTCGTAGACCCAGGGTGATAGATGTTAAGGTACTCGGGCAGTGAGAGACACTCCCCTTGGGTGCTTCCGTGTCTAGCTGTGACAGGTTTAACTTGTCACAGCGGACGTCGCAGCCATTGCGGCATAAGTCGGCTGATACGGCAAACCACTCGATCATCAAGACTGTTGTGCGTGACCGAAGAGGCACATCCTTCATGAGGTGACCCTGTTAACCTAGACTGCGAGGTCCAGGAACAGAACACAACAGATCTAGAGGAGACAACCTCGATTAAAAAACCCCAAGCCTAAGGTGTATCTACGTGCCGAGGGGCTGAATGGCTGTGGGATATGCAGTCATGAACGTGAGCGTCTGGTTAGCGGGAGGGCGGCGCCAGGCGAATGGACTCCGCAATGGACATCCCTTGCCCTTTCCCTGGTATTGGGCTCTGCCAGGGTGACCGACTAGTTCCCAATAATCTCGGACCACAACATGGATATTAATTCTCTTCAACGGGAGCGGCGCGGAAGCTACGGAGCAAGTGCTTCCTTGGCGACGCCCGATTCTTCATCCAGCGACAGGAAAGCACGAAAGAGAGGGAAAAGAGGTGGAGAAAAGAGGAAGAGGGCAGGAAGAAGGAAACTACAGAAGAAGACAGACAGAATCCGTAAGAAACACATCAACGTTGGCTACTGGAATTGTCGAAGTGCAAAGGGGTACAGAACTGGAGAGGCTGGCCTATGATTTCGACATACTCCTCCTGCAAGAAACAAAGGTAGCCACCATAAAATGCCCGGGATACGGTGTATACAGTAATCCAGCAAATGAGACACATCACGGTCAGGCAATACTGGTCAAGCATGATCTGGATCACATGACGGTGGACATGCATGCATGGGACAGAGGGGATAGAGAAGTACAGGTCGTACAGATCAATATCAGGCAAAGGAAGTGGACGATAGTCAACTTGTATATGGGAGTGGAGACAATCAGTGGTGAGGATGGTTGGAACTTCCTCAAAGACTTTGGGAGGCTTAGTGAGGTGGTTTTGGTCCTTGGCGACTTCAACGCTCGCAGTACCCCTTGGGGTAACACAAATGAGAACGCACAGGGTAGAGCACTGGACAGGGCACTGCTGGAATCCAGATTCTCCGTCTTGAATACCACAGAAATGACTAGATTGGCACAGAGAGAGACGGAGGAGGACTCTAACATCGACCTAGCTTTGGTTACTCATGGTAGCGAAACTTTTACACATTGGAGTGTATTAGCGGATCACGGTAGTGACCATCTGCCATGTTCGGTGCTACTTTCAAAAGGCCAGAAAAC